>JAODUO010000523.1:202500-220000 GCA_025642075.2 Ridgeia piscesae
CAGCAGCAGCAGCAGCAGCAGCAGCAGCAGCAGCAGCAGCAGCAGCAGCAGCAGAGAGCAGCAGTAGTAGTAGCAGTAGCAGTAGTAGTAGTAGTAGTAGTAGTAGTAGTAGTAGTAGTAGTAGTAGCAGTAGAGCTAGTAGCAGTAGCAGTAGCAGGGTGCAGCAGCTAGCAGTAGCAGTAGCAGCAGCAGCAGCAAAGCAGTAGTAGAGCAGCAGCAGCAGCAGCAGCAGCAGCAACAGCAGCAGCAGCAGCAGCAGCGGCAGCAGCAGCAGCAGCAGTAGCAGCAGCAGCAGAGTAGTTGGTCGCGCAATGCAGAGCAGCAGCAGCAGCGTTGACAGCAGCAGCAGCAGCAGCAGCAACACAGCCGCAGAGCAGCAGCAGGGAGCAGCAGCAGCAGCAACAGCGCAGGAGCAGCGGCAGGAGCGGGGCAGCAGCAGCAGCAGCAGCAGCAGCAGCTGCCCCCTCATTCAGTCGCAGGGCAGCGGCAGCGCAGCGGGAGTGGCACGGCAGCGGCAGTGGCAGTGGGGTGGCAGCGGCGTGGCAGTGGCAGGCGCAGCGGCAGCAGCAGCAGCAGCAGCAGCAGCAGCAGCAGCGCAGCGGCGCAGTTGCCCGCCAGCAGCAGCAGCAGCAGCAGCAGCAGCAGCAGCAGCAGCAGCAGCAGCAGCAGCAGCAGCAGCAGCAGCAGCAGCAGCAGCAGCAGCAGCAGCAGCAGCAGCAGCAGCAGCAGCAGCAGCAGCAGCAGCAGCAGCAGCAGCAGCAGCATGCGCGCAGCAGCAGCAGCAGAGCGCGTTGCTAGCTGCAGCAGCAGCTGTTGTCAGCAGCAGCAGCAGCAGCAGCAGCAGCAGCAGCAGCAGCAGCAGCAGCAGCAGCGGCAGCAGCAGCAGCATGCATGCGCACACAGCAGCAGCGGCAGCAGCAGCAGCAGGCTGTTGTGTGGTGCAGTAGTAGCAGTAGCGTGTTAGCATGCGCGCTGCAGCAGCAGCGCAGCAGTAGCAGCAGTGCAGCAGCAGCAGCAGTAGCAGCGTTGTTGCAGAGCAGTGCAGAGCAAGTTTACTGCAGTGTCTTAGTACCGACAGCAGTGCGTAGCGTAGCTATTGCTGTGCAGTGCAGTCAGCAGTAGCAGTAGCAGTAGCAGTAGCAGTAGCAGTAGCAGTAGCAGTAGCAGTAGCAGTAGCAGTAGCAGTAGCAGTAGCAGTAGCAGTAGCAGTAGTAACTCGGCTTTTTAATTGGAGTTCTGCCGTTTAATTTTCAGTATGATATGCTGCACGTGGCGCCACCTTGTTCCGCGCCCAGTGTCTTGTGGGATAGCAAGTTGTCGGACAAAACAGGATTTGTGGAGGTGGACAAGGGGACGTGTCAACACGTGCGATTTGCCAACATCTTCGCCCTGGGCGACTGCTCCAACCTGCCGACGTCAAAGACAGCCGCCGCCATCAGTGAGTCACGTTCCAGTTTTTCTCCAGTCCGCCCGTCCGCCCTCCCGCCCTCCCGGAGACAGATATACAGAGATACAGAGATACAGAGATACAGAGAGAGAGAGACGAAGGGAATATATAATATAAATAATATTATATATATATATATATATATATATATATATATATATATATATATATATATATATATAATATTATTTATATTATATTATCCTTTCTCTCTCTCTCTCTCTCTGTATCTCTGTATCTCTGTATCTCTGTATCTCTGTATCTCTGTATCTCTGTATCTCTGTATCTCTGTATCTCTGTATCTCTGTATCTCTGTATCTCTGTATCTCTGTATCTCTGTATCTCTGTATCTCTGTATCTCTGTATCTCTGTATCTCTGTATCTCTGTATCTCTGTATCTCTGTATCTCTGTATCTCTGTATCTCTGTATCTCTGTATCTCTGTATCTCTGTTCTCTGTATCTCTGTATCTCTGTATTCTGTATTCTGTATTCTCTCTCTCCTCTTCTCTCTCTCTCTCTCTCTCTCTCTCTCTCTCTCTCTCTCTCTCTCTCTCTCTCTCTCTCGCGGGAGGGCGGGAGGGCGGGAGGGCAGGGAGGCGGATGAGAAAAATGAGTACGTTGATTCACTGATGGCGGCGGCTGTCTTTGACGTCGGCATATATATATATATATATATATATATATATATATATATATATATATATATATATTATTATAGAGAGAGACAGAGAGGGACAGTGGGATATATATATATATATATATATATATATATATATATATATATATATATATATATATCGAGAGAGAGAGAGAGAGAGAGAGAGAGAGAGAGAGAGAGAGAGAGAGAGAGAGCGAGAGAAAGAAGAGAGAGACAGAGAGAGAAGAGAGAGAGAGATGGAGAGAGATATAGTGATACAGGGAGAGACATAAAGAGATACACAGAGAGATATAGAGAAAGAAAGAGAGAAAAGGAGAGAGATATAGGAGGGAGGGAGAGAACGAACTAACAAGGGAAAGAGATGAAGAAAGTGAGAATGTGGTTATGAGTGTGAATTGTGTGTGTGCGCGTGTGAGCGCGTGTGTGCGTGTGTGTACGTGTGTGTTTGTGTGTATGTATTTAAGCGCGCGTATGTGTTTGCAAGTAATTGTATATGCTTGTGGAATGCGTGTGTATGTTTGTGCATGTATGTATACTTATATAATATATATATATATATATATATATATATATATATATATATGATATATATAATTATGTATATATAATATATATATGCATAATAATGAATATGTGATGTATGTTATATATATATATATATATATATATATATATATAATTATGTAATATGAATGTATATATATATATATATATATATATATATATATATATATATGTGTGTGTGTGTGTGTGTGTGTGTGTGTGTGTGTGTGTGTGTGTGTGTGTGTGTGTGCGCGCGTGTGTATTAATACTTGTTCAACGTGCGTGCTTATTGTCTGCAGGCAGTCAGTATCACATTCTAAGTATGAATCTCGCTGAGGTTATGGCCGGCCGTTCGCCCTCACACAAGGTGAGCGATATTAGGTGAACAAATGAAGTGGGCCTAAGTAATTTTCATCCACATTTATTTCACAACTTCTGTACAAACTTCTTTTTGTCACATTACAATGACAAATCATCCTTGAAATAAGAAAATAGTAAACGATAAGAAGTAGCCTCAAACAGCCGACGTTCTTTGTGTGGTAATGTTTTAATGGCTGCAAAAATGACGGTATTTGCAATATTGCTATAGTATACGGTATTACCATATAACAGTTGTTACAAGTTTATATATGATTTGAAGGGATTACGATAAACAAACTAACGATCAGTTTTTTTCAAATTCACGTCGACTAAACAGATGCATTCGCCACGTCATAGCACTGTGGGAGTAACGTAGGCGTGTCTCAGCACATATGCATTCTGAGTAAATCACAGTCACGCTATTGGATAACCTAGTTGCAAACATTGAACTAACTCATTTCCGGGCATAGATAAACCCACGCAATTTCCTTTTGTTTGCTTAATTACGCTAACTTTGTGATAATCTACCAGACCTTCTCCCAGGCGTCTCTTTCTATGTTCATTTCCCTTTGTCCATTGGGTGCCGATTAATTATGTCGTTTAAGCAAAAATAATTTGCAAACAATTTATTTTATAGGCAGTGGTGTCTATGTGTCGGAGAAAGCTTGAAATAATAACATTGTAAAGTATGAATTATTATTAAATGGTAGTGTTTCACGTGAGAGAATGGCGACATGGTGGTTTTGAGAAGAAACCCTGGTGGCCGTCAAGAGAAAGAAACAGAATGTTATAAAGTTGGCAGGAAGACAAAACCGTGAAGAGAATCGAAAGCCTGCTCCTCAAGTTATCTGAGACGAGGATGATCAGATAGGTGACGAACATCACACCCAGGGAGCAGAAAACAAGTGAGGAGGTTCAACAGCTGGCGAGTGATGGGGAGCGTGGGAGAGACACTGAAAGATGCCCAGCTTCGCTGGTATGGCCGCGACCAGAGAAGAAGCGAAGATAACATCCTGAAGGAGAGGAACCTGCAAAGATACGGAAAGACTGCACGAAGAAGGACATGGAGTTGAAGGGGGCTGAAGGAAGAAGTCATGCGACGACCATCACCTCCAGTGAGGGGAAATGAGGTGCTACATCGGTGTGTCTATGTTGTGGGTATTACTGTTGCAGTACGACGGCTATACGGCGTGTCCGCTAGTCACGAAGAAGGGGCTGTGTATCTTGGCCGAATTCGGCTACGGCGGCAAAGACCTGGAGACGTTCCCCTTCGACCAATCCGTGCCACGTCTCGGCGCCTACGTCATGAAGGTCTACGTTATGCCTCTGCTATACTGGCACTTATTTATCACGTAAGTGGCTCCAAATAAAATATTATGAAACACTAATCATGCGGACTTATCCAGTCATTTGGTGTAAAGTGAAGTGAAGTAAAATGAAGTGAAGGAATGTAAAGGAAAGGAAAGTAAGTTCTTATATAGCAAAGTATCCAATCCCCAGGACTGCTCAAAGCGCTTTACACTTTGCTTCCCTGACAGACCTGTTCAATCAGACACCATCTAAATTTCTCTGGGAAGCCTCCAGCCATATGCTACAATTAATGCGCGTAGGCTGCTCGTACAAATACCCACCACTGTCAATGGCCAGATACTAATATATACAGGTGAGTGAACTGGAGCAATGAAGAGTGAAAACCCTTGCCCAAGGTTTTAATACCGCAGCTCAGCATTGGAACCCGGATCCTCTATGTCGAGAGCCCAAGCTGGTGTCTAGCACTGATACCGCTGCATGCATTGTGCAAATTTGTTATAATTTTGCATGCATGTATTCAATAGGGTTTTGACTTTGTAATCCGATGCGTGCGACAATGACGGAGCTAATGACATTAACTGCAACCGTGCGCGGCCTGTGTTAAATATAATATATTTAGGACGTCACTGATAATGGCAGATATTTTCAACATAGCCGGCATCGTCGTTGCCAGAGATACGGCTTGTCAGATATTAACCTGATTCGTATAAGCCATGTGCTGGCAGAGGTAAGGAAAGTAATGACTTAGTGAACCAATTAATTGAACCAAGTGTAACAAAGCAACGGTAAAACATGTATCTGTCTGTATGTTTCAGGGGTTACTGGAATGGTCCGACATTACTGCGGAAGATATTTCACTTATGGATGAAAGATTGATCTTCACCTAGTGACCTAACGAGTGACTTACATATAGCTGCATTGAATCATTTAAATAAAAACACGTATAGTAATAACATTAACGAATCAATGTCTACATCATTTTGGTTTTATAACCCAAAATTCCCATAGGTTTTATATTTTTCGGGCTGAAATGTTGCGTGTGACCTATCGGGTCGACACGGATGGTTCGTCGTGGATTTAGACATTTCCAAACATCGTCTGTCGGGGAGGGGTGGATAACTTGAAGGGTTCAATACATGTTTATGTCAAAACTCTGTACGTGGATTTCCACTTGCGGCAGTCACGCTATCTACAACTATGTCATGGTGTCTATATTTCATCGTAGATACAGTCACGCTATCTACAACTATGTCATGGTTTCTATTTCATCGTAAATACAGTCACGCTATCTACAACTATGTCGTGGTTTCTATTTCATCGTAGATACAGTCACGCTATCTACAACTATGTCGTGGTTTCTATTTCATCGTAGATACAGTCACGCTATCTACAACTATGTCGTGGTTTCTATTTCATCGTAAATACAGTCACGCTATCTACATCTATGTCATGGTTTCTATTTCATCGTAAATACAGTCACGATATCTACATCTATGTCATGGTTTCTATTTCATCGTAAATACAATCACGTTATCTACATCTATGTCACGGTCTCTATTTAATCGTAAATACAGTCACGTTATCTACATCTATGTCATGGTCTCTATTTCATCGTAAATACAGTCACGCTATCTACATCTATGTCATGGTTTCCATTTCATCGTAAATACAATCGCGCTATCTACATCTATGTCATGATCTCCATTTCATCGTAAATACAGTCACGATATCTACATCTATGTCATGGTCTCTATTTCATCGTAAATACAGTCACGCTATCTACAACTATGTCATGATCTCCATTTCATCGTAAATACAGTCACGCTATCTACATCTATGTCATGGTTTCCATTTCATCGTAAATACATTCGCGCTATCTACATCTATGTCATGATCTCCATTTCATCGTAAATACAGTCACGATATCTACATCTATGTCATGGTCTCTATTTCATCGTAAATACAGTCACGCTATCTATAACTATGTTGTGGTTTCTATTTCATCTTAAATACAGTCACGCTATCTATAACTATGTTGTGGTTTCTATTTCATCTTAAATACAGTCACGCTATCTATAACTATGTCGTGGTTTCTATTTCATCGTAGATACAGTCACGCTATCTACAACTATGTCGTGGTTTCTATTTCATCGTAAATACAGTCACGCTATCTACAATTATGCAGTGGTTTCTATGTCATCGTAGATACAGTCACTCTATCTAAAACTACGTCGTGGTTTCTATGTCATCGTAGATACAGTCACGCTATCTACAACTATGTCGTGGTTTCTATGTCATCGTAGATACAGTCACGCTATCTAAAACTACGTCGTGGTTTCTATGTCATCGTAGATACAGTCACGCTATCTACAACTATGTCGTGGTTTCTATTTCATCGTAGATACAGTCACGCTATCTACAACTATGTCGTGGTTTCTATTTCATCGTAAATACAGTCACGCTATCTATAACTATGTCGTGGTTTCTATTTCATCGTAAATACAGTCACGCTATCTACAACTATGTCGTGGTTTCTATTTCATCGTATATACAGTCACGCTATCTATAACTATGTTGTGGTTTCTATTTCATCTTAAATACAGTCACGCTATCTATAACTATGTCGTGGTTTCTATTTCATCTTAAATACAGTCACGCTATCTATAACTATGTCGTGGTTTCTATTTCATCGTATATACAGTCACGTTATCTACAACTATGTCGTGGTTTCTATTTCATCGTAAATACAGTCACGCTATATACAATTATGCAGTGGTTTCTATGTCATCATAGATACAGTCACGCTATCTACAATTGTGTCGTGGTTTCTATGTCATCGTAGATACAGTCACTCTATCTAAAACTACGTCGCGGTTTCTATGTCATCGTAGATACAGTCACGCTATCTACAACTATGTCGTGGTTTCTATGTCATCGTAGATACAGTCACGCTATGTACAACTGTGTCGTGGTTTCTATTTCATCTTAAATACAGTCACGCTATCTAAAACAACGTCGTGGTTTCTATGTCATCGTAGATAAAGTCACGCTATCTACAACTACGTCGTGGTATCTATGTCATCGTAGATACAGTCACGCTATCTACAACTATGTCGCGGTGTCTATGTCATCGTAGATACAGTCACGCTATCTACAACTGTGTCGTGGTTTCTATTTCATCGTAAATACAGTCACGCTATCTACAACTATGTCGTGGTTTCGATTTCATCGTAGATACAGTCACGGTATCTATAACTATGTCGTGGTTTCTATTTCATCGTAGATACAGTCACGCTATCTACAACTATGTCGTGGTTTCTATTTCATCGTAGATACAGTCATGGTATCTATAACTATGTCTTGGTTTCTATGTCATCGTAGATACAGTCACGGTATCTATAACTATGTCGTGGTTTCTATTTCATCGTAGATACAGTCACGGTATCTATAACTATGTCGTGGTTTCTATTTCATCGTAGATACAGTCACGGTATCTATAACTATGTCGTAGTTTCGGTTTCATCGTAGATACAGTCACGCTATCTACAACTATGTCGTGGTTTCTATTTCATCGTAAATACAGTCACGCTATCTACAACTATGTCGTGGTTTCGATTTCATCGTATATACAGTCACGCTATCTACAACTATGTCGTGGTTTCTATTTCATCGTAGATACAGTCACGGTATCTATAGCTATGTCGTGGTTTCTATTTCATCGTAGATACAGTCACGCTATCTACAACTATGTCGTGGTTTCTATTTCATCGTAGATACAGTCACGGTATCTATAACTATGTTGTGGTTTCTATTTCATCTTAAATACAGTCACGCTATCTATAACTATGTCGTGGTTTCTATTTCATCTTAAATACAGTCACGCTATCTATAACTATGTCGTGGTTTCTATTTCATCGTAGATACAGTCACGTTATCTACAACTATGTCGTGGTTTCTATTTCATCGTAAATACAGTCACGCTATCTACAATTATGCAGTGGTTTCTATGTCATCGTAGATACAGTCACGCTATCTACAACTGTGTCGTGGTTTCTATGTCATCGTAGATACAGTCACTCTATCTAAAACTACGTCGTGGTTTCTATGTCATCGTAGATACAGTCACGCTATCTACAACTATGTCGTGGTTTCTATGTCATCGTAGATACAGTCATGCTATGTACAACTGTGTCGTGGTTTCTATTTCATCTTAAATACAGTCACGCCATCTAAAACAACGTCGTGGTTTCTATGTCATCGTAGATAAAGTCACGCTATCTACAACTACGTCGTGGTTTCTATGTCATCGTAGATACAGTCACGCTATCTACAACTATGTCGCGGTGTCTATGTCATCGTAGATACAGTCACGCTATCTACAACTGTGTCGTGGTTTCTATTTCATCTTAAATACAGTCACGCTATCTACAACTATGTCGTGGTTTCTATGTCATCGTAGATACAGTCACGCTATCTAAAACTACGTCGTGGTTTCTATGTCATCCTAGATACAGTCACGCTATCTACAACTATGTCGTGGTTTCTATGTCATCGTAGATACAGTCACGGTATCTATAACTATGTCGTGGTTTCTATGTCATCGTAGATACAGTCACGCTATCTACAACTATGTCGTGGTTTCTATTTCATCGTAAATACAGTCACGCTATCTACAACTATGTCGTGGTTTCTATTTCATCGTAGATACAGTCACGCTATCTACAACTATGTCGTGGTTTCTATTTAATCGTAGATACAGTCACGGTATCTATAACTATGTCGTGGTTTCTATTTCATCGTAGATACAGTCACGCTATCTACAACTATGTCGTGGTTTCTATTTCATCGTAGATACAGTCATGGTATCTATAACTATGTCTTGGTTTCTATGTCATCGTAGATACAGTCACGGTATCTATAACTATGTCGTGGTTTCTATTTCATCGTAGATACAGTCACGGTATCTATAACTATGTCGTGGTTTCTATTTCATCGTAGATACAGTCACGGTATCTATAACTATGTCGTAGTTTCGATTTCATCGTAGATACAGTCACGCTATCTACAACTATGTCGTGGTTTCTATTTCATCGTAGATACAGTCACGGTATCTATAACTATGTCGTGGTTTCTATTTCATCGTAGATACAGTCACGCTATCTACAACTATGTCGTGGTTTCTATTTCATCGTAGATACAGTCACGGTATCTATAACTATGTCGTGGTTTCTATGTCATCGTAGATACAGTCACGGTATCTACAACTATGTCGTGGTTTCGATTTCGTCGTAGATACAGTCATGCTATCTACATCTATGTCGTGGTTTCTATTTAATCGTAGATACAGTCACGCTATCTGCAACTATGGTGCTGTATGTCGAAACATTATGCATACTTTTTAAATTGTTGGCTTTTGAAGATTGTCGCCGATAACACATGCTTCATCTTTGCGTTGTATACATCAGCATTTTGTTTCATCGCATACGTATGAACACGCTATCTATAAGATTTTCTGCGACACGCCGAAACAGTACAGCACAATTGTCAAACGTACTAACGCGGCTGAATGCGTGTTTTTTATGTTGGTATGATGTAAGAATGATCAACCGCGTTCATTCATGACACGTTCCACAAACATTCTTTCAATTGCTTCAGATAATATTAATACTACAAATAAAACGCTTTATTAATAAAGCGCCATATCCAATTATAATTGCTCATGACGCTTCTAGCATGTAGTACCCATTTAAAGGCAATAACAATAGCCAAAACTAGTCAAACGTACATCCATTGTTTAAATAACAGTGTGATCATACTGGAAAGAACAATGCAAAATGCGTATCTATGACAAAATAACAGCCATGTATTAATAAATTACAAATACGTAAGCAAACACGTAAATAAGCCGTTTAGAAACCATTACACTCCATTGGAAGGTTTCTACGATATATGCTAGTATTAGTAGAATACAAATATATGGAGTAATTATATAAATATATCGAAATAATATTCATAGCTACAAATATAACTCGAAATAAGACCGAATTATTTGGCTGAATAAATGTATATGTGTATCAAGTATCACATATAAGTACGTTAATACATAAGATAAATTAAAACAAATAAAGCGGAAAATGAACTATGCCAAGATAATATAGTGTCAAAACAATAATTATTATTCAATTGGCGTACAATGACAGTAGCTAATAATCAGATACTTAGTAAGTGTGTTTCACAAGGTCGCCTCGGCGACTACACACGAGTTGTCTCCAGTCTTTACATAACATCGCACAACTGGTAATATGTCATTGTTGGGAGAGTGCATACTCGTAGCTCGTCTGTATGGGCGTAGCATGTCGAATAAATATGTTGGTAATATGTCGAATAAATATGTAACTTTTACCTGGAGAGAGAGAGGGGGGGAAGGGATGGAGGGATGGAGACAGCGAGAGAGAGAGAGAGAGAGGGAGAGAGAGAGAGAGAGAGGGGGGAGGGAGGGAGAGATAGAGAGATAGAGGGAGGGATACGTACAAATGCACGCACGCACGCACGCACGCACGCACGCACGCACGCAGACAGGCACGCAGGCACGCATGCAGGCACGCAGGCACGCAGGCACGCAGGCACGCAGGCACGCAGGCACGCACGCACGCACGCACGCGGGCAAGCGCCCAGGCATGCACGCATGCAGGCACACATACAGGCACGCACGCAAGCATGACACATTTCACGGAATCTACTAATTCATTATGTATTATTTCGCGTCGTTGTGCGCCGCCGTTGTGCACCAATTGCTTCGACCAACGCTTTGGTCGTGGACTGACACACCCAAACCTGTGGTTCGCTTGCGTACATTATTACCATGACAACGGTCACAGCTCACCGAAGACGCCACGGCAACATTACACTAGTTGTGTATCATGTACTTCAGGAACTAAGAACTGCATGCGTTGTAGCTAAGATGTAGTAATGGCACGTAGACCATGGCGGTGAAACTGTAATATCATATCAAATTGTTTAACACTTAGCTTACAGCAAAAGTCTCCTCGTATGTAGAAACCATTACATACTGTAGGTATATGCACTACGTAATGCGCGACAATAGTGTGTGACTTACGGTGATGTTGTCAGAGACGAGGGTGTTGCGATGTCATGCAACGAGCTTCCTAATTAACACGACGTTCTATTGACAACACTTCTAGTGGATAACGTGAAATATTATACAACAGCAGCTAGACTGAGGCATTTGGTCTGCGACCAGAAATAGTGAAAATGGTCATCAACATTTTGTTGCGGTCTTCGAGCCTATTGCGATTAGGATGTGGTCATGTGACATCGCCGGATCACCTTCGCCGGATGAGCCAAGCGACTGGGACCAAGGATAAGACAGGGATATATAAGCTTCTGATAGCGGGAGGTGGCACAGCAGGCACGGCGGTCGCTAGCAAATTTGCGTCGAAACTCGACAAACATTCCATCGCTGTCATCGAGCCAAGTAAGGTAAGTGCACGTTCTTCAATATGGATATGTTTCTTAGATACGCTTGTTTCCAACTCGTCGATTTATTCATGTGACTTGTTGAGGGGTCTACTTTTAAATGTTTTAAACGTATCTTTCTTCATATACATTACGCATTTCGCAATGACAAGATGACATATCACCAGGTAATTGTTTTGCAGCTCTACTTTGTGAAACTCTCGGCGTTATATCAGCTCATAGCCGACATCTTGTATTGCACAATACTGGAAGTTCTGTAAAGTAGATTGGTGTACACCATTGGGAGTTCCCATGAGGTTAAGCTGGCTGAATTAAACCATCCGTGGCAGAGCAGCATTAGACAGCAATCACCAATATCTTACTCTTACGCAAGCTGTGGTTTGGATCAACGTTTACCAGCAACTGTTGACGTTGCCGGTTGCCGCTGTGATTGCGATACACGCATGTGTTCGGGTTGGCACCTGTTCAAGCGTGACATCCATTAGCACTGCTACAGAACATGTGGACTTTGGCAGTTCCCGTGAGGTTAAGCTGGCTGAAAACCATCCGTGGCAGAGCAGCATTAGACAGCAATCACCATTAGGCAGGCCTTTGTGTTTCTGCACTACACCGTCTAAGGTCACACACTGTAACGCTCAAGTGTATAAAGGTGTTCGCTTGTTTGATGGTCTTACCATCAACACCTCCTTGTAGATCAACCGCCTGTTCATATATTCATATCACTCAATTCTTCTCTCAATTAATTCTGATGCCATATCTTCGAAATGTATGTTTCAACTCTAGATGGCAGGTGGACTAGGAAGCCATTTGGCTTATCGAGAGTCCAACCTATCTATCTAAGTATACCCCGCCCGTCTTAGGTATATGTCGATTTTATTTTTAAATATATTAACACTACTAGCACCTACACAATAAGCTGATAATCTGTTCCATTCGTTTACTGTTCTTTGTGAAAATGACAATTTTCTAATATCTAGTCTACACTGCTTCTTTGCTAATGTAACTCCATGTCCTCTAGTCCTTCTCTCTTCTTTGACTGTAAAAAACATATTTCTGTCAATATTTTCATATCCATTCAATATTTTAAACACCTCAATCTGATCTCCTCTCAATCTTCTGGTTTCTAGTGTTGTTAAACCACATTCTTTTAGACGCATTTCATAACTAATATTCCTGAGTTTTTGTATCATTTTGGTTGCTCTCCTTTGTACTCTTTCTAGCATATCAATATCCTTCTTGCGATATGGCCTCCATGCTTGTATACAATATTCTAAGTGAGGCCTAACTATTGTTTTATACAGCGGTATAATTAGTTCTTTTTCTTTGTACACTATATTTCGCCTAATTAATCCAATAATTTGGTTTCCCTTCGCTGCTGCAATTCCACACTGCTCTGATACCTTCATGTCAGCACTAATAGTTAACCCTAAGTCCTTTTCCTTTAAGGTAGTATTTAGTACAGTATCACCCATTGTATATTGTGCATCTTCATTCCCATGTCCTGTGTGAAGGCACTTACACTTTCCAAAATTAAACAGCATTTGCCACTTCTCAATCCATTCTATCAACTTACTAAGATCATCTTGTAAATGCTGTCATCACTTTTAATTTTCCTAAACACTTTTGTGTCGTCCGCAAACTTCAACACCTTGCTTGTTACGTCATCATCCAAATCATTGATATATATTAAGAATAAAATAGGTCCCAGTACTGATCCCTGCGGTACTCCACTCAAAACCGCTTTCCAGTTTGAAACCTCCCCATCAACTACTATTCTTTGTCTTCTATCAATAAGCCATTTTTCTATCCAGTTGATCATTCCATTTCCTATGCCATGGGCTTTTAGTTTAAGTAGTAGTCTTTGGTGTGGCACTTTGTCAAAGGCTTTTTTTAAAATCTAAGTTGATTATATCTACTGGTGATCCCTCATCTAGCCACTTTGTGACATCTTCCAAAAAACATAACATATTTGTTAAGCATGACCTCGCTTTTAAAACCCATGTTGAGATGGGTTTATCAATTTATTTTTAACAAGAAAATCAACCAGGTGATCTTTAATTAGTCTTTCTAATAGTTTGCAAATCACCGATGTTAAACTCACTGGTCTATAGTTCTCTGACTTGTTTCTCGAACCTTTTTTAAATAATGGTATAATGTTTGTTTCTTTCCATTCTAACGGAACTATTCCCTCCTCTAATGACACATTGAACACTGTTGCAAGCGGTATGCTGATTTGTTCTACAATTTCCAATAGTAATTTGGGAGGAATCCCATCCACTCCAGGTGATTTATTATCCTTCATATCTCTTATTTTCATAGCTACCATTGTTGGGGTTACAGTTAGTTGTCCTAAATAGTCAAACTCTCTCCCTTCGAACTTAGTCTCAAGTACTGGTAATATACTAATATCTTCCCTGGTAAACACCGAACTAAAGTACTCATTTAGGTTTTCTGCCATTAAGAATCCCTCTGTTATTATGTTTCCATCACTACCTTCTAGAGGACCGACCTTATCCTGAACTTTCTGTTTACTTCGAACATACGCATAAAAACTCTTGCTGTCATGTTTTATATTAAAAGCTATTTTTTTTCGTAGCTTCTCTTTGAATTTCTAATTTCAGCTGTAGCTTGATTAAGTGCTTCTTTATAAATGCTATAGTCTTCTTCACTTCCGGTATGTCTATATGTCTTCCACATCATTTGCTTGTACTTGATTTTTCTAATGGCTTCCTTCGATAAGTGTTTCTTCTTTGACCGTTTCCCCTTTTTTTAAGGGGACAAATTTGTCAACGACGCAATCAATTTCACTCTTTAAAATATTCCAGCATTCTGTTGCTGTCTTATTTTTCAGTGTGTTATTCCAGTCTATCTTTGCTAAATATTCCCTCATGTCCTTATATCTTCCTTTGTGAAATTTTTCCTGTACCTTATTTTTCTATTCCGTTCTCCCTTTACTTTGATGATAACATGTATCTGGTTGTGATCACTACACCCCAGTGGCTCACATATCTTGACATTATCAACAAATTCCTTCTGTGAGTTCAATACTATGTCTAACACGTTCTCGCCCCTGGTTACTTCTAACACATGTTGAGAAAGGAAACTATCTTGTACTAAATTTAAAAACTCTTGATCCTCTCTCCCGGTACTCTGTAGAGATGTCCACTGTATATACCCATGGTTAAAATCCCCCATAATAATACAGTCCCGTTTACTCACTTCTTTGATAGCGTTATGTATTTTTTCATTCTCTTCCATGCTTATGTTTGGACTCCGATACACTAACCCAACAGTTAATGTTGAGTTTCCTGTAACTATGTTACACCAGACAGCTTCTTCACATTCTGCTTTTTTTTCTAAATTTATTTCATAAGCTTGGATGGATTCTTTAATATATAAAATAACTCCGCCTCCCCTTCTTCCTAATCTATCTTTCTTAAACATTACATACCCTGTCATTCCTAATTCGGCATCTGATATATCGGGTGTGGCCCAAGATTCAGTTATACCTATTATGTGAGGGTCAATATCTTCTACAATAATGTCTAGTTCATTTCTTTTGTTTACTATGCTCCTTGCATTTAAACAAACACATTTATATCCAAATTCCGTAGGGCTTTCCAGGCTGTTCTTTGCTGATGTCTTTTTGCTATCTTTATCTATGCCTCTAGTATTTGGCTTCTCTGTGTATCCCCCCTGCGAAACTAGTTTAAAAAGTTGCAACCTGTTCCATTATTCATCGATCGAAGAAGGTTCTCGGAGAACACTGCTGCGCCCTTTCCGACTAGATGGAGGCCATCTCTCATAAACATGTCTTCTTTACCAACAAAATATCCCCACAAATCTACAAATCCAACTCCTTCTTCTTCACACATCTGCTCTAATAGTCCGTTAATTGCCATCCTCTTGCAATTTCTAAATGTTGTTCCCCTTCCCCTCATCACTGGCAAGATTCCTGAGAGTATGATCTGTTCAACTCTCGTCTTCTTCAGTGTCTCTACCAACTCTCTGTATCTCTTTACTATTCTGGTTGTTCCATCCCTGTCTGCATTGTTCGTCCCTACATGTACTAATATAGACCCCCCTTGGCCATGCCCCAATACGTTCTCTACCCGTTCAGTCACATGCTCTATCCTAGCCCCCGGAAGACAAATCACCCTCCCTCCACTCTGCATCCACTTCACAATATCCGTTAGCCTAGCTAACTCTGCTGTCAGACAGTCCACTTTCCAAGACCCTAAACATTGGAACGTAAACCCTTCCTCCGTTGTCTCTGACCAAGTTTTTCCGCACCCCGATACGGCAAAATCCACCAAGCTGTGGCAGTGGTTACACACCAAGTGCCTCCTTGTCTTCACTTGCCGCTTGCCAGGTGCCATATTACGATTTGTCAAAATCAACTCTTAGTTTAAACCAACTTAGTCTTTAGAAAGACTGTTTGTTTATTGTGTACAGCAACTGCAGCACACTTTATGTTATAAACAACTTACTACCTATGCTACCATGAACAATAAGTTTAGTCTGTACTGGTACCGTTCCCTAGCGGAAACGTTGGACACTACCTATATAAACAAACAAGGGTTTCCTACTAAAACGCTTGTTTATTTTTAATAACAATGATACCTATTCACAGTTTTATCTTACATATGTAGTTGTTACTCTTTTTGCTTTATCTCTTATATACTATATCAAATAAAGAGATTTGCTCAATCTTGTTTACAATTTGTCGAAGCCTAGATTACCCTATTATCACCCACTATACTAATCTGTTCAAAAATACTGTTAACTAACAAACTTTAACCAAAACTACTACTCAATATATGTCCAGTACCACTTTATGAATAACCTTAACACAAGAATAATACTTATCAATCAATATTTCCGCTTGTTTTTCAAATTTTATACACCACCAATTTCAAACCTCTACATCCGCCAATTTTCCCGCCAGAATATGACTTCAGTAGTCCCTATAACTTATCATTCACCACTGTTCGGTCGTGTTCATATATATTTCTCATAAGTTCTTCCTGCTCCGATATCGTTCCACTGATCAGGTTCATCATCAAAACAAAAAACCGGGTACTCAAGTCCTTGTCTGAGTGCTATTTCCACTATAACTAGATCGTATGTTTCTCTTAAGCTCTCCCTACCGCTTGCGTCTGTGTGTATCACCTCCAACATTCTGACGTCTCCACCCGTCCTGTGACTGCAGATGCAAGTTCTCTTGGTTCAGTGTCAAATGACTTTTCCTGAAATATATTCGAATGCTACTGTCACAGACGACCTCTTTGTAGCTCCGTACTATATCACACTATTTGCGTGACATTACAGACACCCTATATTCCATAGGAAGTCGGACCGTTGATGGATGATTGTTGTCCTATTGTACGACATGACAAAATATATTTGTTCTGCACGTCGGAACATTTACGAACTATTTAACAACTACTAATACTCTATGGTTAGTGTGTACGTCAAAGCTTTGACATACGTTTTGCTAGCTAGTCTCGCATAACCGACTGTCGGTCGGCTGCATAACTACGCCGAGAAGACAGTTTGATGATATAGCCGGTTTTGACATTTATCCGTGTGGGGCTAAACAATGCAGCCACCTCAGGGATACTGATTAATCCTGCCGTAATTCCTAATTTATAAACAATTGCAAATTTGTATTTTTTTTACT
>JAODUO010000523.1:225000-235000 GCA_025642075.2 Ridgeia piscesae
GTACTCATTGATTCAATACATCGCGACGCCTGAACTTTATGTTACAAATAATAAAAACTTAACCGATCACTACGCACAGAGCCGCTCCATAAGTGATTGGATAGTGGAGTTTTGTTAAATGCAAAACAAGTTGTGCTTGACTTCAATCACAAGAGAAAGTTTCCTTTTAAGCAAGGACATTCCTTAGGGTCATATGAACAAAGTTGTCCAAAGCCAAAGGTTGTATCGTAAAATCCAAGATGGCTTCCGCCGGCCATCTTGCAAACCGTGGCGGAGTCATAACTAACAAACTATTATGATACATTTGCTTCAAGCTAAGCTAGTTTATTTTCAAGAACTCATTTCACTCATTCGGGCATGCATTTGGAGTGCATTTATAGGTCAAATTCTGGAGGCATTCCACAACTAAAAGTAATATTTTATAAACAAGTGAAATCAAAATTTAGAGTCATGGACACAAACACGTTTGATTGAATGTTGACATTAGAAGTTCTATAATAATGAAATATTCACTGGTCACCCTCTTATAAGATTCATTTAGCCGATGGCCTGACTGATTACGCGGCCAAACTCTAATTGCATTTGCGTTGTACAATACAAGCCTCCCTTCCCTGCCGGCCATCTAGCTAAAGTGGTCAATGAGAGGGCTCAGATAATATGTTTACTCGTCAGCAGCCACCAGTAGGCAGCCAAATCTGCTATTGTAATTACAAGACGATGTCGATGTTTATATTGAAATCAGTACACGCACAATGTACACCCGTCCTGCTGCGTTGACATTCATAACTGTGTTATGAATTACAATATCTATGACAATTCAACTGTTAATTTTCCAGTAGGTCTACACAAGAACACACACGTTATATAACGACACTCGATACTTCTGTTGTTCACAAATAAATAATGGTCACACTCCGTGTGTTTCCTTTTCACCGGCTTCATTCACAGATGCTTTCGCTAAACATGGGATTTGTTTACAGAAAAATCAGTTCAAGTTATGTAAGGTACTGAAAATTAGGCCAAGATCGTATAAGTTTTGCAGGTTAATTTTGATGGAAAAGTCATCCTTCAGCTGTTTGAATGTTTCTTGATATTACAGACAAAGTCAATTTACATACAATAATTTGATTGTTCCTAGCGGTATCTAAATAGTACTCCATGTCTTTGTAGGCGCTGTCAACGTTATGCACGAATCGTATAATTTATAATCATACTTTACCTTACCATCGTATTTGTTGTTGTTAACATAGCGGATACCAAAATGTGTAATATAGCTATATAGTATTTCGTTTTTTTGTTTCTAGTTGTGAGTTTCGTTAATGTATTACTGGACCTGTTCAAGTAATTTACCGTAAATATTTTGAAATGCTTTTACATTCTGATTTCATCAACTTTATAAAATTCACAATGTAATTGTACAGTGGTTCCCTATTTAATATCACCTTTTAAATGCATTCCAAATGCAAAATTGATCCTAGAAAAAATATGCTCAGGGTAATAAGATTAGATGGAAAACATGCATCATAATAATTTCTATAACATACAATTTATTAGGTTTGAATCGACTACGGTTTACTAGATGGTCAACGGCAGCCATCTTGGATTTTACGATACATCATTTGCTTTGGATCGTTTTGTTCCAATTGTCCTAAGTAGCGTACACCTCTTTGGGAACATTTGAATTATGTGTTTAAGTGGAAAGTCACTTAGCAGATATACTATTGCACGCCAATGTGATATGTGAACTTGACATCAAATTTGGCGTTGACGTCGCACTAGCTGTGGGTCAGGGCGTGTACTTGCGGCAGCAAATGGTTGCTAATTACTAGACATTTACGGCCACATATTGCATGCATGCACGTACGAATTCTCTCTCCCTGTCACACACAAACACACACACACACACACACACACACACACACACACACACACACACACACACACACACACACACACACATACGTATTCACACACCAGATCTGACACACACACACTCACCCGCACACACAATTAAACACACATACACACATACACACATACACACATACACACATACATACATACATACATACATACATACATACATACATACATACATACACACATACACACATACACACATACACACATACACACATACACACATACACACATACACACATACACACATACACACATACACACATACACACATACACACATACACACATACACACATACACACATACACACATACACACATACACACATACACACATACACACATACACACATACACACATACACACATACACACATACACACATACACACATACACACATACACACATACACACATACACACATACACACATACACACATACACACACATACACACATACACACATACACACATCACACATACACACATACACACATCACACACACACACACACACACATACACCTACACACACACACACACACACACACACACACACACACACACACACACACACACACACACACACACATACATACATACATACATACATACAAACACACAAACGCAAACATACATATACAACACCAGAGAGTGGGCAGAGGAATGTCATTGTAAGAAGATTACGTAGCAACAATGACCCAGGTTTTCGCTCACACTTATATACGATCGCAAGAGTCTAATATATTTTGTACATCGTATGGAATAACGAGCGCATACCTAATCTCATCGTATCTACACATTTGTCCCATATCATGCCCTTTGATAATTACATACGCGTGCCGAGGGGAGATTGCGACCGTCCTATAAATATAAGCTACAGAAATTTCGATACAAACGTACGCCTGAAGTAGTTAGCATACGGCATAACATATTTAGAGTAGATACAACATAATTTGTCTTATTAACAATGCACCTAACAGATAAAACGGTACCTAACAAAGCGGTAATTCGGCAATTAGCTCGAATTTCACAGTGAGCGAGGCTTACGATATTTATATTTACGCTGTCTGCAGTACCGATACACCTGGCAACGTTTGATTCACACTAAATCTATCTTTACACTGTCAGCTTTGGAAACGTTTGACTCACACTAAATCTATCTTTACACTGTCGGCAATACCGATACACCTGGCAACGTTCCATTTAAAATTAAGAACAAACAACTATTGTGTATGGCAGAAGGTGAACCACTATCACCTCCGCTTAAATAAAATGGTCGCAACACCGTGTTCTCCAATTCAACGTTTCCTGAGCAGAAACCAATTCAAATCGAATGCAGCATTACCGCTCTTTGCTTTTAGTTTTCTTAAATATTAACCGCGAAACGCATTGATAATCACAACTTTCCTGCAACAATAGAAGAAGAAAAAACATGTAGTTAATACCTCTGTTTATTATCTATACTCATGTTAATATAAATCGTGCATTCTATGGCTAGGCGAGCAATACAACATCCTGGCGAAGAACCTCTCTCAAGTTATGGCCGGCCAGGAGCCGTCTCACGAGGTGAGTGAGGATAGGTGAACGTGTTACCAGTACATCTTATCAATCATGTCTATTTTTAGGTTTCGGTTTCGGTTTCGGTTTCGGTTTAATTTGTTATAAATTGTTGGCTACAATTTGTTGTAATTCAAACTCGCATAAAAATACTTCGTTGATCTATGCAACATAAACCAAATATAGCAGTAAGACGCCATATACTTGTTTTCGCATAGAAATGTCTATTTAATTATGTAAATTGGGAATACAATCGATTCCTTACGAGCATATATAGCTACACTGAATAACGCTGCAGAATAATGGCGACGCCGAAGGGAGATGACGCGCAAGCATGACGAATTATCTTAAATATAAAGTGCTCACTAAATCGTCTCCATGAAAATAATACTTGTTTTAGTGTTGTGCAATGTTTGTTTAAGCGTTCCCCCTTAAAACGTTTGGTTCGGTTGAAGTACGACGGCTATACGGCATGTCCACTACTCACGAAGAAGGGGCTGTGTATCTTGGCCGAGTTCGGCTACGACGGCAAAGACCTGGAGACTTTCCCCTTCGACCAATCCGTGCCACGTCTCAGCGCCTACGTCATGAAGGTCTACGTTATGCCTCTGCTATACTGGCACTTTCTACTCACGTGAGTGATTTCTTCAGACGCATCGTAAGAGGCAACTTGTTTGCGTAATGTACTTAAAATGTGGTGCAATCTAAAAAATTTCACAACCAATATTACTACATATGTGGTGAACTCGGATTCTTCTAAAAGTGGATGAATTAAACAAAATGTCCGATACACTGGAGGCACTCGGTTGCCTAGGGCGCATTGTATTGACTCTTACGCATCGGGGTATGACGTCATAACGTCGGTTATAACGTCGCCTTGCTCCAAGTTTTGTTGTCATAAAAACGAATATACGGATTCATTTATTGATGTTCCGTTCGATTCATAAACCCAGATAAATACTATATACATGAGCGAGTATTATATGTGGTACTGTGTAATATAGAGATGTAAACATTTTCTCAACACAGCGATTAAGCAAATTCGACGATTATTTACGTGGTAAACTGCATTACTAGCAGGAAGAGAATGTATATAATAACATATCACCATGCACATGAAACCACTTTGTATACTGGACAGTGACATATTCAGCTGATGTTTCGTATGAAAATAAAACGGTTAGCGGCAATATGTGGGTTTATTTACTGTCGTAAACAATAATTATTACTCTTCTTAATTCGGCAAACGACAATCTGGGTAAATTATATACTCATGACGTCAAGGTTGAAAAATTGGTCTGATCATTCAAATCTCCCATAACGGTTTGTTTTAGTAAAAACTGGTAAAATAATCTTAATTGTTGTTGCAAATGTAGGTGTGTTACCACATTTCGATGCATAAACCAACAACTGCCTGCTGTTCCCTTTGGGTACTAGACGCATTATCTTCTATACCATAAATAAATAAAATAGTGTAGCTATCAAGTAATCGGACATATCTGGTGATGTTGAACATCTATTAATCTGCGTGTTAGACTGTCAGGTTTGTTCAGCCTTTTCATCATTGACTGAAGCAATACATCATATGTAATTAACCCATGTTGTTGGTCGATAACTCATTTGGAGTTCCGTTTCTTTACTGATATGACGTACACACACTAAACACACTCACACACACACCCCCCACACACACACTCACACACTCACACATATACACATATTACGCAAATATATATATATATATATATATATATATATATATATATATATATATATATATATATATATATTGCACACAACATACTTTATGTCAGACAGACCCGTGTTTCATGTGAGCTATTGTTGCAGTCAACAACGAAGCGTTGGTGTTTGGAGACATATATCACAATGCTGTGTTCAAACGTTTGCTTGTCTCTGTGTTTCAGAGGTTACTGGAACGGACCGACCTTGCTTCGAAAAATCTTGCATTTATGGATGAAAGACTGAACTTCACTCGTTCAGCAGTTTCTGCGTAACTATTGTATACTGTGATATCAGACGATCGCATATTCCCGTTCCCCGTGGTTGGTTGAATATACGTTCTTTGAACTGCCGCCTAGTCGATGAGCCTTGGAATTATCCCGTCACCATTAGAGACTCATAGAGATATAGAGATATGTGTTCTACAGACGGAGACATGTAGAGATTGGAGAAAAGGGTGAGAGAGAGAGGTGGTAACACTTGTTGCCGCCGTGTGGTATGTCTGGTAAATTATATATCATATACCTTATTTCAACATACCATAATTTAGTGGTTAATTTCCGACAGCGCCCTATTAACTGGTAAACGTTTAACCTTTTTGTATGTCATAGTTTGCATTAGAGCCATTCACGCTCGCTACGTGGTTTGTTTTGTTATATTCACAACGCTTAGGAGGTCGGTTTTAGTGGTGCCCCCTAACGCCGGCTAGATACTCTAGGCTAGACACTTGCGGTGCAGATACTCGGCGCGCTCAACGTGGCTGTACACGAACAGCGGCAGTCCGAAGAGCGCCGAGACGACCCACGTCACTGCGATCAGCCTGGCAGCCGTGCGTCGCTCGGCGGCGTCGTCCGTGCCCCTTCCGCCGCCGCCGTCCACCGAGTCGGACGCGACGACGACGCCGTAGCGGTGCAGGGCGATCGCCGTCACCGTCGTCGTCGACGCGAACACGTTGGCCGCCTGCAGCCACGGAAGGCAACGGCACATGCCCTCGCCGCGCCGCGACCAGTTGCGCAAGAGCAGGCTCACGAGTGTGATGGGCATCGCCACCGCCACCGCCACCGCCACCGCCACCGCCACCGCCACCGCCACCGCCACCGCCACCGCCACCGCCACCGCCACCGCCACCGCCACCGCCACCGCCACCGCTATCTACATAACTAATCCAGGTGGCGGCCTTACGCAACTCGGACCGCGAGCCATCAACCACCAGTGTCCACTTACCTCGCTACGCCGCAATCATTCATTATATCCAGCATAGGGAGGCCAGTGCATATAGGGCTTGCAAGTGGGTCACGATACATGGCGTGACTCCGCGCGACTGGAGCTTATTGGGGACTAAGCGAAACTCATTGGGGACTGGACACAAGAATAATATTCTAACGATGGATGACAGTTGTAGCTTCCGTCTGATGAATACTAGGAAAATCACTTCATAAATATCTTGTGTTATACGTTTCTTATCTTAAATGTCCAATTTAATATTGAGTTCATCACCCTATCATAGACACATAGTGATTTACGTAGTGCAGATAATCGACACGGTGCTAGGCTGAATATGTCTTTTACGGGATTTGCGTTTTACATTGCTGTATGTTGTGGTTTCGATAAGCACTTATATCTGACGAGTTGTCTAAATGCACATAATCATAACATATGTATACGTTTGGCCCAAACAGGTTGTACTGCGCGAAAACTGGCACTCTTCAAGTCAATATCGCCAAACACAAGTACTTGCCGCTATTGCCATGGCAACCACCATAATAATCGATTAAAATTCATGATTTCCGTGATCATTGTCACCGGCAAAATATTCCACTACTTCTGCTTGTAATAATCCTTCGGATAATATAACTGAAATACGTTATTTCGGAACAGTTCGATTATTACGACCAAAACAAAACAAAGTCCTATATGTTAACATGGAGTATATGGACCTCCTGCCCCCAACTGCCCCCAGCCTCGTTTTCGCGCGCGAGACTTGCACGCCCTATTAAGACCCTGCGCGCGGCGGGTTTCGGCCCGCAGCCCGCGGGCCCCCGACGGCTGGATTTTTTATTTGTTGCGGGGCTGTGTGGGCTGAGGGCCAGACCAATGCGGTGGGGGTCGGGCTGCGGGCCCCCGCGGGCTGGTATCCGCGGGGCGGGCTGCGGGCCAGAATATGGCAAAATGTGCGGGGCGGGGCAGGGCGGGCCAAATGATAGAGTTGTGGGGCGGGTGCGGGCTCAGCTTTTTGAGCCCGCGCAGTTTCTCTCAAAATGTGCACATTGTCTGTGCCTATTAGTTGGTGGATTACCTGATAGCTCTTTGTGTGTGTGACACTGTGTGTTGCTTGCACGACTGCACGTGTGCGACGAATATATACTGTGCATGCGTGCATGTGTTCATACATGTGTGCGTGCAACTAGATGTCGTGCAAAGCGGCATGTGTGTGTGTGTGTGTGTGTGTGTGTGTGTGTGTGTGTGTGTGTGTGTGTGTGTGTGTGTGTGTGTGTGTGTGTGTGTGTGTGTGTGTGTGTGTGTGTGTGTGTGTGTGTGTGTGTGTGTGTGTGTGTGTGTGTGTGTGTGTGTGTGTGTGTGTGTGTGTGTGTGTGTGTGTGTGTGTGTGTGTGTGTTGTGTGTGTGTGTGTGTGTGTGTGTGTGTGTGTGTGTGTGTGTGTGTGTGTGTGTGTGTGTGTGTGTGTGTGTGTGTGTGTGTGTGTGTGTGTGTGTGTGTGTGTGTGTGTGTGTGTGTGTGTGTGTGTGTGTGTGTGTGTGTGTGTGTGTGTGTGTGTGTGTGTGTGTGTGTGTGTGTGTGTGTGTGTGTGTGTGTGTGCATTTAACTATGTTATGATAACATGTGCTAACCATGACGTTTTGGTAAACAGCATGTTGCCAGTGAGCCTTCTGGTAACAGAACAGTTTGATAACAGTCATTCATTAGAGTGTACATACAATAATTCACAGTAAAAAATCACAGAAAGAAATTACAGTTTTGCCTAGGAAAGTCACAGAAATAAGGTCTCAAAATAATATTATTCAGACACTGTCTAGTTAATCCAAAGGTTTGGTCTTGCATACACGAGCACCATAAAATATGTTGGATCTTTGACAACAGCAAGAAATGAGGTATCAAAATAATGTTATTGTGGCACGGATCTCTACAGACTGCCCTTTTTACACAATCATAGCAATGATGACAGACCTAGTTTCACCAGTATCACCATTCACCAGGCTGCCCTGTCTTGCTAGGCTGAGTGATGTTTGAACAACTCCCAAGGATACCTATTTAATTTGGGTTACCAGACTTGGACAAAGGGCTTGCTTATCTGAACCAGACCATCCCTATCACACAAAGGCAATTAGCAGGCTGGTGGTGCCCAGTTTTAATGCCCAGTACCAACAGCTGCTAATCTGTGTAAATATTACTAAACAAGGCCTGAATGATCTCACATTGGCATTGCTGACTCTTAGCAGAAACGTTTCATTTCTTGATAACCATGTCCAATGTATTTATCATAACATTTGTTACAATATATTGGGTGTAATATGTTAATAGGTATTTAATAACAAAAGTAAAACAATTCTTGAGGGGTTCTAATACATATTTCCCTTAATGGATGAGTGTTGGCTGGTGTCTATTTAATGTATAATATATTAATGAGTAATGGAAAGGTCTGGCAGGATACTCAATTACCCAATGTGGTAAGCTGTAAAAGTACAACAGTGTAAAGCAATTGAAGATCCTACTTGGCATGGGATGCCACTTCCTTCCCTCAAGCAAATATTTCTTATCACTTTGCACCACCACTGAGGCACTGACACAATAGCCTTAGCAGTTGCCATCTAGCAGGGCTGGTTAGAACAGGGCAAGGGGCATGGAAGCCAAGATCAAAAGACAGACAGGCCACTACAAAAGAGGCCTGTTGTTGCTAATTGCAACTGGGCCCACCTTGATCAGAGGTGACAACTGACTACCTGTTAGTGGATATTAACTTATCTGGTATGCTCAGTGTTGTCATGGTGAATGAATACAGTGACGTCCAACATGATTATTTCTGTCTGACTGAAAAATGTGGTTTATTGAATTTCACGTAATTTGTATACCCAATTAAAAGTATTGTAATCAATAAAGTAATGAAATTTAGTTAATAAAATTAATTAAGTATAATCTATAATGATTAGTTAATTTTAATTATTCCATGCTATCTGTCCAATTTGTTATAGGCGGCAGGCTGACTTTTGACAAATTACTGCGGGCCGAACTGCGGGGCGGGTTGCGGGGGACGTTACTGCGGGGCGGGACGGTGCGGTGCGGGCTGCAGACCCGCACCGCACCAGGAGATGAGGGCTGCGGGCCAGGAAATGACCAATATGCGGGGCGGGCTGCGGGCTGAATTGTAATTTGCGGGGCGGGCTGTTGGCTCAGATTTCCAGCCCGCGCAGGGCCTTAGTGCATATACGACCGCCTACAGGAGACCGGCCGTATATTTCATTGGAATACAAATATACATTACGTACTAAAATATGTTTATAATATTTTAAGGAATAACATATATACACAAAAATCGGTCTCCTTAAAACGTTATGTATAGACGCCGTGTACGGGAGACCGGTGTGTTACCGGAAGTTATTTATACTTGTTTGCGGCAGTATATATAACGCCAGCATAGGATATACAACATTGAATACAACGATAACAATAACAACATAAATAAATGTATATACAGATACACATATTTACACTCGAGTAGTTTGTTTTCGTGCATGTTGGCGAATTCACAGAGTCTTAATATAAAT
>JAODUO010000523.1:240000-290538 GCA_025642075.2 Ridgeia piscesae
TAACTGGCAGAGCAATAATTTGTAAGGAAGTCTGCTGTCAGGTACGAACTCTGCTCACCTCAGTAGTATTGCCAATGTTGCAGGTGGATTCGATAACATTGCGAACGTTGTTCCGAGCTTAATAAAGGAACTAAACATAAACTTACAGATAATAAGCCTTCAAGTATGTTCTAATCATATGAACGTAATATTAAAAATAAACTAATACATAGGAGCAGACAGCAGTGTGGTGCATAAGATATAGCAAATCACAAAAATGTCAACATTTACAAGAATGAAATTTCGCCCGGGTTTTAATGTGTTACTAATTATATGCCCCTTCTAAAGTCACTGCAATGACTTGCTGCCGATACATGTCATCAATAATATGTGTACTATTACTTACCAGGCACTTTCATGTAAGCAACCATCGTAATTACATTCACTGCTTACTCAGGTAAGAAAACCTATCCACTTTCGATCATCTTGTACTGATTTACTTGTTGTCCTACAGTTTTTACTAACATTGGAATTAGGGGATTTTCTGTAGCTTCACCTAATCTTTGAAATATGCATCCTCTGTTCGATCAATTGAAAATATTGCTAAATTCCGTCGTGTGTTTCTAACCGTGCCTATTCACCATAGTCCCCCGGTGTACCAATCCATCTGTTGATAACCGGAATATCAATTCATTCTGGGACTGTTAAGTACTTTTGTGTGGATGCGCTTCTGAGTGTGATGTTCACAGACTTAGGCACAATAGAAGTTGCCATATAATAAGAATTGTATGAAGAATTCTTAATATTTTATCTGCAGGTCAACACTAACGGCATTATCGTGTTCAACGGTCAAAATAGCCGATTTCGGTTTTCGCCATTCGACGAAGGTTACGTTCGTCCGCTCGTAGCTCCTCTGGCGTGTGACATTTGTACTCTCAGAAATCATGGCCGGGTGTACTACAGGTCAACAACGGACAATGCAACGCTACAACAAGTGTCTTCCGACGTGTCAAACGGGACCGATTTCACAGCAACATTTGTAATCATCGCCACGTGGCTTAACGTCACTCATTCTACACCAAATGGGCCAGACGTAAGTAAATTACGCAGAAAAGTTATCCGCACTCAGCATCAAAAATGTAGGTGTGTGATATATAGATCACACACACACACACACACACACACACACACACACACACACACACACACACACACACACACACACACACACACACACACACACACACACACACACACACACACACACACACACACACACACACACACACACACACACACACACACACACACACACACACACACACACACACACACACACACACACACACACACACACACACACACACACACACACACACACACACACACACACACACACACACACACACACACCACACACCACACACACACACACACACACACACACACACACACACACACACACACACACACACCCACCACACACACACACACAACAAAACACACACACACACACACACACACACACACACACACACACACACACACACACACACACACACACACACACACACACACACACACACACATATATATATATATATAGAGAGGAGGGAGGAGGGAGGAGGGAGGAGGAGGGAGGGAGGAGGTAGGAGGAGAGGGAGGAGGAGGGAGGGAGGAGGAGGAGGAGGAGGGAGGAGGGAGGAGGAGAGGGAGGAGAGAGGAGGAGAGGGAGGAGAGGAGGGAGGGAGGAGGGAGGAGGAGGAGGGAGGAGGAGGGAGGAGGAGGGAGGGAGGGAGGAAGGGAAGGACAGGGGGGGAGGGAGGGAGGGAGGGAGGGAGGGAGATATAATGACAAAGAACGCAAACCAATTTACGTCATTACGTCATAAAATACATACACAGTATCTATTGCTTTTGATATTTACTGGCATTCACATTATATGACTAAAACGGACTCCACGTTTTACTGCAGAGCATTACAGATCTGGCGAGATATCGTATGCCTTGCGGAAAGTATTCCCGTCTCAAATTTCGAAAACAGTTAAACAAAAAACAAATTTGATAACTAAATTTGCTAAAAACTTGTATGGATACAATTTAATTAAATAACTGATTCTTATATATCGTATTCATACCACAATAAAATGCCTCTTTAAAATGTTTGTGAAAAGGTCATGTTCGATTTACTAACTATTTTTACTGGTATTTCACCATAATCATTAGGAAGAATCGGTTTAACGTGACTCTGAACAAATATTTCAATGGGATAAATGGTGCTGCGAGCAATCGAACAACTGCGACAAGTTCCACGAGGTTCGCCCGTTGCGCTCCTGTAGAGAACCTTGAATTAGACCATCGGTACGTTTGCGCAATGATCGAGTAAAACACGCAACAGTTTGTTCAGAAAAGATCGTTAAAGGGTCCTACACTAACGGTAAATTCGTGGATTGGGTGATGTTCAATTGGGGACTGTTCAAAATGCTCCATACTTACCCCTTGGTAGATTTGTTCACTTGAACCCTTACCTCCACGTCACCCCCCACACCAGTACTGCGTCGAGACTGTGGTTTCATCTAATATACCATAAGTTGAGATGAGTGCACTGAATAAATCGTGATCTAAGTTTTATTTATTTTTTTGTTCACAAATCTGTAATGGTGCTACTCAATCCTCTAAACTCGCCAGAGAATTACAGTGACGACTTTATGGCCTAAAGAGAGACCACATGTGTGTATGTGTGCGCGCGTGCTTGCGTGCGTGCGTGTGGTGTGTGTGTGTGTGTGTGTGTGTGTGTGTGTGTGTGTGTGTGCGTGCGTGTGTGGTGTGTGTGTGTGTGTGTGTGTGTGTGTGTGTGTGTGTGTGTGGTGTGTGTGTGTGTGTGTGTGTGTGTGTGTGTGTGTGAGTTTGTGTGTGTGAGTGTCTGCGTTGTGCGCAACGCATGTGTATGTGTGTGCGCGCGTTTGTGTGTATGCACGCATGTGCGTTTATGAGTTTTATGTTGATGTTGTGTTGTACACGCTCCTTATATATATATATATATATATATATATATATATATTAACAATCCACCTTTATTACTGCAGCTTTTTCCTTGTGAAATGCAGTCATATCCAGTTAACCGGATTAATGACAAGTCATCATTTTAAGACAACCAACTCTCCTCAAGGCATGTTACGCTGACTTTAAAATTTAACGAGGATACGTTATTTACGTATGCCTCAAGTTCACTAAACTTTGCATTTATGTATGTATATTTGAACTTAAAATACTTAATTGTTTACCTTGTTGTTTGGCTAATGATTTACATTTATCAAAGTCATAATATGATGATCGGCGTATTATTGGCAATTCGTTATTTTTGTTAATAGTATTGCCTGCGTTAAAAATAGTATTTAGACAGTTATTTGTAACACCATTTAATAGAAAAGATTCAGGGCCATTTTATTTTCAAAATAGCCCGAAAACAGAGGCAATGTCAAGTGTATTTTAACAAATAGAATCTCACTAGATATTTACGGTTGATTGTTTTACAACAGCAAATAAAATTATATATAAGCAAAATACTTATTTCAACAACAAAGCTAATCGTAGGTCACAATACAATTTTTTTAGTTACACATAGCACTCAGATAAACACGGAAAAAATGATGTATCGAAAAAACAAACACAACAGTGTTTTCCAATTTGTATATGTACACATACTATCTTTACTGGGAAAATATTAACATATACTGTTCATATTACAAACGTTTGCACATAGCAGAACTACATAAACGTGTCGGTAAAGAACGCATTTTAACCAATACATTTCCCAGCATTTATAAACACATCATATGTTGTAAATAAATAAACATAGTTGTTTAATTTTGCACTAATATACATTGACGTTGAAGTTAAAAACAGCCTGTTTCAGTACAAATAATTACTTTCATATTACTGACAACACAATAAGATAGTATTAACACTATTTTTATTTCAGATCTCCAAACTAGGTTTCATTGCGGTCAGTAAGTAGAATGCCACAAGCAGTTAGTATTTTACCCAATATTTTCGAACGCATTGCTGGAGAGCTTCACTCATAGTAACTGAGCAATTAGTACATAATGATACCTGCTCTCCGTAAAGTATCATGTTTATGATACAAAAATAATACAAAATAGCTTAAATAAAGTCATATAAAATCCTTGTGGAAAAGAACAATATGAAAAGATGCTTTGTGGATCACCGTCTTGTTTGCATCAAAGATGCAACATCCAATTAGACTACTCGAACTTGTTAATATCTGACATTGTTGTTACATTGACAATCTTGCTGAGATTGTCCTTAATTACGATTTTGCCATTCACTGACCACGTGTCAGCAATGTTTCCTTTCTTTCTAAGTTGTCTTGCCTGATATGCCAGCAAGGCATCTGTGGCCGTGGGATCTTCATTTATATAGATACGGCTGGAGATAGTGTCCGAATTCTTGAGGTTCCCTCGCTGCCGCAAGATGGTGTCTTGGCGACGTTCACACTGGAACTTGACCAGCACTGGGCTAGGGCGACCGGGCTAACATGGCGTATGCCCGACTCGATGACATCGTACAATTTCATTCATCTGAAGCGGGGGAGTTTGATTTTGGTTTCTATATCCTCCCCCTCATTGCTTTCTTAGAGACCCTGGAACCGCAAATTAGCACAGCGGGAATATTATTCAAGGGCGTCCAGCTTGGTCGCCGTTATGCTGACCAATCTTTCCATTTCGCTTATTCGTGCATCCTTCTCTTCGATAACTTCTGTCAGGTTGTCAATTTTTTCTTCAGATAGTCTACCCCGTCCGACAGACTTTGCAAGAACAAATATTCTTCATTTTTTAATACATCTTCTTTAGTCAGTAGTTCCATCACAACCATTCGGAACTGGTCCGTGTCGGAAATAGGGCTTCCTGGTGGTGTGTCGCCGTGAAATACATCTTCACGCGCCGTGTCACGTTGCGAGCCTTGTTGACGTTTCTGTCTCGGCTTCATATTTATCGGCTAGTCTGCGTACTTCTACACACCTGGGACACACACTGAGACAGTCAAGTGCGGTCCATCCAATATTACATAATGCGAATATTACGTAAATTGTTCCACGCGTTCATCTTTGCTTAACTGATTTTGTATTTAACTACGGCTTGGCTTCCACAAACCCACCAACAATGTCAGCACATCATTACTCATGAACAACGTGAGAACATCAGAAAAGGAAACAGTAGCCACTCTCTAGGAAGTCCCGTCCCGAAATAATGTCGAATTGTCGGCTGAGGCGTATGTGACACCAACACACGTCGACTCTCGTAATCGCAGGTGTCATGAGCGTTGAAAAGAATACTTTCGGTGTTGGACTCATTTAGCAACAGTTTGTGGTTCGTCATAATAACATACTACTACTACTACTACTACTACTACTACTACTACTACTACTACTACTACTACTACTACTACTACTACTACTACTACTACTACTACTACTACTACTACTACTACTACTACTAGTAATAGTAATAGTAATAGTAATAGTAATAGTAATAGTAATAGTAACAGTAACAGTAACAGTAACAGCAACAGTAACAGCAACAGAACAGCAACAGCAACAGCAACCGCAACCGCAACCGCAACCGCAACCGCAACCGCAACCGCAACCGCAACCGCAACCGCAACCGCAACCGCAACCGCAACCGCAACCGCAACCGCAACCGCAACCGCAACCGCAACCGCAACCGCAACCGCAACCGCAACCGCAACCGCAACCGCAACCGCAACCGCAACCGCAACCGCAACCGCAACCGCAACCGCAACCGCAACCGCAACCGCAACCGCAACCGCAACCGCAACCGCGTAATGGTCGTAATGGCCGCAACCGCGTAATGGTCGTAATGGTCGTAATGGTCGTAATGGTCGTAATGGTCGTAATGGTCGTAATGGTCGTAATGGTCGCAATGGTCGCAATGGTCGCAATGGTCGCAATGGTCGCAATGGTCGCAATGGTCGCAATGGTCGCAATGGTCGCAATGGTCGCAATGGTCGCAATGGTCGCAATGGTCGCAATGGTCGCAATGGTCGCAATGGTCGCAATGGTCGCAATGGTCGCAATGGTCGCAATGGTCGCAATGGTCGCAATGGTCGCAATGGTCGCAATGGTCGCAATGGTCGCAATGGTCGCAATGGTCGCAATGGTCGCAATGGTCGCAATGGTCGCAATGGTCGCAATGGTCGCAATGGTCGCAATGGTCGCAATGGTCGCAATGGTCGCAATGGTCGCAATGGTCGCAATGGTCGCAATGGTCGCAATGGTCGCAATGGTCGCAATGGTCGCAATGGTCGCAATGGTCGCAATGGTCGCAATGGTCGCAATGGTCGCAATGGTCGCAATGGTCGCAATGGTCGCAATGGTCGCAATGGTCGCAATGGTCGCAATGGTCGCAATGGTCGCAATGGTCGCAATGGTCGCAATGGTCGCAATGGTCGCAATGGTCGCAATGGTCGCAATGGTCGCAATGGTCGCAATGGTCGCAATGGTCGCAATGGTCGCAATGGTCGCAATGGTCGCAATGGTCGCAATGGTCGCAATGGTCGCAATGGTCGCAATGGTCGCAATGGTCGCAATGGTCGCAATGGTCGCAATGGTCGCAGTCGCAGTCGCAGTCGCAGTCGCAGTCGCAGTCGCAGTCAGCAGTCAGCAATAACACATCACAATAACAATAACAATAACAATAACAATCAAGCAATACAATAACAATAACAATAACAATAACAATAACAATAACAATAACAATAACAATAACAATAACAATAACAATAACAATAACAATAGCAATAGCAATAGCAATAACAATAACAATAACAATAACAATAACAATAACAATAACAATAACAATAACAATAACAATAACAATAACAATAACAATAACAATAACAATAACAATAACAATAACAATAACAATAACAATAACAATAACAATAATAATAACAATAACAATAACAATAACAATAACAATAACAATAACAATAACAATAACAATAACAATAACAATAACAATAAAATAAAATAATAATAATAATAATAATAATAATAATAATAATAATAATAATAATAGCCTTCGTCGCTACGGCGTGAGGCAATGTCTGCGTCACAAGGCTGATCACGTGGGAAATCGACGTAGAGTTCTTTATCATCGGCATACATTTGGTATTTCAAATGTTATCTAGCACAGATAAACCTGAGACACATTCTACACATATCAATATAGAAATTTGTATAATAAAGTAAAATAAATTTACAAAACGAAATATTATGCTGTTGTTATAGCTATCTATTTAACAACGACTCTAAAACTCGTGGGAATTACTTCGAACAACGATCGGGAAAACAATGATCAATCAAACATTTCGGCTCATTTTAAAAATAGCAATGACATAACAGAGAACACTAATCAAATCCCGAATATATTTTGCAATTGTAAGTAAAATTGGTTTGGGGGATGGTGGCAGTAGGCTCCTATTGATCGTGCAAGAAACCCCGTACTATAAGGGGAGAATGCGTTATCTCGCGCCAAAAAACGTCAAACGTGGAAGAATTATGTATTGAAAGTTATATTATGTAAATATTACACATAACATTCTTACACTTGTTTCCATTGTGGTCAGTGATGCCTGGCTATAGACTATGCAATGCTCGATACCACTACCGCAAAAACAAGAACACAAATTGGTAGACGCAACACAATATTTGTTGTCATACGACTACAATTGAAGACACTTAGCGAACGTTATATCGGGTTTTATGTTGGCCGTGTCTCTCATTTCAATCCATAAACTAATCACCTTTCCAAGGTACGCCTCTGACGGCGCATGATAGGGGAAGGGCGGGTAAAGTGGGCCCCTCCGCCAAAGTGGGCCCACACCGCCACAGCATATCTGGTATTGAATGCAGCTAAAGTAACGATACTAGTATTTACAGACCCGTCAGGGGTCACAACTCAACGTCATGGTTGCTTGTTTTGTGCGAATTCAAGTCAGTGAGTAGCAAAATTGTATTGTTGGTACTTTTCTTAAAATAATTGATGTGATTTACAATCACCATATATCCATATATGGTTAGGGTACATAACTGTAAATGTGGTTCATATTTAATTGAATGAGCTATTTCAGTTTGATGTGAATAAACGCATTAATCCTAAGATGGCGTCGGACCGATAATCTATGGCAGAGGACAATGTGGGTGTGTGCCTTTACTGCCATGGTCGTGTATATTTCCGACAATTAATTTTATTGGGCGCGTCACAACTAGGAATCGAATTACATTGTCGAGTTTTATTACGAATCGTATATGGTAATACATATGCGCGTGTGCCTTTACTACCATGGCCGTGTGCATTTCCGACAATTCAATTTTTATTTTTATTTTATTGGGCGAGTCACAACTAGGAATCGAATTACAGTATCGTGTTTTATTACCAAACGCAAGTAGTAATAATATGGACGTGTGCTCTTACGGTCATTGTCCTGTTCACTTGGGACAACTTCATCTTAGTAGCAGCATATGTAGCCAACGCAATATTTAGACAAATGCAACGCGTTATACAATTCCTAGTGCTTAAATCGCGAACTTCAAACACGCGCCAACTCTTCTTGCGCTACATGTGCGATATTAAAATGGGGCCTTCATTTTATAGCAGTTGTACATTTAATTCTGATTTGGCATATTAACTCATAATGGAATATAAATAATATAGATTAATGCGTTAGCAATATCGAAGCATATAATGCTGTATGTTCAACATTTGCCGTAGCAATTCTAAAAAAACATTATCGAACATCAGTTTTCCAAATACTGTAAGTGCGGAAACGTGCAAAGTGTTATCAAGACAAATTAAGTGCGAGCCAACTATAATACATATTTATCGTAATGCGACCAACACATGTATGTCCTACACACCCGACAATGATATGTGTTGCGGAAACATGGGTGTTCACCATCCAAGCAAAGCACACAAAACAGCAGCACAAAGATGAAAAGCAGTAAATAAAACATTACATGTCGTGACCGAAAAACACACATCTGGGTAAGAGAAAAGACAAAGGTCACAGACGTGATTGAACAAGTCAGAAGACGTAAGTGGACTCGGGCAGGGCAAGTCAGCAGGATACGAGATAACCGATGGACGTCGCGTTTAGAACACCTGGAAACCGTACGAAGGGAACACGATCTAGAAGAAAACCGACGGGATGGTGGAGAGACGAACTAGACGGCTACTGGAAGGGTACCGTTTGACAGAGGATAGCGCAACATAGGCAGATGTGCTAGCAGCATGATTCTGCCTTCGCCCATCCACGGAATACTACGGCTGCACAGTGTTAATGATGATACATCAATACATCACAACCATAGCAGGTGCTTTGTTCCTAACACACAGGTTTTGACATCCTTCGTGGCTGTTTTCCCACAACACTGGTTGAGCATGGTAGGCCTTCAATTCAACCAGCGAGGTTTGGTGTGATCATGAAAAGTCGCCATTTTTAGAAGGACCGAAACGAAGGCGTTCCAATGCGACACGCTTTTTTAATCGGCTATCGGATGACATGTTTTGGGTCGGAAAAGCGCATGTTGGACAGCCGTTAGACACCAAACACTGTATGTCTCTGGTGGTGTCGTCAGATTTTGCATATTGCTATAGCAACGCACCCGACAGATCACTGTCGAACAGCATGGTCTGATAGTATATATGGGCCTTAATCCGAAGTGCGACGCCGAAGATAGAATATCGCAGCTATGGGCGCACATCTGTGTTATCTGCTGCTGGGTGTTTTCTGGTGTTGCGTACACCTAGTCCCAGTCACGTCCCGGTGCTGTAGGAATCACTGTGTTGATGACGACAATAGCCAGGGTGTGCTTGGGACGATTGTACTGCAAATTAAAGGCACGGTTGATCACCAGGAAAAGCGTACTGTGGACATTCTACAGACAATAGAACAGCTCCAACAGCAGTCCAATAATACCGCCGAACAACTGCGTCAGGAAAACAACTCAACGGAACAGCTTCTGCAGCAGTTAAGTACTACAGCGGTACAGTTGCGCGAGAATCACCAATGCTCATCCGAAGAGATGCGTCTGGGCAATAACTCAATGGTACAGCTTCTGCAGCAGTTAAGCATAACAGTTGTACAGTTGCGTGAGGACCACCAACGTTCAACAGAAAAGGTGTGGCAGGACCAACAACTCTCAAAGGAACTGTTGATACAGCTGAAACATCAATCAATCGAAAAACATGCACACCTAGTGGCGAGACTCGAGGAGATGGTGATCCACATAACTCGTAAGAATCTTTTAATTACTTACCCCGATCACAATAATATTGTATTTCTTTGATGATGCCGTCGCTAATGCAAACTAGTTCAGTACATGTATACATCAATGAAAATTGACAGTCCGTTAAATGTGAGACAAAGTCATCATGTTGGCAACATAATACAATTACATAATTACGGATGTTTGGCTACGCTGCATATAAGCTTTGTATTGGAGAGATGTTTTGCTAGTGGTGACTAAAAGGGTGACATTAGAAAGACAAATTAACAATGAGTTTACTTGGTTTTCAGAAGGTTGTGTTATTGTAATATTTGCCACTTAATTTTGTGTTTACGTGGTGGCGAGGGCAAAAGAAATTTGCGTTATTCGGTTGCACAACTGTAGCCGTAGTTTGAATACTAAGAAATAAATGCAACACTGCTGGATAACATTATCAGAACAATATTGTTACAAGTCTGCAATTACAAGTGTGCTATGGTATTTGATCAGTGGACGGCAGGGTTATTGGTGTACCTTTCCCGTGACTCTGTAACGCGTATTACTTCTATATTGTACACCTTTTACGAGCATGAATCACCTGAGATTGAATTAATCATCCACTATGAATATTCAAAACTTTTTTTAATGATCGCCACTGCACATTTCATTTCAACCAGCTATATAGCAAATATGCAGGGATTTTCCAAGATGGACACAGTGTGACGCATACTATATTGAATATAAGAACATATTATAAACGGCAAGGACAATGGGACAAAAAGAAATGAACTGTTGACATTAAAGACAACTACTGTGAAAACCTGCTAGAGTAAAAAAAATGAAAATCAACATATATATCTAAGTATCCCCGTTGGTCTTTCTTACAACGAAGATTCGTTCACACAATTGCTTCAACTTAAAACCTATGTCGCAGTTTTGATTTAAACTAATGAAAACCATAATTAGAAGAACTATACGTGACAGGGCTGGGTTTTGCTGGCATGTATTTTAACGAGGCATTCAGGTGCCAAGACTAGGCTGCAATAAAAACACTTCACAACATCTAGTAAATATAGAAACACAAATAAAACTAATAAGATTTACATAAACTATGAACATAATGATTGTACAAAACAAGAATGTTTTTATGAAGCCTGACCCTGGAATTCGTCAGTTCATGTATATTTTGTGCATGACACGTCACATATTTTGCTGAATGCTTCCCTCAAGCTGGGGAAAACCCACGTGACAAATAAAAAGTTGATGTGCTTGTAGCCAGAATGCAATTCAGTGAACAAATCAGGAATTACTGGTTCGAGCATACACAATGTCGGATTAAAGGCAGTTTCTATGTGATCGGCCACAGCCGCGTTAGACTGAACGGTCCTTTGTGCAGAGATCCCGTGCTGTCGGACGAAATCGTAGTAAACACCGGAGCTCCACAAGGATGCGTCCTTTCCCCAATCCTGTTTTCAATATATACGAACGACATATCGTCTACCAATTCAGTTCTTACTCTGATTAAATTTGCAGATGACATGACCCTTGTAGATCGTCTTAAAGATGAACACTCTCTTTCCGAATATTTACTTCAAATCGATTAATTAACTTTTCAGTTTAAGTCCAGCTGTCTTAAACTTAATACAATTAATTTGGACCATTATTCATAGATAATCAAGAAGTAGAACTAGAGAAAGGTTACAAATACCCAGGTACATTACTTGATGAAAGCTTGTTATTCTGTGATCGTTTTGAATGTTTACAAGAAAGCGCAACAACGACTGTTCCTATTGAGAAAGCTGAAAAGTTTCGATGTTAGCCAGTATATTCTCCAACTTGTTTACAGGGGTTTAATAGAGAGCGTTCTATATATTAACACAATCACGTGGTATGGCAATGTCAGTGCTAAGAATAGAATAAAGCTTGCTCGTGTTGTCAACACAGCTAGCAAGCTGATTGGAAACGAACAGAAACACCATCCACTAGCTAAAAACAACCTATTCAAGAAATCGGTTATACCGTCTGTCATTTTAATTTTGAATGCTAAATCATAATGTACTGTATACTTCTTTTATTCCATACACTTATTTCCATGTAATGATTTATCTAATCTTATTTATTTACCAATTTTAGTACATATTATTGATGTTACCACATTGTGTCTTATCAAAGAACCTTTTAAGGTATATTAGTTGGTTGTTTATTTATTACTTATAATATTTATTTATATACTTAATGTATTGATCTAACACATTTTAGTGCTGATTTGTATTATTATAATTGTCTCATTACAGTATATATTATGGTTCACCTATCTTTTTACTGTCATTTTACAGTGTAACTGAAGAACAATCTCCGTTTTTAATGTGATGTTTTAAATGCACAATAAACTCTTTTGAATCTTGAATCTTTGAACATACATTTGTGACTACGCAGGCATCACACGATCGTGGTACCGACAAGGACTACAGAATGAGGACAACTATTACTACATTTTGTTATATTATTTTATTTATTACCAGTTTGATTGGGTACTAGGGAACCTTCATCTTTATCTAATTGTTGATGTATAAATCTTGTTGGTATGACGCTCTTAGCGACACAAATTACGTTCACGTCACGTACACAATTTATTGGGATTAATTACCCCAGAATACACACACTTGATGTCAGTGTCAGTTTTTGTCGTAACAGACAAAACAAAAAATCAATTACAAACTGTTCATTATTGTTCCAAAGGAACTAGGTATAATTGTTCCCATTTCTAGTCGCCAGTTTGGACGAAATGCCATATTGCCAAGCCACTATCTGACTGGGTGACGATGGAAGGTTTCCCGGTAAACTATCAATGCCAAAAATTAAAAGACAATAAAAATCTAAGTAATAGTTGTCATAAGATCTCATGTAAATATTCCTCTCGATGTCAAGTTCGCATGATGTCTGCTTATTCACAAATGAAACGCAAGTTACAACAAATCGAAATTGTGTATGCACAACAAGTCCGTAGCAAGTAATCCCTTAATTATTTTCACTGAAATTGACTATGGCTACAAGCAGGTCGACTTACCATCTGTCACGTGATATTCACCCAGCGTGAGCGGAATCATTCACCAAAGTGTCTGACGTGTCATACGCAATATGTGCTTGAAACTGACGAATCGCAGATTTATGAATGGTTGCTTTAAAAGTCGTTTCGTATTTCATCCAAAGATGTCTCTCCTAGGATAAATTCTTAAATAATGCAGTACAAAAGATGAAGTCATTATCGTGAACAAGATAATGACGAAGATATATATTTAATGACTTTCGTCATTATATTAACTATATTTTAAACAGTGGCAGCTTTGCAATAGACCATTGGCAACAGCAAAATCAGATTTCTTTTACAAATATGACTGTGTATGTAACATTTATTTTTTATAATATTGCCTTTAAGGTATCCAACAATTACAACGTGTTCAGAATTGCGTAGCACGTGTATTGTCAGGGTCTCCATGTGTCACTCATTCTCTGCCGTTTCTTCTTCTCCGAAATTGTACCAACTTTAAGACCTGTACCATTTCTTACCAGCCACTTTCCTATAAGCCACCGTCATGTTTACATGCTTTGCCTACTCTTGTAAGAAAACCTGTTCAGCTTCCATTATCTAGCTTTGATTAAATGTTTCCATAAAATCAATGCTAATATTGAGACTAGGTTTTTTTGTGGGTGCGCCCACTCTTCGCAGTATGCTTCCCTTTAGTATTAAATCACTTGAAAATATTGATATTTTCCACCGACATTTAAAGGCATACCATTGCAGCCTCGCCTACACGCTATGGATACTGTATAGGCAAATTTATCATTATCATTATCATTATCATTGTCATTGTCATTGTCATTGTCATTGTCATTGTCATTGTCATTGTCATTGTCATTGTCATTGTCATTGTCATGTCATGTCATTGTCATTGTCATTGTCATTGTCATTGTCATTGTCATTGTCATTGTCATTGTCATTGTCATTGTCATTGTCATTGTCATTGTCATTGTCATTGTCATTGTCATTATCATTGTCATTGTCATTATCATTGTGATTATCATTATCATTGTGATTATCATTGTGATTATCATTGTGATTATCATTGTGATTATCATTGTGATTATCATTGTGATTATCATTGTGATTATCATTATCATTATCATTATCATTATCATTATCATTATCATTATCATTATCATTATCATTATCATTATCATTATCATTATCATTGTGATTATCATTGTGATTGTCATTGTGATTGTCATTGTCATTGTCATTGTGATTGTCATTGTGATTGTCATTGTGATTATCATTATCATTATCATTATCATTATCATTATCATTATCATTATCATTATCATTATCATTATCATTATCATTATCATTATCATTATCATTATCATTATCATTATCATATCATCATCATCATCATCATCATCATCATCATCATCATCATCATCATCACCATCACCATCACCACCATCACCACCACCACCACCACCACCACCACCACCACCACCACCACCACCACCACCACCACCACCACCACCCACCACCACCACCACCACCACCACCACCATATATATATATGGTACCACTTTGTGGAATTTTGAGATGAATTTGTGTTTATTTGCATACATATATATAGTTTACCTAATCAATCGGGGATCAAAGACATTTTACGAATATTGATAATAAACCATGTACCTCTGTGATTACATATGTATTAGGCTCGTTAATCGCCATCAAATGCAAACCAGCAAATGCAGTGGGTATCAGTGACAAACAATATGTCGACGAAAATGTATGTCAGCCCTACAGCATAGTAACTACGCCTGTGTCAACGCTTACGTAGGAAGTATTCATTGATGGAGATATGACGACTATTGACGTAGCGACAACTAAAACATACCTCTTTTGTTCACCTACTACTGAAGAAATATACAATACTGGCCGGGGTTAACAATAAGTCAGTAACAACTACGTTTGTTGCAGCTCCTACAGAAGAACGAATCAGGACACTTAAGGCTGCAGCGAGGCGCGGTACGTTTGTTTAGTATTAGGTGTTCTGTTTGGAAATAAGACAGCACTGGTCCATGTCTTGTATTCATTTACATAATTGTATAAGAAGAAGAGCAGTGTAGAACAGATGTTTTTAATGTGTTTTGCCAAGTATTCATGAACAACCGAATAAGTATCGAATATATATTGATATCGATGTCAGAATTCAGAATAATCAAATAGCTACACTCAGAAAGACGAAATTCATTGACTTGGAATGATCAAGTCAATAATATCAACACACATTTGTTTGGAATATCTGGAGAAATGTTCAGGGAAAGTCATGTTTTAGAAACTATATGCTTGCTTACCCTGTATACTCATTGTTCTCACCTGTATTGTCATACTGTTGTGACACAAAACTGTTATATAAAATCTGTACGATTATATAGATTTGGAAGACTTCATCATACAAGCACTTCATTTTATATATGCAGAGTACTGACATTTCAATAACTGGTTCTGTAATGTAAAAAAACGCACAATTATTATAATTCAGACTCTGCCATATAGGCCCGTAATTTGTTTTTAGGTAAACGCAGTTTTTCTTTTTATTTGTAATATACGTACCATATTTTTCAACACTTCAGGAGGTGTTTGTTTTTAAATCCATGTCATAAGGTCGCTGGCGCGTGAAATCTTATTGCTAGGTATTCGTTTGTAACTTTGGATCTAAAAGGACTAGATAATTGATCTTGATATAAATTCCGCCTGAACTTTACATTCAAGACACGCCAAACCTACGTGTTTTACGTTTTGAGGTGATGTGATGTGATCCAACATGGCCGCTCATCCATGATGAACGTCGACAGCAGAAACACAATTAGCCGTAATTTTCTATAGAAATAAGGTCGAAACTGGATTTTGATGTCCTTCTCAATGGTTATGATGATCCACAATCCAATAAATATGATTTAATGACCTTTCAGTGTGACTATGTAGGTCAAGTTAACGTTTCATTAACACCCTAAAACCATACCGGTTCACGAAACGTTATAACACTGGCATATACGTGAACCAGATGTCTAATCTCAGTGGCTATCATAATAGGCAGCTACATCGATACCCTAACCGAAGTAGAGGTTTTCGAGAAACGAGCCCTGATTTCAATGATCACCAGAAATCACTATTATAGGTCAATGCAAAGCATTCTTCTCGCCGAGAACCACCTGCAGTGCTATGCCGAAGTCTCAAGCACCACATTCCTGCAAGTCCTTTCACTCAGACATTCATTACTTATCAAGTACAACACTTTCATAATTGAGTGCCAAGTCAAGTCTGAGATGGCTGCATTCTACGCGAATAGTCTACCTACTCAAGCATATCACCACCTCAGATCTGGAGACATGGTGGTTGATACTGCATGCAAATGGTTTTCGGTAATTTCTCAGGATTTCGATGGAGTCAATTGCTCGGGTTTGTACTACTTTAATTGCTAGAGGCAGACGACTGAGAACCATACCGGCGGCTCACGATATCAACGTTTGTAGTGAGAGACTTGAGGGGGCAATTTCACCTGTGTCGAATTAAATATGATGTTGTAGCAGTCCATCATGCGAACATCAAAGATCCAGATAGGTAGAGTTTGCGGTTGTGGTGGAGTTGGAGCTGATCTTCCGGGAGAGCCTGCTTATACAGAACAACTGCCGTGAACGCACAAATGAACGAGTAATGAAGCATCATAAGATCATTGTATAACAGGAACTCAGGTGGAAAAAAGGCATGGCCAATATATCCAGGTTTCTTTGTGCTCTAGCTCTAGCAAATATCTTCATTATCAAAGATTCTGGAGTCAGATTGCACAACTTCGCTACCGAACATTTTATCAATGATGAAACAACGAATGTGTTCGAGAATAGAGAGAAGGTACAGAGGAGAGCATGTGTTCTTAAGACAAACATGCTTGCAATAACATTCACCGGTGCAATCAGTCGTTGACACCAAACCTAACACACCATCCTACACCACCACACCAAAAGTGTTCGCAGCTGTCCAGCGGGATATTGAGATCGCCCGGGAACGTGGAATAAATATCGAAGATGTCTTCTCGCATGACCACCTCTTAAACAGCCACCTGTTTCATGGCGACTTTACCTCTGCCACACCCGACCAGATCAAACTCGAGGCTCAGTTGGAGTTAGATGATAATGTTAGTGGGATGGACAACGCGGATAACGCTGTTGCAACTTATTCCGAAGACAGTGGCTGCTCACTGTCTTTCTCTACTGGTTGAGTAGCATGGTAGTAAACCAAGAACAAGTTCCAGCTGCTCTCCATAGTGCAGAACCAACAGAGCCAATTGTTATTCCAGAACTTCCGAGATGGTTGGAAAACGCAGATGAAAGGATCGTGCCTCAAACCTCAAGTCATCTGGCCAATCGAACATGGCTGCCAACGCCTAATCGTTCTGTCAAATGACACAGAGTCACAGTCTTGCGCCTATTGCACTTCATCCACACGCTAGTCCGTGATAGTCTGAAAACCTCCAGGTCGAGTTCTGGAAGGTGATCAGATATGGGAAACGGGAAACGACGTCACCAGCAACGTTGGCACCAAGGTTGCAGCGATGCAATTCAATGCAAATGTCAATCTGACTGAATTTCCCTACAGAGAGAAGAGCCGCCGGAAACAGTGATCTAACAAGTGGAAAGGTATATCGTTCGGGTGCGAAATCTAAGCTTGACAAATTGCAACTCCACATCGATACCAATGTCTCTGCTCTCATTGTCATAAACACAATCACCCTACATCGAGTGTTGTATGCAGACACACTACAAGAACAGTTGTTATTGTTCAAGGGGTGAATGAAGGCGCCTAGACTGTTGACAGTGTGGGTGGAAAAGTGATGGAGGCGCCCTGTGAGCTATTCGTGTGCAAATATAGTGGAATGTATGTTACGATGCATTGCCCATGCAGAAAACATTTGGTGATGTGTGCCACAAATCACACGTTCGAAATTGTCAAAATCGTTGTTGGCTAAATGTAGGATGGAAAGTTTGGTGTACGTGTACATGCTAGCTGAATATATATTACAGTTGCTTATTATTATAAATCGCTGTAATTTTGTATTTGCCCTACATTTTCTAGTTTTCATTTTCTATATTAAAAAGAGGACACCATTTATGCATGTGTAGTCAAATTTGACCTTTTATCTTGGCTTAGCGCTTAGATATAACCTCAAACACGTAATAATCTCATCTATTGTATTATACCTCAGCAGAACTGTGCCACATATATATGCCTAGCTCCTGTGTATAGCAGTTCTATCCAGTTTCGAGACCAGATATGGCTAAAAACGTAAATCGTAGCCCATAGACATGACCTTTGACCTATATTATCAACATGGAAGGTCATGAAAGTATATTTATTTGATTGGAGATCATCAGAAACATTGAGAGGACATAAATATTCAATTTCGAGCTCATTTCGATCGAAAGTAACGGCTGATTGTGTTTCTGCAGTTGACGATCGTCTTGCATGAGCGGCCATGTTGGATGTATCATTTAACATGGCTTCAAATCGTTTGCATACATCAGACGTGTACGTAATGTCAATTTTAAGCGGAATTGATAAGGAGTTTGGTTAGCTAGCCCGTCTAAATCAGCTATAGATGAAAACTAGGTCGGCGGCCGCCATTATCGCCGGATATCACGCTCCAGTGACCTTATTCCGTGGATTTTAAATAGCATATATATATATATATATATATATATATATATATATATATATATATATATATATATATATATATATATATATATATGGTATGTAGAATACAAATCAAAAAACTAATGCGTTCCAATACATTTACAGACATATTAAGCAATATACCAATACTGTAAATGTGCAGTGCCTATTTACAAAGTAAACAAATGTACGCTTATATCGAGCTAAGTGACAATAGGTACATAGTTATATCCGTATGCATATCAAGTCGAGATGCGTATGAATTTATGGTGTAAATTGTTCAACTCGTTATCAGCCTGTACCACCATGGTGACAAACTTATATGCTTTGTTAGAAAATTACACATTTATGTTTTGCTGTATATATATATATATATATATATATATACAGCAAAACATAAATTATATATATATATATATATATATATATATATATATATATATATATATATATATATATGTATATATATATATATATATATATATATATATATATATATATATATATATATATACAACAAATCAGATATATTATTACAAATATGACAATATTCAATAACTGGATTTCGAAATATCCAAGTGAAAACTAATCATTTCAATTCTTTACTTATATATTTAAAATGTTCGTGCTTGCGTGCTCGAAAAGGGATATTGTGTAGTTTGGTTTTCTCACTGTCTTCTATTCACAGGGTTAATCATAAGATAATCTTCAGTAAAAAAATTCCAACAAAAAGATGACACTATCATATACCAAAATAGCATGATTAGTAATTTATAACTATTATTATTATTATATTCATAGGATAGTGCGTCAGTAACTCGGATAACCCGAACTATTGCCGTGACATTGTGTTTGAAATAGGTAGAAATAGGAATCATATGAATCGTACGACTTATACATACGCATATATATATATATATATATATATATATATATATATATATATAGTATGTCAGAAGTTGAGTCGATTCATATGATACCTATTTCTTCTATCTCAAACAAAATATCACGGCAATAGTCGGACATATCCGATTATGACACTATCGTATAAACATAATAATAATACTATATATATACATTATATTTATACAAACAATACATTATACTAATAACACTTTGGTACATAATAGTGTCATGTTCTAATTTTTTATTACTGTCTTCTATGCACAGGGGTAATCATAAGATATTCTTCAGTAAAACAACCTCCTTATATATATATATATATACATACATATATATATATATATATATATATATATATATATATATATATATATATATATATATATATATATATATATATATATATATATATATATAGGCGTATCATACATATACACACAACCGTGTGAAGGCAATTATACATGCTTCTGTTCAGTTTTCCTGTTATACTGTATAAACATGATAAATAAAGTGAAACATGAATATGTCGGAGTAATGTAAAGAAGCAGGTTTGACGAGACTCTAGCTGCGAGTGTTGTATGCCAACAGTGGCCGGGGAAACGGAAGAGGATAGCATCCGCCGGGTCCTTCGCGTCATAGCTTTGCTCAAGCAATTCAACCAACCCGAGTTGTGGCGACACGTCGTCGAACAGGTTCTCCCGCGTGGAGTATTAGACATGGAAGGAATGCTGACACGTGAGACACTTCCACTCGTCATGTTTCTGCTTTCGTCATGTGCAGCAGAAAACATCACGTTCATAGAGTAAGACCACATCTGACTTATCATTGCTCTTTGAGTAAGGTAGCGTAAGTGTGAATTAAATGAATGACGAACACTTTATATATTCTCTTCCTCCTTGGACATATCCAAATCATCGGACACAAGTTGTAACACCGTCTTATTGATACATGGAATAATGTCCTAGTTCTTTTTATACCGAAGCATATTTAGAGTATGTTTATAACCGTCACATTTACAATATATTACTAGTTCATCGCAATCATTTCTATGGTAACCTTGGAAAGGTGTCCAACGGAAATGTATTTTAAAATATATGTAGACACCTTATCCACATAGTGCAGCAAACGAACATTTTCATTACCAATGTTTAGCTGGGAAATTTCCTGTGAATAGATAACATATTTAAAATAGACTTAACATGTTAATTCTCCAATGTAAAGCAGTCCCTGTTATAAATTGAACAATTGAAACAATGAATTTAGTAAATGTGTGACCTGCCACAGAATAGTCGACTATAGTCAAAATATTATGAAACTGTCTTCAGTGGTTTGTGTACTTGTTATGTATTATATTATGCTTTTAAAGCTATTTATGTTTGTTGTCCACATTTTTCTTTATCGTTGCGTTTGTTTTTAATAAATTTGTATTATTTGTAGCGAATATAACATAATGGAATTACCAATAATGTGTGCATTTCCGCAAAAATCGTACAACTGATGGAACGTGATATAATCGGCTATTGTTGGGTCGTATGCAGAACGGACCCTTGCAACGTTGCATCTCGATTCGCTCTAGTCTGTCGCAAATTATTGTGTCGTGACGTGTTCTAAAGAAGCACCTGAACAGTTAGTTGTGGACCATGGACAATCTTGATAACGGCTGAGGAAATGATTTCAGGAAAACGAAAACAGATCGTTATTTTAACATTTGTCCAAAACGTTAAGACATGGCGGTATATTTTTACACGGACAAAGGCTTCCAAGTCTAATTACGAGTTGTATTGCTGATGTGACGCAGCATAGCACACCGGGTATACGTATTCTCCTCATGCACTAAACAGACTGCCCAAGTCATTCCACACCAATGTTCAGAACTTGAAATATATGCATACCTTATCACCGCCGTCGGAATGAAACTGATATTGTTGCCTTTGAGCCGGACTGGAGCTTCATCGCCCATTTGTCTTCCCACTCCACCGCCGATGTCGTCACGCTCCCCCACCCCTGTCTCCCACTATCTCTCTCTCTCTCTCTCCCTGCCTCCCTCCCCTCCCTCTGTCTCTTCTCTCTCTCTCTCTCTCTCTCTCTCTCTCTCTCTCTCTCTCTCTCTCTCTCCCTCTCTCTCCCCCCCTCTCTCTGTCTCTTCTCTCTCTCTCTCTCTCTCTCTCTCTCTCTCTCTCTCTCTCTCTTCTCTGTCTCTGTCTCTGTCTCTCTCTGCTCTCTCTCTCTCTCTCTCTCTCTCTCTCTCTCTCTCTCTCTCTCTCTCTCTCTCTCTCTCTCTCTCTCTCTCTATCTATCTCTCTAAGATCGGAAGAAGGGAATTTGCCAATGGGCTCAAACGACCTTGATCATATTGAAGATAATTATGTGGGTAAGACTCGAACATACTTCCCTGCATACCACTCCAGAGGCAGCAATTACTTGCCTCGGTTTGTTTATTCTTCACTGGGTGGCTTTGATCTAACAACTATAATTCACAGCACGGAGATGAAATGGCTAAGCGAAGTAGACTTGTATATCACGTGAAAATGCTGTTTGATGTCAACAATTCAGTTGACGGAGTTATTATAGAGCCAGCACTACATTAAACCACACGAAGGGCCAACACGGAAGACCAAATGAGACGGCGGTAAAACCCGGAACCCTTCTGAAGCAAACACTTAGCAGACCGTGACGAGCAGCCGGAAGGATTTGCCTATCTCGGAGAGGTTTCTTGTTAGTCAGCCACCAGCATGACTGCATTAGACGCGGAAAATTTCCTTCTTCAGTATTCGTTCGCAAAGCACAGTCATGTTGATTGTATTTCTTGACATATTACGTTTTGCATCCTGCTATATTTTGGATCGACTTAAATGAATAATCAGTAGTATGTTGTGTGTGTGATACTGGCTCTTTTTGACATAGTATTTTACCTTCTTAAGTTTATGCCATTAATGTAAACTGTATATGCCATTTGTCAGTGTGGTCTCTCATGCACATTCGTGCTCTATTCCTGTTTCAAGCACACGGCAAGGTTCTATTAACACACCAGTAATACGTATTATAGTTATAATGCTATGATTTGTTAAGATCCTATTGAACTAGTCAGCGTTTTTCAAATTATTCACACCATTATTTTTCAATGTTTCTAGCTGAATCTTACGTCATGTATATTTTGTTCTAAGAAAATATTCACCAAAAAGTAACTTTCATAAAAACAAAATACAGCAATTATAAATCAAATACGCGATGCCAATGGGCCTATGGGTTGTTACATAGCAATATATGGGAACATTAACTGCACTGTCCCCAACAATTAAATGAGAGCGTCACTGATTCTGAGAGTGTCATTGAGATTTATCCAAATAATGTAGACATGTGATGATGATGATACTTCAGTATCAGGACACGTATTATATCTCAAACATTTACTTAGTAATTATGTTAAGAATTACTGTTATATTTAAAAAAACGTTCAGTTGCCAGAAATCTTTCCGGTCTTTTTTGTGTGTAAATATCCCACTTGTGAATTATGACTGTAGATGTTTTCAATGCGTTGATGGTTCGTTGCAATATAATGTACAATATTGTTGGACATTTAATTAATCCAATTTTACAACACATATGTCCAGACATGTTGTATATCGCTGCGTAATGTAATACACGGTGTCAACACATTCGTGAGCAGGCGAAGATAAATACATAAAACATTTCTTATTTAACTGCCGTGTTTTGAGTCGGGACATGTTGTTCACTGTATTGATATGGGTCAGTTGTCTGACATGTAAAACATGGGGAGGTTTATCATCAGGTGGCACGTATTATGTGTTACAATCAGTGACAGAGAGTGACGTCTGAAGAAGTCGTGTATTTGTCGTGTATTTGTCGTGTTTTAATCCAGAAATATAATTCGTTTGCAGCTTCACCAAAAACAAAATATTAACGAACAACGATGTGGCGAAGAGATTGGCAGCCGCCTTCGGTGCGATGCCGAATTTGATAAAAATAAGGCAAGTGTAATTAACTACTACATCATGTGAATGTGTGAGGCGATAGATGGGTTGTTGGTGAGTAAAAACAGCGGAGATTATCTTACTTTTCTGTGCGCACGATGCTCCTTTGACGCCCTACGGTATACCGACCACCATTTCAGTGACGGTCCTGTGATTACCACGCAATCCGACATCGAGGTCGTTGAATCCGACGAATTCATGTACATTCTAAGAAAATGTTTACACGTTATTTGTTTACCATATAAATCATGTCAAATATAAAAAAGCTAAATCTCAGTAGTAGATAAATGCTTTAAACGAAAACCCAAACCTACCAAAAAAGCTATGGCAAATTCTGAAAGAGATTGGTTCATCGTCAACATATAAAACAACACCAACAAATATTAGGCTGAACATTAAAAATGAAGCATGTTTTGACAAAATATTTTATTTATTTTTCTTCATCACTTGTCGAGAATCTACCACAATGTTCTGGCCATTTTGGGGGTAGATACCCCACAAGAGCAAGCAACTAGGCATGTGTTACTCCAAGTGTTAAGGTTTCTAGGCAAACTTCCGACTTTTATATAACCATATGCCACTGGAACAACCATCGAATTAAAATAACATAAATTTAAAACCAGCCTTAGAAAAAAGGTAACGACCTTTCTTTACAGTAGATTGTTAGCTAACGAACTACAATCTTAAAGTGGCATTTTAATATATTTTTACTAATTTAATGTACTTTGTTTTATATTATCGCATTGTCTTAATAACAACATTTAATTATCTATATTTAAAAATATTTATTTATTTGTCTTCATATTTTTTGTATTGATGTATCTGTGTTAATATTTTTGTATTTATTTATCTGTATTTATTTATGTATTTATTTAGTTTTAAATTAATTATTAATGTTTACATATGAGAACTTATTAATATTGTTTATGAGAACCACACTGGAAATAAGTGTACTATTTTGTGTTTTAATGTGTTTATCCTCGGTAATATTAATATATATATATATATATATATATATATATATATATATATATATATATATATATAATGCTTATTCTTTATTTGGCTGAATAATTCGTTGTTTATGTTGCAGCATCGCCCATTCGGAAGTGAGGGACGAAGGCTTCGCTGCATTCGTCGACGCACTCACCCGGGGATGTTCGGCTTGCCGTTTAACTGCTTTGATGTAATGACATATTTTCTTATACACCTCACACCAGTTTGCATTGACCTCGCCACAGTAGTGCATTATTTACTCTGACGGTTTATTTGTACATTATTGAATAATTCATCTTGTTTTAGGCAATCCTGAGAAGTGCTAAAAGTACAATATACCAATATTGTGCAAATCAGTAACCTGATCACTGTCAACCTTCCGTTGAATGTTTAATTGTAACAGTCCAACAGCCAAGGGGTGTAACCCCTTTTTGCTGATATAGGTTTTCATTATTCTTTATTGATTACTCGTCTCATTACACATCTGCATGTCAGTATATATATATATATATATATATATATATATATATATATATATATATATATATATATATATATATATATATAATATACAATGACAGTGAGAAGTTCATACAATTAGGCATTTTGAAAAGAATGAAACAATCCAAAATGGCCGCCAAGATCAACTTATTTTCACAACTTTGCAGCCAGATCAGACTCCAGCATATACAATTTTGTGTTATATGTTGTCAGACATGAGGAATTCAATTTTTCCATCCCTGGTGTGAAATAACGAAACGGAACCCAATATAACTGTGATATATCAGTCCAAAATGGCGGCTCTGTTACAAATAAATATTACATTTCATTGCTCTGCAACCAAATGGCATCAACGCGTGACAGAGAATGTTGTCATTATGTTATTATACGTAGATAATTATACAGGATCATAATTTCTGGAACTTGTTACATTTCTGAATGTAAGAATGTATGTCCTCTTTATCTTCAGAATAATGTGTAATGCAGTGGCAGATATGTCCATTTAGCAGGTATATCAATTCTAACATCCAAAATGCAGTGTGCGTGCCAGGTCAGAGCTGTCGCAATGCTACATTAAGCGTCTATCCGACATGGATAAGTTGTCAGCTTTAGCGACACAGTGGGGGGGGGGGCAATGAGGTGTCCGGAAGGATACAAGTTAGATTGAATGGAGTAGATTATTTCTCCAGCAACAACCGTAAGCTTAAGAGTCTAGTAATGGTGGGCTTGCACCCAAAGCACGAAGCCAACTTGTTTGCAGAAGAGTTCCGATTAAATGTTGTTGGAACGCTTCAATTGAGGCTGGCAGGGAAACTAGCATTGATGCAAAAGCCTGACTTCTGCTTGATTTAGATACCAACTATGTTGTTTATTAATTATATATGTGCTACCAAAGCCACTGACAAGTGTACGACCTGGGCCACTACTTCTGATATGACAAAGGTTGTCTGTCGGTGTTTCCTCATACGTTGAGAGAACACAAACCACATATCAAAACTGTCAGAACTGCAAACTTGCCAACGTTAAAGTATGATGCCACAACAACCTGTAAAGCGGTGAGTAGTTAGTAAATCTGGGACAACGGACATAGGATCTTCTGTACCTGCATTGGCGTCTAAGAGCAGTTCATCCGTGAATTGGCGAAACCACTATAACACTGCAGGATATAATGCTTTGGTGACAGATGTGAAAGAGAATTGAAACTCATTGTTTCTTCTGCAATGGTGTCTAGTGAAACATGACCATCAACAATGTAACCTTTTACAGTTATGTTGATGGTTAAGACAACTTTTTTGTCATAACAGGCAAGTGTACAATATATCAACTATACCCTGTTTACTCCTCTGTTCCTGTCGCGTTAGGTAGTCTACTTCTGCCCGCAATGTATCTATCGAACACCAAATATATGCAGCCGTGTAAGGAACCGGAAAAGGTGTTATCTTCCATTTGATGCATTTTTGATATTAAACTTTGTGTTCACATCCGCCACGTTTCATTTAAAATCCAACATAAACTTAAGGATTGTTCATAGATTATTAGGATGGTTATGTCCAGGCGGTGTGCGCAAGATAGCGTGATCATGTTTTCCCCATAGAGTGGCTCTGTGTCTAGCTCTTGAGCATATCAGACTATAAAAGGTTTCCTGGATAATATCATGGTGGTAAACATTCATAAGATCATGAAATCCGCCATGTTAGCTCTGTTTAAATGACTCCATATTTCTTTCCGAGTAGCTTTGCCTTGCCAACATTAATCAAAGACTGATTCACATCTTTTCTAAGGACAACGTTCATCGGCACATTAGAATGTTGCTCTGGATCGACCGACAGAACCAAAGCAACGTTCCAATTTCGCTGCTTTCTTGTCTTGATCGCTTCCGTTGGTCGTTGCGGCTATTCCGTCTTTGCATGAATTTTGGGCGGCTGGTAGTAAGATTTATCTTGTCTCGTTCAATTCAGTGATAGTGACAAGGCAGACATACACGTTATATACCTAGGATTTTAGTTTCCAGTTCCAGTGAACAACCCACTCTATTAGTCACTTCAGGTAGCTGACATATAGCCAATTGTATACCAGGCATTGCAACAGTTCAACTACTGTTCCCCGACACTTTGTTAGCCGCCGCTGAATTAGTAACGCTGACCAAACGCTCTTGTCAATATTACATGCCATGATAGGCAGTCTATCTTGCACAGACCACCAAGGACAGGTCTGCTAAACACACAACAACCAATACATTCTGAATGAAGATGGAGAGGACAGAGGGTTAGAAAGGCAGGAATGTCACAGTATTGTGATCTTATGTAATTCTCCACATGTGATGATATATGTAACATAATTATGTGTTTATGGGCCAAACATGAAATTATAATCATTTGTGCATCGCGGCAGCCATTTTAATCCTTTGTAAGACCGGGTCTTGTTTTAGTTGTGTTATTTGTATGATGGTGTAATCGAATTCCTAATGTCAGAAAACATAATAAGAACGACATTTTACTTATAATTGTATATTGTCTGGTTATATAGATTTGAAAAATAACTTAATTTTGGTGGCCATTATGGATTTTCTTTTCTTTTTACAAAATACCCAAAGGCGAGAATACCACACTCACCGGGAAATCGTGACATACATAATAGAGATGAGTAATCAGCAGAAAAACTACAATCAGACAAAAAGGGGTTAGGTCAGAAAATGCTCACTGTTATGACACATTATACATTAGTGTCATTAAAATTAGTTGATGCTCAAATAAATTGACTGTTATCTACCAACGTTTGATAATGTTTTGTGTATTTATCGAGATGATTGAAAATTACAGGGTTTGGGACCACCACTTGAAAACAAAGTTGACAGCGGCAAGTGAAGCGACGGTGGCGCGTTTGTTCACTCTAAGGTCCTTTCGTTGGATAACGTAAGTCTATGATGCATAAACGTGTTTGAGAACACAGAAGAATAAAATTGTTTTGTCCATGGTCACTTGTATGTGTTAGCACATATCTCCATCGATGTGTCGTGACCGTGTCATCTTTCTCTTCCAGTCTGTTTCCGATAGGCGGTTCCGTCCCACCGTGGATGAGGCGACTCGAGAAAAAGTTCTCGTTTGTTGCATAGGTGAGTCACTACTAGGTCTAACTCTGTAGCCACCCCACCCCCGATAACAACCGCTGTCAACTGTGACCAACTCGTCAACGACTACAGAAGACGAATCTGCTAGAAGCGGCAGTAAAAAGTGCCGCGAGTAAAAACTCACTAGCATTTGAGTCACATTGACATGGTACGTGGGACCTAAGGACGACTGTTTGATGTACCTATTGATACGAAGCGTCGCTATGTTTGACGTAATAACTTTCTCGACTGAGATAAGTCCTTTGCTAGAAAATATTTTATATATCGTTGTACTGAATAATTACATAATATTTGTATGCAGTTGTAATGCTTTATCTCTGCCCAAAACAGATATTATTATTTATCAAATGAACAAAAGATTTAGAATGTAGTTTAACAGTGAAGGTTAATTTACCTATTGGATGATTTTTAAGGATATCAAATATAGCAGTAATTACTGCGCTGTGTTTATTTGTGTGAAAAATGCATTAATTGTCAATTGCTATATCACTTAATTGAAATTGTTACTACGAACAGCTGTGGTGAAATCCTTGTTCTGACTGACCACGTTTTATGTGCCGATATACATGTAACACCCGATAATCGAACATATTCACGAAGTCCAAATTAATACGGTCCGCATAACGAGACGTTACTGAGTATAAGAAATGTTGTCTGTGTCAAATGCTGTATTATTTGTATGACATTTGGTGGTGAATGTCACCTCATCCAATATATTTACAGATGCCACGACCCCGCTGTTCACACATCTCAATGTCACACAACTACCCAATCCTCTACTTCCGATAGCCTGATGCCACTTCCGATGACATCACTAGACTGATAACATATCGGACTTATATACACTGGACGGCTGTCTCTCGCTATTGTAGCGCAGCAAGGTCAACTCGGCGTAAGCGATACTGCTTACGTCCAGGTGTCTGCTGGTAGCCGTTGTTGTCAAGAGAAAAAATATCTTAATAAAAATGTGGAAGAATCTTCCATAAAATGTGTGTTTATTCGCATGTGTTCAAAAACATTCTTTAGAGTTGGTTTGGATGAATTTTCTAGAATTTTAAAAAGGGAAAGTGCATTGTCACGATCTATCATTGACATCATTCATAAATAGTCGCGTTATGATTGTAGTGATATCTAGTAAGTACGGTACTTTGTTGTGTAACGTATTTTTAAATGCTCCTTTTTAATATTGTTAAACCATACGTATTATATTAACCTGATTATTCAGAGCTTAGATGATAAAACATTTCTTTTCGTTTGGCAACGGCAGTTCAACATGTCCACTGCACAGAAGCCAAAACTACAGCGTTTTTTCGTTGCCTGACACTTGTAAATATGGCATCTACCGCAATATTTAATACACTTGATGATTTCTTATATAGGATAGTTTAATGTGGACAGTTAAATACACGTGGTTTTGCTTTTATGACACGGGCAGTGCAGGGTATCACACAGCTAGCGCTTAACATGCAAAGAAGGAACATAGTGGCACATTACATGTCACTCTGATTATTATTTTAATGGTTTCAAATTAGGCAAAAGGGTGAAATTCACATTTCAGTTGCATGTCTCATGGGCAGGATTAGCCAAGCCGGGCAGGTCTCAGAGGAGGGACCAGACGAAACCCAGCACCTGGCCCTCCAGGTTGGAAGTTGGGCGTGGGGCTAACACCCTACATTACACACAAAGTCATGTTACATAAACTACGACAATTACAACTACTACAAGGGGCCCCAAAGCGGACTTGAGCTAGCCATCTGTCAGTATGATCACATCTGCTCAAACCCTACACCAGGAAGGCAGGTGTGTGAAAGCTAGTCTGCTCGGATCCAAAACCAAGATCTCCATAAATCATCCGCGAGATGAAAAGATACAGATTGGGCATCCTAGGAGTTAGTGAGAGCCGATGGACTGGGTCTGGGCGACAAATTCAACTATCCTATACTCGTGGTGTAGCCCTTGTAATCGTAATCGCCAAGGAGTAGACCAATACATTGCTGGAATGGGAACCAATCAGTAATACGATTATCAATGCACGCTTCAATTCCAAACACTACAAGCTTACCATGATGCTGTGCTATGCACCAACCAATGTCTGTTAGATGTCAAGGACGTCACCGGCACTGTGAGCCGGGCCGCGAAGACCGAGGAAGACTGACTAAAGAGCTTTCTTTTCGGGGGCTTGAAATAAATCAATGGTTATTTCTGAGCAGGTTATTAACACTGATACATATATATTACGTCCCTTAAAAATATGTTGCCCAGACTGTCATGCTCAATACATTCAAAATGTCCTGGTTATTCAAGTTATCATAGTATTGTATTATCAGTGCAAAACAGTGTAATACTAATCACCGAATTTGGGGACATCAAATTATGTGTGTGTTTGTGTGTGTGTGTGTGGTGTGTGTGTGTGTGTGTGTGTGTGTGTGTGTGTGTGTGTGTGTGTGTGTGTGTGTGTGTGTGTGTGTGTGTGTGTGTGTGTGTGTGTGTGTGTGTGTGTGTGTGTGCGTGTGTGGTATTTCCTTTTTACGTGACTGATTTTTAAAATTGTTCATGGGGGCGTTACTCGTGTTTCATTACATGAACACAAAGAACAACAACACATACGTAAGTTTAATCAGCCAGTACCGGGTACAAATAGATCCCCTCCCTGAGCAGCTTAGCCTGCTGGTATAAAGCATTCAAGTGCAGGGTAAATTGCAAAACGATTTAAAGCCATCCATCGACTAATTACAATAGTATTTATATTTAGCTCTAAATGGGATAGACTCGGCAGCATGCAACGCAACTGTTGTGTACCATGTGGGGGTCCTTTACGGGTGATACTGGGCAATGTCACAGACGGATCCAAGGGGACACATGCCACTGAATGGGACATGTTGCTCTTCGTACGCCACAATGCTGTGCCGAAAGTTAAATATAATACGCCTCCTCTCCCATGTGGCCAGGTGTACATCCATGATAACCATTTTTATCCACACACCTTTCTCCCTCCCACGCCACCCCACACTCGTTACCCCAGCCCGCGTCCACCAGGTGTCAAGAGCCAAGTGGAACGCAAAGGGCGCGGGAAGAGGTGGGAAAGGCTAGCTGTCCCATGAATTGTTCTGGGGACAAACATATGTGATTCTTCCCCGGACTGTCGTCAAACACCAGAAGTTATAACGACACTGTAGCACTAGTTCTCACGGACGTTAAATACTATGCGGGTAATTTATTTGCAAATGCCCGACCAAGTCTTTGTCATTACTTACCATTAAATACGTTAACGCTTTCCGCTGGATTTTAGTCTTATATATATCGTCCATTGTGAGCAACAAAAAGAACGGAATTTTTCAGCCAAGTTGTTTGTCTCAAACTAACACGAGGATAACAAGTTTTTTAGGAACACGGTGATAGCAAATAAAAACCATGAGATATTAGTGTGCAATAATCCGTGACAGCGATGTGAACAAACGAACATTTAAGCAACTCTTCACACTAATTACCAAAAGCACGTCATTAAAGAGCGCGTGATATATAATATTGTCAGAGAAGCCGAGGCGGATAGGCTGAATTTATTGCTCCGCGACGTGTTTAGAAATGTCTACAGCATCCCATCCATGGTCTTCCGATGTGACGATCCACTAGACAGTAGTAGCGACATGTACTGGAGATCGTCAGCTCCAAGATATTGATATCGGTATCGGTTCACAGGCCGACTGCCGGAATGTAGGGGACTTAATGTGACATTTACATGGTTGAAAATAGCGGCTTTGTGCTCCTCTTATAAACATATGTTCAAAACCATCCCCCGCTTGTAAGAGCCCAACGCACAGCAACACCGCTAAGTCTTGTATCTCATGGATTACTGGTTCAGAGTTGGCTCCAAAGTCTAATACACATTTTGGGATCACATACAAGTACATTGGTTTTTCCATTTTCAGTTCAAATACAAATATAAATGTTCAATTCAAAAACAGGTACACTGCCATTTTTTAAATACAATACAAATACATTGCCATATTTTACTAGAACTGCTTATTAATTATTTTGAACACTGTTAGTATTTAAATGGTCGTTATTCAAATAATTTACATTTAACACATCAATATAATCGTCTAAGTTCTTTACATATCCGACAAGATCGGCTCTACAGAAATATACAGGGTACCAAACTTTCAAGTCCCTGAGGCCCGCAAATAAAACACATTGATGCTTTCAAAACAAAGACACGTATTTGCACTTTTAGTACAACTCGGGCCGTCCGCTCGGGCCAACAGGTCCGTAAATGGGGTCATATACCCAATGTCTATAGGGAAGGGTGTTCGCAAACTTCCCTTGCAATACGGAATGTCGCATAAGTAAGAAACATTATGCGATCTTTACAAAGGGGAGGGACGGAGGTTCGTCCCTTAATTTATAGTGTTGAAGGAGCTAACCCTTCGGGAAACGGGCTTCTGGAGATGGTCCTATATACAGCCTTTTACACTCACCCCAATAATGGACATCTAAGTAAACACTCCGATGTAGTGCGAACGTCGAATTAATATTAGCATGTTTAAGTGTTAAGTCTTATATGAATAACTATAAGTTGGTCTCTAAGAGGCAACCCCACGTTTGACTAATTGCCATGCACTGGAATAAATGGTTCACACTAGTTGTCGATTTGAGGAGCTACATGTATCCAATGCAGGATTTGGTTCAAATACGTATTTGTATACATAAATTTGGTGTATTTGTATTGAAAATCACCAAAAGGCATCTATTTATATTAGATATTTGGTCTGTATTTGAAAAGTATTTGCAAATACAATCAAATACAGATATAAATTACCAACAAAAGGTCAAGCATTGCCTGACATAAACTGGCTCATGAGTCACGATAGAATGTTTTCACTCATGTAGTATGGTCAACAGTGACCAGGCAACACTGAGAAAATTGGCCTTCATTAGCATCAATATATGAATAGGAAGCCAGTGAAGCTTATCCAAAGCCATAAAGGCAGGCATTCACATGGAATGTGCTTCGAAGAATCCTGCGGTCATCTGCTGTGTAACCATTCTGGGCTAAGACAAAGGAAGTCAGGTTTCCTCCAATGCAGGGCTGTATATTAAACAACCTTGCCAAGTAATCTCGGAAGTCAATGAAGTCTTGCAAAATTCAATCCACTATGATACACTTGATACACTACAAAATGGAATCCCGGGCCACGTATTTCAATTGTATATGAGACAAATTTTAAAAAGGGCAATGTATTTGAATTGTATTAAAATAAATATGGCTGTGTATTTGTATTTGAATTGGAAATTTGTATTTGAACTGAAATCTGGATCCAGTAATCGAGAAACCCGGATCCAGTAATCCATTTGATACAACACTTAGCGGTGTTGCGGGTCCTTCAACTCATGTAAGCGGGGGATGGTTTTGAAAATATGTTTATAAGAGGAGCACAAAGCCGCTAATTCCAACCATGTATATGTCACATAAAGTCCCCTATATTCCGGCAGTCGGCCTGTGGATATATTGGAGCTGACAATCTCCAGTACATATCCCTACTACTGTCTCGTGGATCGTCACATCGGAAGACCGTGGATGGGATGCTGTAGACATTTCTAAACATGTCGCGGAGCAATAAATTCAGCCTATCCGCCTCGGTTTCTCTGGCGACACTCATGGGAAGATGTAGACAATACTTTCGCAGTCGCGATGTCGCTCAGTATCGTTTCTGCTCGTACACCATACAGGTAAAACCATCAATGAGCATCTAAACGCAAAGCATTTACACAATATTATATATCACGCGCTCTTTGTTGACAGGAAAAATAATCAATGTGCATCTAAACGCAAAGCATTTACAAAATATTATATATCACGCGCTCTTTGTTGACAGGTAAAATAATCAATGTACATCTAAATGCAAAGCATTTACACAATATTATATATCACGCGCTCTTTGTTGACAGGTAAAATAATCTGTAGGATATATTGGAGCTGACAATCTCAGTACATATCCCACTCTTCTCGTGGACGTCACCCTCGGAAGACCGTGGATGGGATGCTGTAGACATTTCTATATCATGTCGCCGGACAGTAAATAATCATGTACTCTAAATCAAAGCATTTACACAATATTATATATCACGCGCTCTTTGTTGACAGGTAAAATAATCAATGTGCATCTAGATGCAAAGCATTTACACAATATTATATATCACGCGCTCTTTGTACAGGTAAAATAATCAATGAGCATCTAAATGCAAAGCATTTACACAATATTATATATCACGCGCTCTTTGTTGACAGGTAAAATAATCAATGTGCATCTAAATGCAAAGCATTTACAAAATATTATATATCACGCGCTCTTTGTTGACGTGGTATTGGCAAGTAGTGTTCCTTACATTTTCATTCGGTAATTTAAAAATATTACGTTTGTTCACATCGCTTTCACGGATTATTGCACACTAATGTCACGTGGCTTTTATTTGCTATCACGATTTGGCATGGCTCCTGACACCTGGTGGATGGGAGCTGGGGTAGGGAGTATGGGGTGGCGTGGGACGGAAAAGGTGTGTGAATAAAAATGGTTGTCGTGGATGTACACCTGGCCACAGGTGACGTGCAAAGAGCATCATGTCCAACTCATACGGCGCACGTGTCCCCCTGAATCCGCCTGTGACGTTCCCCAATATCGCCCATATAGGGGTATACAGGATACACAATAGTTGCGTTGCATGTTGCCGAGTCTACCCCATCTAGAGCTAAATACAAATACTACTGTAATTAGTCGATGTATGGCGATACCTCTACTGGGATTGTACCCTGCACTTGAATGTTTTAAACCAGTAGGGTAAGCTCGCCATGGAGTGGAGCTATTTTTACCCGGTACTGACTGTTTAACCTTACGTATGTGTTGTGGTTCTTTGGGCTGATGTAACGAATGACGAGTAGCTCCCCCATGAACAATTTCAAACAATCAGTCACGTAAAATAACAAACACCACACTAAAATGCACTTACCCCGGATGTAGGCGTTGCAATAGTTGTAACGAACGCATTAAGATTCTAGTAGTTTAGTTTGTTTACATTATTAATTATATTGATATCTATAGTCGACTGCGGACGGATTGATAAATATTACTACGTCTAAATGTTTTTTATTTGGAATTCGAGTAGAAAATCAGTTATCAATTCAATCGATGTTATTTTAAAGCGTATTTATTAATTATTATATTGTTTTCCGTGATCTGACACACAAATTAAATACATTTTACCAGACCCGGTGAAAACTACTGAAGAGGAAAATATCGTTAATTAGTACCACGATCCAATCATATCATATTGTTTAATGACAACTGGTATATCTTAGCGTTATTTATTTGTCATTTTGTATGATATGTTGTTTAATTACAACTGATATATATATATATATATATATATTTTAATATATATATATATATATATATATATATATATATATATATATATATATATATTAGCGTTATTTTTGCCAGGCGGTGGAACTAATTACCGTTTAGCACCAACTGCTTTTTGCCTCGACTGCCACCTAAAGACGGCGTTCGTTGCATGGCTGGTGTGTGACTTTTGAACCGAACATGTTATCTGGTATAGTCCATGCCCTCCAGGTAATTTCAGTTGCTCAGTCAACATTGGATCTGGCAGCTATTTACCACCCGGTAATGGCTACAGGTAACGCACACTTTCGCCCGAAAATGTAGCTTGTTTACAACAAACTGTAGAATAGTTGAGTGACATCACTGAGATTAGAAGTAAACCAAACGATTTCTTTTAGAAATTTGGTCAAATCCCTGTCCGATAAACGTTATTACATTCGCATGATTTCTAAGAATGTGCGGCTGGTCTTGGTTAGCACGGTGACGTCAATCCGACTTGGGGCTTTCGGGATTATTTTGAGACATGTATATCAACACAACACGTTATCGGGCGCCTCGCTGGTGGCGGTTACGTCTTCCATAAGTTACGCGCCTGGCGGGGTCACTCCGACCCTGCACTGGACTCGCCAAATATATTGGCCTCATTCCTGTCGAGGAGTGTTCTAGTTAACAGCCGCCAGCTGTTCAGTCAGCTGTGACGCCGCATTTCAGAACAACACTACTGTGGCTAATTCATGTATTCACATGATGATTCTCATAACATTTCCGTTTGTATTGTACTGCTATGTTATGTAGGAATGCTTCAATATAGATACCTTATTCTTATAGCGTCATCATCATCATTGTCAACATCGTCATCTTTGTGCAACAATAGTGTCCCGTGGACGGGCGAAGGCGTCAGTGTGGTGCATTCAGATCTGCCTACCTTGAGCTATATCATCTGCCAGATGGTGTCCATCCAGTACTAGTCTAGTTCTTCTCTCCATTTCTGTCCCGGGCCGCTGTGTTGTGTTTTACATACTGGTTTACATTTAAATTTGTGTGGTTGTTTTTCATAGTAGACTCCAAGATTGATTTATTATATTACATAAACATAATGTTGACTATACTATCATATTCATATCATATCATATTCCAGTTTTCTGTAATAGACAGTTGCATATACCGGTTGCATTTCCCCATACATGAAGACAGTAATTACGGTAAGGCCTGAAAAAGACCACCACATAGTATATGACGCATAGTATATGACGGCTATATAACAGGTGCTTGGTTCCGTTGCTAATGGACACATTCTTAGCTAGTTTTATGCTGGTCTTCTTAATATGGTCATTCCAACCTAACTGACAGCAAATGTAAACGCCTAAAATGTTGTAGTGTAAACTATTTAAATGTTTCTGCTTTGACACTAACTGTGATATTGTTTACAGTCTTTATCATCTAATAATCATATCGTTTATTTTAGAAGCATTTGAAATATATAGATAATTAATTTGTATTGAACTACGTACTCAACTTATCCAATGGTGAATAACATCACCCGAGTACAACATGTTTGCGACGGAGAAAATCGGTGTCGGCGAAGATCGCGCTGACGACATCGCAATGGTGAATCTAACTTATTACGTACCGCACCTGAACCTCGTTGGAGTAGCCATCAAGAGGACATTAGCAGGTAAAAACATGAATAAGGGGTACGTACAATTACTCCCCGTGACACTGGGCTTGGGTTGGAATTTTATCAACGCCCAGCTGTTTCATATGACACCGGACGAACGCGGCAGGGAATGTCCAGGTCTATACATTTAATATATTTTAATTAGTTCTTTACGAATACATGTCCTTCCTTTGCATCTAAAATAAATAACAACGAAAACAAATCTCACACAGACAATCTAAATAATCCAAGTTCTTACGCTTTCTATTTGAACACTATGAATGGGGACACTACAAGAAATATAACTGATCGCTTAAATTCAAAGTCCATGTGCGGAAGAGATAGTTTATCAACAAAGTTAGTGGAATATATATATATATATATATATATATATATATATATATATATATATATATAATGACACATAATGCACATTGAATAATACAGACATCACTTTACAACTTAATTACAAGGCACTGGAATTAGATGGTTTCTGTACGACACAGGACACACTGGATTATGAACATTCCTGTGTCGATCTTGCAGAATTTTGTGAATATTGCAAAAAGACAGTATTGTGAGGTGAGTAATGTGAGCAGCTTCTTCATCGTGCACGTTATCCCTATGGAGGGTAACCCAGAAAGCAGCATTTGGCACACGAGATGTTGGAGTCGGTGATGAAACATTGTGAAATGCAGAATATTATGAAACGTTAAAAATGTATTACTGGTCTCTACTGAGCCTGCAGTATTTGTCCAACCTGTAAACCCACGGTCACCCATAAACAAGTGAAGTATGACAACTGTGCTTCATTGTCATGCATTAATCTGTTGAGTTTGTTATTTAGATAATATTTATTAATAAAGTTAGTATTTAGTGACATGTATTTATTGATGGTTGATCATAATGTTTCATATGGTTCTAAACATTGCATAAATTAAATTTACTTCATAATTATTTACTGCAGGCTTTCATCAAAACAACCATTTGCCGAGTTAGCATGTTAACATTAGCCAATATTAACTTATTAATTAAGTTGGTGTTAATATGAAATTTCTGGCTAATGTATATTTACTACCGTAAATAATGTGGACATGTCGTAATAATTATGAACATTATAGCCGTTTATTCATGTGTATATACAAAGTACGGCTGCTAATTATTTATTTATTTATTTATTATTAATGATTTTTTATTACATAATTGTTTAATTTATATCTCTTACCATAAGTAAGGTGGTTTTTAAAATGTCATGTTTATATAATATTATAAACATATTCATGGACATTGTGGCAATTTACAAAAACAATTCTGTCTGTCGAGGTTTCCTGCTAATTATCACCTATTAATTTATTTATTATTACATGACAAGTTAATATATATATTATATGCTAATTATCACCTATTAACTAATTTAGTTAATATATATTTATTCTCGTAATAAATGTTGTTATGCATACTGCATAATATGTATAAATATATTCTTATTTATGGACTCGGCTGGTCTTAATTAGAATGTTTTGGCCTGTCAACTTGGTGCACTACTTAACTAATATTAGCTAATTAACTGGATTAATTAGTATGAAAAAACATCAGTATTGAAAATGTATTACTCCATTCAATGTATTTCACAATGTTGCAAACAATATTTTAATAGTTCTATTAATTACAACGTTATGCTATTTTAAAGTCACTTATTCGAATATTTATCAACAGAAACAAAAATGAGCTTATTTTACCATGTTATAAGAGATACACAAATTTAGCGCAATTTTTTCGTCTTTAATTTGCAATAATTTTGGATCTAATGAAGGTATCGTAATAAAATTAACAGTTATGTGATCTGTAACTTATTACCTTTCATTTAAGTCTATATCCTGTGGTAATTTTGTTGAAGTGCCTACAATAGGGCTGCCTAGTATATTTTCCGTAACGATCATGGGGTGTGGAGGGTTGTCTCGGGACCATCTGTATATTGTTGGCCATTGTCCTAAAGTCCATCTCGTGGCTGTAACTAAATCCCAAGTCATTCATTTTTATTAAAACTGATGAATTGTTTCCTTCCCTAGTCTGGGTTTGCCCCAACCACCGAAGCAGCCACGGTTTCATTTACTGATAAATTGCAACACAGACTAGTAGTAGTACTTCGTAGTTGCCAAGTTGGGCGATGATGTTTTCGCGGCACGCATTTTAGCCGTTTAAAATCGTCAATACTTCACCCAAGACAACTTTCCAAACAATGTATTTGCTAGGATTTTATTAAACATACGTGTCATGGAAGATTTTATCAAAATGTCTTATTTAAACGATGTTTTCCTGCGGTCAACTGCGAAATTTACGGCAACCAGCAGACAACCGGAAGTAACTAATACCTCTTGTGCTAAGTTGACCTTGCTGCGCTACTCTAGCTGCCTTGAACCCGGAGACAGCAGTCCAGTGCATATAAGTCCGTGTCTAAATGTAAAGTGACAAGTTATCTCTTTTGCATAACAACGTGTCGGCTTTCCGTAGGCGAACCGACATGGATATGAGACACGCTCCCTTAGAACGTTGGAATTGTGCTTGTTTATCAGCCTTAGTTAAATGCGCCCTGTTACAGGCCAACGTAAACTTACGTAGGTAGCTTATATATATATATATATATATATATATATATATATATATATATATATATATATATATATATATATATATATAAAACAGGCTGAAATTAGCTTTCGCAGCGAAACTGAATTTCTTACAACTTAACTGTTTGCAGACCAAAATTGTAATAATTACTTAATTGCAAATGAGATCATTCGGGCAGTTCAACACAAATATGTGTTCTCCGTTTGTCTTCGCTGTCTTTCAAATATCGTTATGTCCTCGTTTCCATTGATACAATTAAGTTTCAACATCGTCATACTAGAGTATATAGGCTACATATGTTACAAGGATATTTAAATTGACAGAAATAAAATTACTTAACAAAAAAGTAGATTTTGAAATTTATTTGTTTATGGGACAAGTCAATTGTTGCACGGAGAAGTGAACTTTTGCTTCGGTTTGTCCATTGGACAGGTAGATAATTTGATGAACTTTAAGGTATATTAAATATATACATATATACACACACACACACACACACACACACACACACACACACACACACACACACACACACACACACACACACACACACACACACACACACAAACAACACACAACACACACACACACACACACACAACACACACACACACACACACACACACACACACACACACACACACACAATAACACACACACACACACACACACACACACACACACACGACAGTCAGTCGAGTGGCTCTATTCTACTCCCGATTCGTTTTTGAATCTGATACCAGGCGCACAATTTGCATCGTAACAGGTTGCAGAACTAGGAATAAAATTGCCTTATATAGTTTAGTGCATGATCCACTATACTATATAAGTACTATATTTTGTCCATAAAGTAGGGCCTGCCCTTTTAATCAAATCACTTCTCAAGAGTAGGGCCCTTGCTTAACAAAGTGTTCCGTTCGTTGACATATGTTCCTTGGCTTGCTGATGTCGATCTCACCGGCCCAGATCGAATCCAGACATTACATTACGGAGAACCCTGTAGCCACATGCACGGACTTATATGCACTGGACTGCTGTCTCCGGGTTCAAGGCCGCTAGAGTAGTGCAGCAAGGTCAACTTAGCACAACAGGTATTCGTTACTTCCGGTTGTCTGCTGGTTGCCGTCAATTTCGCAGTTGACCGCAGGAAAACATCGTTTTAATAAGACATTTTGATAAAATCTTCCATGACACGTATGTTTAATAAAATCCTAGCAAATACATTGTTTTGGAGTGAAGTATTGACGACTTTAAACGGCTAAAATGCGTTGCCGCGAAAACATCATCGATCTAACTTGGTAACTACGAAGTACTAGTCCGTGTTGCAATTTATCAGTAAATGAAACCGTGGCTGTTTCGGTTGTTGGGGCAAACCCAAAATGTGGAAGGAAACATTTCATCAGTTTTAATCAAAATGAATGACTTGGGATTTAGTTACAGCCACGAGAGGGAATTTAGAACCAGGGCCAACAGTATACAGATGGTCCCGAGACAACCCTTCCCCTCCACACCACATGCCGCCATGAATGGCATGATCGATACGGAAAATATAGTAGGCAGCCCTGCTGTAGGCACTTCAACAAAATTACCACAGGATATAGGCTTAAATGAAAGGTAATAAGTTACAAATCACACAACTGTTCATTTTATTACGATACCTTTATTAGATCCAACATTATTGCAATTTAAAGCGAACCAAAAGGGAAAAGTTACATGCTATGCACGTGAAAGAGTTAATAAAAACGAACTATTCTGAATGGAAATCACATTTTTAAAGTCAGTGGTTTATTAGTAAAACAAATCTGAACACCTTTTCTATCAAAGTTCGTTAGTCGCGCCATTTTGACTGATGTGTGACGTGGCTAATGTTTGGCGCATTGAGCCTCAGATCGGGCAAATCTGTATTAAAAATTCCGTTAAAATAATCGCTAGGTGGCGCGTCGCGATGTTTACATCCGAACATGATTTTCGTTCAGAAATAGCTGAATTTCGGTTGCAACGACAAGGGCCAACATTTTCAAGATAGAACTGAACGCGCTGGTCAACCTGGTAAAGAAGACCCGCCGGAAGCCGAAATGCAGAGGCGAGTAACAAGCCGAGACGACATTGACAAATGGTCGAAACTCGCTGAAACTTCGAAACACTGACAGGTATTTTAATGGCCTCGCATTCGATCCCGGGATTCGGCGAGTTTCTTCTTAGTCACAGCCATGCCGTGTATTATTCTCCAAATCAGTGGTGTAGTGTCGGATATGTTATACACAACGTGAGGTTTCCCAATTTGAAACAAATATCATATGGGGTCATGGCTCTCCGATTTATGTCAGCCTAACACCCACACAGAGTGACAGGCTCGGTCCTTCGCCCTAGCTTAAAACTGTTTTCAGGAATCAATTTCCAAATTGTCAACAACTGTGACAAAAATGCAGATTAATTGTTGTTTTTCAAATACTGGACATTATTATATTATTATATAACGACTGTGGCATGCTTTTGTATTTAACAAGATTTAACAAGATTGCCACCTAGAGATTCAACTCTAGATGGCAGGTGGACTAGGAAGCCATTTGGCTTATCGAGAGTCCAACCTATCTATCTAAGTATACCCCGCCCTTCTTAAGTATATGTCAATTTTATTTTTAAATATATTAACACTGCTAGCACCTACACAATCAGCTGATAATCTGTTCCATTCGTTTACTGTTCTTTGTGAAAATGAAACTTTTCTAACATCTAGTCTACACTGCTTCTTTGCTAATAACTCTAGTCCTTCTCCCTTCTCTTCCTTAACCCAGAAAAATATTTCTGTCAATATTTTCATATCCATTCAATATTTTAAACACTTCAATCTGATCTCCTCTCAATCTTCTGGTTTCTAGTGTTGTTAAGCCACATTCTTTTAGACGCATTTCATAACTAATATTCCTGAGTTTTGGTATCATTTTGGTTGCTCTCCTTTGTACTCTTTCTAGCATATCAATATCCTTCTTGCGATATGGCCTCCATGCTTGCATACAATATTCTAAGTGAGGCCTAACTATTGTTTTATACAGCGGTATTATTAGTTCTTTTTCTTGGTACACTATATTTCGCCTTAATCCAAGAATTTGGTTTGCCTTCGCTGCTGCAATTCCACACTGCTCTGATACCTTCATGTCAGCACTAATAGTTAACCCCAAGTCCTTTTCCTTTAAGGTAGTATTTAGTACAGTATCACCCATTGTATATTGTGCATCTTCATTCCCATGTCCTGTGTGAAGGCACTTACCCTTTCCAAAATTAAACAGCATTTGCCACTTCTCAGACCATTCTATCAACTTATTAAGATCATCTTGTAAATGCTGTCTATCTGCATCACTTTTAATTTTCCTAAACACTTTTGTGTCGTCCGTAAACTTCAACACCTTGCTTGTTATGTCATCATCCAAATCATTGATATATATTAAGAATAAAAATAGGTCCCAAAACTGATTCCCTGCGGTACTCCACTCAAACCGCTTTCCAGTTTGAAACCTCCCCATCAACTACTACTCTTTGTCTTCTACCAATAAGCCATTTTTCTATCCAGTTGATCACCATTTCCTATGCATGGGCCCTTAGTTTAAGTAGTAGTCTTTGATGTGGCACTTTGTCAGCTTTTTTTAAATCTAAGTAGATTATATCTACTAATATATATCTACTTTGTGACATCTTCCAAAACATAACATATTTGTTAAGCATGACTTCTTTTAAAACCCATGTTGAGATGGGTTTATCAATTTAGTTTAACAAGAAAATCAACCAGATCTTTAATTAGTCTTTCTAATAGTTTGCAAATCACCGATGTTAAACTCACTATTCTATATTCTTCGACTTGTTTCTCGAACCTTTTTAAATAATGGTATAATGTTTGCTTCTTTCCATCTTTCCATTCTAACAGATCCCTCCTCTAATGCCAAATTGAACACTGTTGCAAGCGGTATGCTGATTTGTTCACAATTTCCAATAGTAATTTGGAGGAATCCCATCCACTCCAGGTGATTTATTATCCCTCATATATCTCTTATTATTTTCATAGCTACCATTGTTGGGTTACAATTAGTTGTCCTAAATAGGCAAACTCTCTTCCTTCGAACTTAGTCTCAAGTACTGGTAATATACTAATATCTTTCCTGGTAAACACCGAATTAAAGTACTCATTTAGGTTTTCTGCCATTAAGAATCCCTCTGTTATTATGTTTCCATCACTACCTTCTAGAGGACCGACCTTATCCTGAACTTTCTGTTTACTTCGAAAACATACGCATAAAAACTCTTGTTGTCATGTTTTATATTAAAAGCAATTTTTTGTTCGTAGCTTCTTTGAATTTCTAATTTCAGCTGTAGCTTGATTAAGTGCTTCTTTATAAATGCTATAGTCTTCTTCACTTCCGTTATGTTCCCGTATGTCTTCCACATCATTTGCTTGTAATTTACTGATTTTTCTAATGGCTTCCTTCTTTGATATAAGTGTTTCTTCTTTGACCATTTCCTGTTTTTTCAAGGGGACAAATTTGTCAACGACGCAGTAAATTTCACTTTTTAAAATATCTAGCATTCTGTTGTTGTCTTATTCTTCAGTGTTTCAGTCTATCTTTGCTAAATATTCCCTCATGTCCTTATATCTTCCCTTTGTGAAAAATTTCCTGTACCTTATTTTTCTTTTTCTTTACTCACCTATTTTGATGATAAAATGTATCTGGTTGTGATCATTACAACCCAGTGGCTCACATATCTGACATTATCAACAAATTCCTTCTGTGAGCTCAATACTCATGTCTAACACGTTCTCGCTCCTGGTTGCTTCTAACACATGTTGAGAAAGGAAACTATCTTGTACTAAATTTAAAAACTCCTGATCCTCTCTCCCGGTACTCTGTAGAGATGTCCACTGTATATGCCCATGGTTAAAATCCCCCATAATAATATAGTCCCGTTTACTCACTTCTTTGATAGCGTTATGTATTTTTTTCATTATCTTCCATGCTTATGTTTGAACTCGATACATTAACCCAACAGTTAATGTTGAGTTTCCTGCAACTATGTTACACCAGACAGCTTCTTCACATTCTGCTTCTTTTTCTAATTTTATTTCATAAGCTTGGATGGATTCTTTAATATATAAAATAACTCCGCCTCCTTCTTCCTAATCTATCTTTCCCAAACATTACATACCCTGTCATTCCTAATTCGGCATCTGATATATCGGGTGTGGCCCAAGATTCAGTTATACCTATTATGAGAGGGTCAATATCTTCTACCATAATGTTTAGTTCATTTCTTTTGTTTACTATGCTCCTTGCATTTAAACAAAACACATTTCTATAACCAAATTCCGTAGGGCTTTCCAGGCTGTTCTTTGCTGATGTCTTTTGCTATCTATCTATGCCTCTAGTATTTGGCTTCTCTGGGTATCCCCCCTGCGAAACTAGTTTAAAAAGTTGCAACCTGTTCCATTATTCATCGATCGAAGAAGATTCTCGGAGAACACTGCTGCGCCCTTTCCGCTTAGATGGAGGCCATCTCTCATAAACATGTCTTCTTTTCCAACAAAATATCCCCACAAATCTACAAATCCAACTCCTTCTTCTTCACACATCTGCTCTAATTCCGTTAATTGCCATCCTCTTGCAATTTCTAAATGTTGTTCCCCTCCCCCTCATCACTGGCAAGATTCCTGAGAGTATGATCTGTTCAACTCTCGTCTTCTTCAGGGTCTCTACCAACTCTCTGTATCTCTTCACTATCCTGGTTGTTCCATCCCTGTCTGCATTGTTCGTCCCTACATGTACTAATATAGACCCCCTTGGCCATGCCCCAAAACGTTCTCTACCCGTTCAGTCACATGCTCTATCCTAGCCCCCGGAAGACAAACAACAACGACGTCTTCTCCTTTGCTTAATATCCTGTCTGTCTTTCGCAAAATGGAGTCTCCCATAAATACCCTTTCTGTTCTCAATGCCCCTCGATCACTGCTTCAGAGTAGCTCCTCCGTTTTGCATCTCCCTGGTTGCTGACTTTTCCCCCTGCCGCTTTCTCTGTTGTTCCTTTCTTTCCGGTCTTTCTTCCTGTCATCGTCCTTGTTATTGACTTCCGTTTGGTCACATCACCTCTCACTTCCTTTCTTCCATTCGTCTTACCTCCTGTCGCATCTACTTCTCTCATCTCCTGTCCCCCTTGTCCCTCCCTCCTTCTCTACTGTCACTTTCTCCCCTGTCACCTTCCTGCATGTCATGTTTCCTGTTGTTCTTTCTCCATATTTTGTCCTTGCAATCACCCTCCCTCCACTCTGCATCCCCTTCACAATATCCGTTAGCCTAGCTAACTCTGCTGTCAGACAGTCGACTTTCCAACACCCTAAATTATTGATATAGCATGACCTGTGCGGCTATGAAACAGATGTGTGTCAATCATAGATATAAATAGAACACACCAGTAGAACTATATCCATATAGGGGAAAGATTAAGTATCTAACTATGTGGTGTCAATATTGATTGTTCTTTTAATAGGCGTGGCATATTTAAAGGGAAAGTTTGGAGCATAATTCTGGAGGGCTAAATAAAGAAGGAAAATCACCACCCATGTTCTTTATGAAATCGACTTCATGCTGAATAATAGGTTGTTTTTTAGCTGAAATATATGTACAGTGGAATGTCTCTATTAAATATAACAATTTGAACTGGGTAAAAGTAACACAACTAGCAGAACAAATATTCTAAACTATAACATATGTGGATATATTTATGTATATTCTGCGGTGATCTTAATTGCAATGTAACTTTGTTGTCGAGGTAACCATAATAGTGGCGAGGTAACCATAATAGTAGCCGTCAGGTTCCACATTGTGCTACTAATATTTCTAATTCATGAAAAACTAATTTAAACATCTGGTTCTGTTTCAGATGTGCCATGATATATTACAAATGGCCATGGATTTTATATTCTGTGTTTGGAGCAGACAGTGCTTCCAAATGTAACCGGTTAGACAACTTTCACATGTATCTGCCAACAAAAATGTAAGTATATGTTCATCGGAGATGGAGTGAGTACAATACAAATGTACTCGAGTACGAGTACGATTACTTTGAACATGCATGAGTACGAGAACGAGTACTCAGAAAACAAATGTACTCGAGTACGAGTACGATTACTTTACAATATACTCGAGTACGAGTACGATTACTTTAGAATATAAGCATGATTACTTTCATGATTACTTTAATGAATATCCTGTTTCTAACATAGAGACGACTTTCATGGAATCCCTAGGTGTCATTCTTGTTCTGTTGTTGTGTCACTAATGTTCTAACTGATTACTGCTATCCACTATCCAAGTGTTATTGTTATTAATAATTAGACGACTTTCTCAGGTATTGGATGAGTCATTTAATGCTGGATAAATAATTTAATTTATGGTTTCTGAATCAAATACAAATAGGAGGCATTTAAAAATTTCAAATACACATGATCAAATACATTACAATAACAACACTTCAAAACCAGGGGGGGCATATTCAAAAAAGTAGTATATCAGATGGGTCCAGACATTGGGCCAAATACATTTGTATTTGAAAGTATATAAATACTTTTTAAAATATGTGTATTTGATGTTTAGGAATTAAAAGTATTTGTATTTAAATACTTTCCTAAAGTATTTGACTTGTTCAAATATTTTTTGGAAATACATTGTCAGTATCAACATTTCTTTTTCACTGTCACATGTAATGCCTGCCAAATTGATTACCTTAACTGCAACTTCACCCAAAGTGCTAATTACTGATGAAGACACTTAACAGCAGGCTTCCCCCTGCAGTGACCACAACTAGTGTTTGCTCAGAGCCAGAGGATGGACCTAACAGTGACCATAGGTCAATATCCCCTTTTGTTCTTTAGTCAAGGTTCAATTTGGCACCAGGTTATTCTGGTTTCCTGGCTGACTTTGAAGTTGAGCCTTCCTCACAACATCCTAGCAATGATTAGCAGTGTCTCTTCTGAGGGCGACATAGGCGTTATATTATTATGGACCTCCTGGCGTAACATACAAACAATATAGTTTGGCCTTTACCTCTTTCAGCCGGTTGTCACTGTGATGCAGTTAGCAATAACAATACTCCTTAGCACTGGTCTGCCTGTCACCATATGAGCAAAACACTAATTATGCCTATAAACTAGATATCTCAATATATGTGTTGCTTTTCTTTTACCTACATAGTAATACAAAATGAAAAGTATTTGAAAAATATATGAACAAGTATTTGAAAATAATTCAATGTTTTCCCTTCAATATTTAAATTACATTTATATTGCTAAGAAGTAGGTTTGATGTATAGTATACTCCCTCAAGAATATTTGTACTTCCCAGGGACTGTCACAATATAACTTGCACTTTGTACTAAGCAGGAGGGTGAGGAGATGTTGCTTCTCTGGGAAGAGAAGGTATTAATTAGAGAAATCTGACTGAATATTTATTTAACTGAAATGCTCAACAGTAATAGAAAATGAATACCTTGATTATTACATTCTTTCTATAAACATGTTTACACTTGTAGCTGTGCATTTGTGTCTTGTCCTCTCTATTTCCCAGGGAATAAGTTAAAACATCCTTCCGAATGCACCATTTTGAAGGTAATTTAAAAAATTGATCTACGTAGCCATGCCCCCCGACTCCCATAGTGTATGTGCATTAATGTCTGTGTTGACACAATGGGTATAATATGCATTATACAAGACTAACAAGAGCAAAGGTCATTCTAGTTTTCCATGTTCAAGATAATATGTGAATGAAAACAATGTGTATTTAAATGGACATATTAAAATATTTTTTATAATTTATACGTTATACGCTACTGCGAAAACATGATTTTACATCTTCCGATCGATGGTGTCTGTGGATCCGAGACGAGACAGCGGATGGGCTGAATTTATTGCGCCGCGGAGCCTGTAAAATATCAACACACACTCTTCTTCCTATGTGATGATCGGCGAGACAGCGGCACGGATGTGTCCTGAAGCTCTGGTTCTCATCTCCAAGATATTGACGTCGTTTCCGCTCCACAGGCCGACAGCCGGAACGTATGTCTTAGAAGATATGGATGTAACATTAAATGGATGGAACTAGCGGCTTTGTGCTGTGCCTAGAAAAACATTCCAGCAGGAGCCCAGCGATCGACAACACAGGTAAGTGTAGTATCCGATGCATTAATGGATACATTTAGCTCCCCCATGTAGACACCTGGAGTCAATAATTTATTCTAGTGCGTGTCAATTGGCCAAACGAGGAAAACCTATTATATTCCAACTATTACGGCATTAATTTAATGATTAGCACGTTATTAATAAGATACGTAAATGCGCTAATACTAATTTCGACATTAACGCTACATGAGAGTATTCACTTAAATGCCCATTGTGGGTATATGGTAACCTGGGGCAAAACGGCCCCTGGGGGTAATACGGCCCCCGTCTTATCTGCCAAACGAGTGAACATAAACTAACGTTGAATAGTGGAACATGATGCTGCTACCTAGCGAATACTCTTACCGACCGCAAGGCCAAACGCTATTAAAAGTAAGTTCACAAACCTATTTTAAAGTTTTGCATACCCTGTGATCTAATAATCACTCTTCGGTAAAATCGATGCTAACATGTCCACCGTGTGATGATAAGCCAGCGACTGGTACTAATGCACTTACATCTATACACGTTTTCAATGACTTTAATCGAAATGGGAGCGATATTAAAGGATTACATGTGAAGGTGAAAAAGTCAGCACTGGTGTGTATGGGGTAAGACGGCCCTGTGAGAACGGGGCAAAACGGCCCCGGGGCCGTCTTGCCCCGCCATGCAGTACGAATATGGTATGTAAACGTAACAAAGCTGTGATGTATTTATAGCATACACAATAATTTAAGTAAAAAGTGAAAGAAAGTCGACGAAAGCAGCGATGAAGAGGATTGGCCGTGTTTGGTGTGCGGAGAACCATTCAGTTGCAGTCGGCCACGAGAAGTCTGGGTTCAATGCCAAGAATGCAAGAATTGGGCTCACAGTGAGTGCACACCAGGGCTCCCGTATTTCGTGTGTCCCAACCGCGAGTCAGAGTGTGATTAGACAATAGAGTATCTGCAACCATTCGTTAATACAATATGTTAATTATTTTAAGCTTGATGATGCAAATTCCAAAGCTGATGAGTGTTTTCAGTGACGAGTGTAACGATTGCGAATATTGCTTTTAAAGCAACTGTAATTTTTTAAAATTTAA
>JAODUO010000524.1:0-12500 GCA_025642075.2 Ridgeia piscesae
TTTGACAAACGTTTTTATAGTACGTTCCTTACAACACAAAAAACCTTTGAGCACCACGAGAAGCACATCTAAATTTCTTATGTATTTCTTATTAAGGGATGTAATTGAGAAATACATTCACAACAGGCAAAAGTTACGTTATTGATTGATGTGATTGATCTCATACGAAATAATATTCAACATAAAGACTTTTATCATTGAATGCCTAGCCTTGCGTGAATTACGTAGTCATTGTATCAAGACAGACGCCAGCCAGTTCTTCCCGATAACAAGAAAATAATAAAATGCTGTTTCTATACAAGCTAAATACAAACAATGACACAATTAATGTAAACAATACGTTATTACTGAAGTAGGCCTCAATTGTTTTTAAATATTAATACTTACACTCTAATATTATACAACATTGTGTTAAGGTGAGTATGACTAAATCAATCACTCACGGAGACGTGAACGATCTAGGTGTCGTCGGGTATTTATACGTGTTCGCGGCATCGTCCACAACTTCAGCATGTCTAGAGGGGACAGAATGTGCGATGGCGGCAATTCAGTTTCAAAATATGTATAGGACCCGTTATTCTAAAACAAGCATAGCGAGGCTACATTGTAAAGGTCTATGTGGACAGGTACCCTTCAATCCAATCAATAGCCGCCAAAATAAGTCTGACCATATACCAAGTGATCGTGTCCATTGTATTGTCTAACATAATATTGTTGAATTGGGCACACACTGCTACAGTGGATTTTCATTAAACTCGATTAATACATCCCCAGAACGTTGTTTTAAAACCCGAGCCTGTCTCAACAGGGCTAATATCAGAAAATGCGTGATATGTTATATGAACAGCAAGACCCGTGATGTTCTTTACGGAGTATTTTGTATGTCATTACTTCGCTCGTGTCAATTATCAACAAGTGTACCCACACCTTCATTGACCACACCTCCATTGACCAACACCTCTATTGACACACCTGCATTGACCCACACCTCCATTGACCCACACCTCCATTGACCAACACCTCTATTGACACACCTGCATTGACCAACACCTCCATTGACCCACACCTCCATTGACCAACACCTCTATTGACACACCTGCATTGACCAACACCTCCTTTGACCAACACCACCATTGAACCACACCACCATTGACCCATATCTTCATTGACCCATACCTCCATTAACCCACACCTCCATTCACCCACACCCCCATTGACCCACACCACCATTGACACCACACCTCCATTGGCCCACACCTCCATTGACCCACACCTTCATTGACCCATACCTCCATTAACCCACACCTCCATTAACCCACACCTCCATTGACACACACCTCCATTGACCCACATCACCATTGACACCACACCTCCATTGACCCACACCTTCATTGACCCACACCTCCATTGACCCACAGGTCCATTGACCCACACCTCCATTGACCCACAGGTCCATTGACCCTCACTTCCATTGACCCACACATCCATTGACCCACACCTCCATTGACCCACAGGTCCATTGACCCACACCTCCATTGACCCACAGGTCCATTGACCCATCGGGCCATTGACCCTCACTTCCATTGACCCACACTTCCATTGACCCACACCTCCATTGACCCACAGGTCCATTGACCCTCACTTCCATTGACCCACACCTCCATTGACCCACACCTCCATTGACCCACACATCCATTGACCCACACTTCCATTGACCCACACCTCCATTGACCCACACATCCATTGACCCACACCTCCATTGACCCTCACTTCCATTGACCCACACTTCCATTGACCCACACATCCATTGACCCACATTTCCATTGACCCACACTTCCATTGACCCACACATCCATTGACCCACACCTCCATTGACCAACAGGTCCATTGACCCACACCTCCATTGACCCACAGGTCCATTGACCTACAGGTCCATTGACCCTCACCTCCACTGACCCACACCTCCATTGACCCACACCTCCATTGACCCACCGGTCCATTGACCCTCACCTCCACTGACCCACACTTCCATTGACCCACACTTCCATTGACCCACACTTCCATTGACCCACACTTCCATTGACTCACACTTCCATTGACCCACACCTCCACTGACCCACACCTCCATTAACCCACACCTCCATTAACCCACACCACCATTGACCCACACCACCATTGACACCACACTTCCATTGACCCACACTTCCATTGACCCACACGTCCATTGATCAACACTTCCATTGACCCACACCTCCACTGACCCACACCTCCATTGACTGCGCAACACTTTGATCGAAACAAACAGTACACCATTTTTGTGTTTTTGAGTTTTTTGGTCCTATTTAACGAAACGGTTCATCGAATGACGAGAAAGGCACCATCAGCAATCGACCACTAGTCATTTAGATTGTTCAAAGGCGTTATCTAGTTTAAATGACTGACAATGGAAGACGGCTGGTAAGCCATGGAAGGAATCTGCAAGCTGTCGAGGATGAGAAAGTGTGATTTCTAGTGCTTCTACAGCGAAATGTGTTTATTCTCCTTCCGACCATAGTTACCTAAAATAAATTACAACGATCTACACCTCATAACACCTTAACAACGTCCGTTAATCATAAATAATGTCACTGTTTCTAAGGCTTAACAGTCGCTTCGTAAACTTGAAGGAAATCCGATTAATATTGGTTAGCGGTGGAAGATATCTTAGAATGCGTCCTGCAGTTCCTATCGCCGCGTCGCACGCGTTGTAAAACTTGTAGACCACATCTCGACGTCTCTGTGGTTATTACAAAAACATTGAAGCGATATAATAGTAAGGTTACTGGTAAAAAGATCTGAACCATTTCGACATCGTATACATCATTGTTGGGCGGAAACCGAAATGCCGTTATCACTATTTATGCTAACCCGCAGCTGCGTAGAGCGCAACTTCCTTGTAATATTGGTTCCGTTTACGCATATACATATTCCTACATTTCCTGTGTGCGCGTTCGTACGTATGTTTGTTTATTAGTCTTCTTTGAAAAATCTCGCAACTTTTATTGTTAGAAGTCGCTTTCTGGGACGAGTATATGCCCGCCGAGTATACAACAAAAACATTCCTGGGCGTACATGCGAGCGTATGAACGTATATGCATGCGTGCGTGTGCGTGTGCGTGTGCGTGTGCGTGTGCGTGTGCGTGTGCGTGTGCGTGTGCGTGTGCGTGTGCGTGTGCGTGTGCGTGTGCGTGTGCGTGTGCGTGTGCGTGTGCGTGCGCGCGTGCGCGCGTGCGCGTGTGTACGTGTGTGCGTGGCGTGCGTGCTTGTGTGTGTGAGTGTGTGTGTGTGTGTGTGTGGTGGTGCGTGCGTGCGTGCATGCGTGCGTGTTTGTGTGTGTGTGCGTGCGTGCGTGCGTGTTTGTGTGTGTGTGAGTGTGTGTGTGTGTGTGCGTGCGTGCGTGCGTGTTTGTGTGTTTGTGTGTGTGTTTGTGTGTGTGTGTGTGTGCGTGCGTGCGTGCGTGTGTGTTTGTGTGTGTGTGTGTTTGTGTGAGTGCGTGTGCGTGTGCGTGTGCGTGTGCGTGTGTGTGTGTGCACGCGTGGTCTCAAGAAACTAGGACGACTCTGAAGAACTCTCCTGGTGTGGTCAGACCACGTTTAAGTTTACATTGGCGGCACACACAGCCTATCATATGCAGGATGGATCTCTTCTATCTACACACAATTTCTTGTCTTCTTTATCAGCACATGAAACATTATGTTTTGACATATCATTTATCAGAAAAGTGATTGAGTCGCATATATATATATATATATATATATATATATATATATATATATATATATATATATATATATATATATATATATAATGTAAACAATTAGCTACGAGTATCCTTTTTATTGTCTCGACATTCACAAGACATTTTAAAATGCATGGTCACACTTGCATCATCCCATTGTCATAGGTCTACAGTTGGCTATCGAAATGAAAATGTCCAAATACACATGTCATCGACCACTCCAAAGAGGCGACGGTCGACAAAGACACTGTGACGTCACAACGACGAGGCCGTCGCGCCACCTCTTGTGTAGTTGAGGTGTTATTTCTAGAGACGTCAGGTAGAAAATGGCGATATCATTCAACTAAGACAACTTAGCGATATGCCTTCTACCATCTGAACCTTTTTTAAAAGGCTGCACTCTAGCGAACGTAATTAGCCGTAAGTTACTTTAAATCGCTTTGTAACTTCGAAACACTACTCAGTTGGTGCTTTATGTCAATGCACCGCCATTCAATTTGTCCTTACGTCAGCAAATGGTTAATATCCAAACGTAACCTTGGAAAAAAATTGTTTCTAGTTGTGATGCTCCCACAAGATAACACTAGTTAATTCTGCCAAAGAAAACCAGTTAAATCTGCCAAAGATAACATAGTTGTGATGCTCCCACAAGATAACACTAGTTAATGATGCTGCCACAAGATAACACTAGTTAATTATGCTGCCATAAGATAACAGTAGTTAGTGATGCTGCCACAAGATAACACTAGTTAATGATGCTGCCACAAGATAACACTAGTTAATTATGCTGCCAAAGATAACAGTAGTTAGTGATGCTGCCACAAGATAACACTAGTTAATGATGCTGCCACAAGATAACACTAGTTAATTATGCTGCCATAAGATAACACTAGTTAATGATGCTGCCACAAGATAACACTAGTTAATTATGCTGCCATAAGATAACAGTAGTTAGTGATGCTGCCACAAGATAACACTAGTTAGTGATGCTGCCACAAGATAACACTAGTTAATGATGCTGCCACAAGATAACACTAGTTAATGATGCTGCCACAAGATAACAGTAGTTAGTGATGCTGCCACAAGATAACAGTAGTTAGTGATGCTGCCACAAGATAACACTAGTTAATGATGCTGCCACAAGATAACACTAATTAATGATGATGCCACAATATAACACTAATTAATGATGATGCCACAATATAGCGGTAGTTAATGATGCTGACACAAGATAACACCAATTAATGATGCTGCCACAAGATAACACTAATTAATGATGATGGCACAAGATAACACTAGTTAATGATGCTGCTACAAGATAACACTAGTTAATGATGCTGCCACAAGATAACACTAGTTAATGATGCTGCCCACAAGATAACACTAGTTAATGATGCTGTCACAAGATAACACTAGTTAATGATGCTGCCCACAAGATAACACTAGTTAATGATGCTGTCACAAGATAACACTAGTTAATGATGCTGCCACAAGATAACACTAGTTAATGATGTGCCACAAGATAACATAATTAATGATGTGCCACAAGATAACAGTAGTTAGTGATGCTGCCACAAGATAACACTAGTTAATTATGCTGCCATAAGATAACACTAGTTAATTATGCTGCCATAAGATAACAGTAGTTAATGATGCTGCCACGAGATAACACTAGTTAATTATGCTGCCATAAGATAACAGTAGTTAGTGATGCTGCCACAAGATAACACTAGTTAGTGATGCTGCCACAAGATAACACTAGTTAATGATGCTGCCACAAGATAACACTAGTTAATGATGCTGCCACAAGATAACAGTAGTTATGATGCTGCCACAAGATAACAGTAGTTAGTGATGCTGCCACAAGATAACACTAGTTAATGATGCTGCCACAAGATAACACTAGTTAATGATGCTGCCACAAGATAACACTAGTTAATGATGCTGCCACAAGATAACAGTAGTTAGTGATGCTGCCACAAGATAACACTAGTTAATGATGCTGCCACAAGATAACACTAGTTAATGATGCTGCCACAAGATAACACTAATTAATGATGATGCCACAATATAGCAGTAGTTAATGATGCTGCCACAAGATAACACCAATTAATGATGCTGCCACAAGATAACACTAATTAATGATGATGGCACAAGATAACACTAGTTAATGATGCTGCTACAAGATAACACTAGTTAATGATGCTGCCACAAGATAACACTAGTTAATGATGCTGCCCACAAGATAACACTAGTTAATGATGCTGTCACAAGATAACACTAGTTAATGATGCTGCCACAAGATAACACTAGTTAATGATGATGCCACAAGATAACACTAATTAATGATGATGCCACAAGATAACACTAATTAATGATGATGCCACAAGATAACACTAATTAATGATGCCACAATATAGCAGTAGTTAATGATGATGCCACAAGATAACACCAATTAATGATGCTGCCACAAGATAACACTAATTGATGATGATGGCACAAGATAACACTAATTAATGATGATGCCACAATATAACACTAATTAATGATGATGCCACAAGATAACACTAATTAATGATGATGCCACAAGATAACACTAGTTAATGATGTTGCTACAAGATAACACCAATTAATGATGATGGCACAAGATAACACTAATTAATGATGATGCCACAAGATAACACTAATTAATGATGCTGCCACAAGATAACACTAATTAATGATGATGCCACAAGATAACATTAGTTAATGATGCTGCCACAAAATAACACCAATTAATGATGCTGCCACAAGATAACACAATTAATGATGATGGCACAAGATAACACTAATTAATGATGATGCCACAAGATAACACTAGTTAATGATGCTGCCACAAGATAACACCAATTAATGATGCTGTCACAAGATAACACTAATTAATGATGATGCCACAAGATAACACTAGTTAATGATGCTGCCACAAGATAACACCAATTAATGATGCTGCCACAAGATAACACTAATTAATGATGATGCCACAAGATAACACTAGTTAATGATGCTGCCACAAGATAACACCAATTAATGATGCTGCCACAAGATAACACTAATTAATGATGCTGCCACAAGATAACACTAGTTAATGATGCTGCCACAAGATAACACCAATTAATGATGCTGCCACAAGATAACACTAGTTAATGATGCTGCCACAAGATAACACCAATTAATTATGCTGCCACAAGATAACACTAATTAATGATGATGCCACAAGATAACACTAGTTAATGATGCTGCCACAAGATAACACCAATTAATGATGCTGCCACAAGATAACATTAGTTAATGATGCTGCCACAAGATAACACCAATTAATGATGCTGCCACAAGATAACACCAATTAATGATGATGCCACAATATAACACTAGTTAATGATGCTGCCACAAGATAACACCAATTAATGATGCTGCCACAAGATAAACAAATTTAAAGATGATGCCACAAGATAACACTAGTTAATGATGCTGCCACAAGATAACACTAGTTAATGATGCTGCCACAAGATAACACCAATTAATGATGCTGCCACAAGATAACACTAGTTAATGATGCTGCCACAAGATAACACCAATTAATGATGCTGCCACAAGATAACATTTGTTAATGATGCTGCCACAAGATAACACCAATTAATGATGTGCCACAAGATAACACTAGTTAATGATGCTGCCACAAGATAACACCAATTAATGATGCTGCCACAAGATAACACAATTAATGATGATGCCACAAGATAACATAGTTAATGATGCTGCCACAAGATAACACCAATTAATGATGCTGCCACAAGATAACACCAATTAATGATGCTGCCACAAGATAACACTAATTAATGATGATGCCACAAGATAACACTAGTTAATGATGCTGCCACAAGATAACACTAGTTAATGATGCTGCCACAATATAACACCAATTAATGATGCTGCCACAAGATAACACTAGTTAATGATGCTGCCACAAGATAACACTAGTTAATGATGCTGCCACAAGATAACACCAATTAATGATGCTGCCACAAGATAACACTAATTAATGATGATGCCACAAGATAACACCAATTAATGATGATGCCACAAGATAACACTAATTAATGATGATGCCATAAGATAACAGTAGTTAATTATGCTGCCACAAGATAACACTAATTAATGATGCTGCCACAAGATAACACTAGTTAGTTATGCTGCCACAAGATAACACTAATTAATGATGATGCCACAAGATAACACTAATTAATGATGATGTCACAAGATAACACTAATTAATGATGATGGCACAAGATAACACTAGTTAATGATGCTGCTACAAGATAACACTAGTTAATGATGCTGCCACAAGATAACACTAATTAATGATGATGCCACAATATAACAGTAGTTAATGATGCTGCCACAAGATAACACCAATTAATGATGCTGCCACAAGATAACACTAATTAATGATGATGGCACAAGATAACACTAATTAATGATGATGCCACAAGATAACATTAGTTAATGATGCTGCCACAAAATAACACCAATTAATGATGCTGCCACAAGATAACACTAATTAATGATGATGGCACAAGATAACACTAATCAATGATGATGCCACAAGATAACACTAGTTAATGATGCTGCCCACAAGATAACACTAGTTAATGATGCTGTCACAAGATAACACTAGTTAATGATGCTGCCCACAAGATAACACTAGTTAATGATGCTGTCACAAGATAACACTAGTTAATGATGCTGCCACAAGATAACACTAGTTAATGATGATGCCACAAGATAACACTAATTAATGATGATGCCACAAGATAACAGTAGTTAGTGATGCTGCCACAAGATAACACTAGTTAATTATGCTGCCATAAGATAACACTAGTTAATTATGCTGCCATAAGATAACAGTAGTTAATGATGCTGCCACGAGAAACACTAGTTAATTATGCTGCCATAAGATAACAGTAGTTAGTGATGCTGCCACAAGATAACACTAGTTAGTGATGCTGCCACAAGATAACACTAGTTAATGATGCTGCCACAAGATAACACTAGTTAATGATGCTGCCACAAGATAACAGTAGTTAGTGATGCTGCCACAAGATAACACTAATTAATGATGATGGCACAAGATAACACTAATCAATGATGATGCCACAAGATAACACTAGTTAATGATGCTGCCCACAAGATAACACTAGTTAATGATGCTGTCACAAGATAACACTAGTTAATGATGCTGCCCACAAGATAACACTAGTTAATGATGCTGTCACAAGATAACACTAGTTAATGATGCTGCCACAAGATAACACTAGTTAATGATGATGCCACAAGATAACACTAATTAATGATGATGCCACAAGATAACAGTAGTTAGTGATGCTGGCCAAAACCCAAAAATAACACTAGTTAATTATGCTGCCATAAGATAACAGTAGTTAATGATGCTGCCACGAGAAACACTAGTTAATTATGCTGCCATAAGATAACAGTAGTTAGTGATGCTGCCACAAGATAACACTATTATGATGCTGCCACAAGATAACACTATTAATGATGCTGCCACAAGATAACACTAGTTAATGATGCTGCCACAAGATAACAGTAGTTAGTGATGCTGCCACAAGATAACAGTAGTTAGTGATGCTGCCACAAGATAACACTAGTTAATGATGCTGCCACAAGATAACACTAGTTAATGATGCTGCCACAAGATAACACTAGTTAATGATGCTGCCACAAGATAACAGTAGTTAGTGATGCTGCCACAAGATAACACTAGTTAATGATGCTGCCACAAGATAACACTAATTAATGATGATGCCACAATATAGCAGTAGTTAATGATGCTGACACAAGATAACACCAATTAATGATGCTGCCACAAGATAACACTAATTAATGATGATGGCACAAGATAACACTAGTTAATGATGCTGCTACAAGATAACACTAGTTAATGATGCTGCCACAAGATAACACTAGTTAATGATGCTGCCCACAAGATAACACTAGTTAATGATGCTGTCACAAGATAACACTAGTTAATGATGCTGCCACAAGATAACACTAGTTAATGATGATGCCACAAGATAACACAATTAATGATGATGCCACAAGATAACACTAATTAATGATGATGCCACAAGATAACACTAATTAATGATGCCACAATATAGCAGTAGTTAATGATGATGCCACAAGATAACACCAATTAATGATGCTGCCACAAGATAACACTAATTAATGATGATGGCACAAGATAACACTAATTAATGATGATGCCACAATATAACACTAATTAATGATGATGCCACAAGATAACACTAATTAATGATGATGCCACAAGATAACACTAGTTAATGATGTTGCCACAAGATAACACCAATTAATGATGATGGCACAAGATAACACTAATTAATGATGATGCCACAAGATAACACTAATTAATGATGCTGCCACAAGATAACACTAATTAATGATGATGCCACAAGATAACATTAGTTAATGATGCTGCCACAAAATAACACCAAATAATGATGCTGCCACAAGATAACACTAATTAATGATGATGGCACAAGATAACACTAATTAATGATGATGCCACAAGATAACACTAGTTAATGATGCTGCCACAAGATAACACCAATTAATGATGCTGTCACAAGATAACACTAATTAATGATGATGCCACAAGATAACACTAGTTAATGATGCTGCCACAAGATAACACCAATTAATGATGCTGCCACAAGATAACACTAATTAATGATGATGCCACAAGATAACACTAGTTAATGATGCTGCCACAAGATAACACCAATTAATGATGCTGCCACAAGATAACACTAATTAATGATGCTGCCACAAGATAACACTAGTTAATGATGCTGCCACAAGATAACACCAATTAATGATGCTGCCACAAGATAACACTAGTTAATGATGCTGCCACAAGATAACACCAATTAATTATGCTGCCACAAGATAACACTAATTAATGATGATGCCACAAGATAACACTAGTTAATGATGCTGCCACAAGATAACACCAATTAATGATGCTGCCACAAGATAACATTAGTTAATGATGCTGCCACAAGATAACACCAATTAATGATGCTGCCACAAGATAACACCAATTAATGATGATGCCACAATATAACACTAGTTAATGATGCTGCCACAAGATAACACTAATTAATGATGCTGCCACAAGATAACACTAATTAATGATGATGCCACAAGATAACACTAGTTAATGATGCTGCCACAAGATAACACTAGTTAATGATGCTGCCACAAGATAACACCAATTAATGATGCTGCCACAAGATAACACTAGTTAATGATGCTGCCACAAGATAACACCAATTAATGATGCTGCCACAAGATAACATTAGTTAATGATGCTGCCACAAGATAACACCAATTAATGATGCTGCCACAAGATAACACTAGTTAATGATGCTGCCACAAGATAACACCAATTAATGATGCTGCCACAAGATAACACTAATTAATGATGCTGCCCCAAAATAACATTTGTTAATGATGCTGCCACAAGATAACACCAATTAATGATGCTGCCACAAGATAACACCAATTAATGAGCTACAAGATAACACCAATTAATGATGCTGCCACAAGATAACACTAATTAATGATGATGCCACAAGATAACATTTGTTAATGATGCTGCCACAAATAACACATTAAATTTCCACAAATAACACCAATTAATGATGCTGCCACAAGATAACACTAGTTAATGATGCTGCCACAAGATAACACTAGTTAATGATGCTGCCACAAGATAACACCAATTAATGATGCTGCCACAAGATAACACTAATTAATGATGATGCCACAAGATAACACCAATTAATGATGATGCCACAAGATAACACTAATTAATGATGATGCCATAAGATAACAGTAGTTAATTATGCTGCCACAAGATAACACTAATTAATGATGCTGCCACAAGATAACACTAGTTAATTATGCTGCCACAAGATAACACTAATTAATGATGATGCCACAAGATAACACTAATTAATGATGATGCCACAAGATAACACTAATTAATGATGATGGCACAAGATAACACTAGTTAATGATGCTGCTACAAGATAACACTAGTTAATGATGCTGCCACAAGATAACACTAATTAATGATGATGCCACAATATAACAGTAGTTAATGATGCTGCCACAAGATAACACCAATTAATGATGCTGCCACAAGATAACACTAATTAATGATGATGCCACAAGATAACACTAGTTAATGATGTTGCTACAAGATAACACCAATTAATGATGATGGCACAAGATAACACTAATTAATGATGATGCCACAAGATAACACTAATTAATGATGCTGCCACAAGATAACACTAATTAATGATGATGCCACAAGATAACATTAGTTAATGATGCTGCCACAAAATAACACCAAATAATGATGCTGCCACAAGATAACACTAATTAATGATGATGGCACAAGATAACACTAATTAATGATGATGCCACAAGATAACACTAGTTAATGATGCTGCCACAAGATAACACCAATTAATGATGCTGCCACAAGATAACACTAATTAATGATGATGCCACAAGATAACACTAGTTAATGATGCTGCCACAAGATAACACCAATTAATGATGCTGCCAC
>JAODUO010000524.1:20000-82500 GCA_025642075.2 Ridgeia piscesae
CAGAAACCAAGTCCATGATGGCGTTTGCATCGTTGACCAGCCTTGGTGCTACACAACGGACCCAGATGTGCGTTGGGAATATAGCGATGTTCCCATGTGCGGTAGGACGTTATTGCATTTCGCGTGCCGTGTGCAGCTAAAGGGTGTTTAAACATAACACTAGCTAGCCTCTAGGAGACCCAGACCATTGCGCAAAACTCCCTTGAGGCAAAACGAGTTCCGTTTTTGGGGAGTTCATCCGCTTGGTTCATATTAAAACAAGTATTGGTAATATGAGCAAGCCCCATTGGTAACATGAGCATACGTGTTCATATTACCCAAGATGGACACACACGCACCAATGCATGAGTAATACAAGCTCGCACGCACGCACAAATCAAACAGATCACAACACATATGAACATATCGCTCGCCGGCACACACGCACGCACGCACGCACGCACGCACGCACGCACGCACGCACGCACGCACGCACGCACGCACGCACGCACGCACGCACGCACGCACGCACGCACGCACGCACGCACGCACGCACGCACACACACACACACACACACACACACACACACACACACACACACACACACACACACACACACACTACAATAAACGTTGTTCTGAGATACACTGTGTGCTGATAACAACAGTATCCAGAACAGCCTCACCGAAAATTTAACACAAATCACATTTGAATACCCTCACCATTTAACCAGCTCCAGAGCATACAACATACATCCGTGTATCGCACCTATTACACTTGATCCATTCCCTCAGTGTGGATAACAAGTAACATTCGTGGCATTATGAACATATCGGATTTTCGGCACCCCGATTTTCGTCATCACTGGCAGTGTTTCCTAACAGTTTCACAGTCGTTGTGCCCTGGGGTTCTGTACAACTTTTGTAGGCGACCGTTTGCGTTTGGGTTTCTTCGTTCTGGCTTGGTAAACTTCTGGTACTAACTTAAGATCTGTCTAGGATGTAACGGCTTCACGTGCTTCAAGTTGTGATTTATGAAGGGACCTAGTGAGGAGTTTACCATGAGCCACCCTCCTTTTCTTTGTTCCCGCTTTCCTGTGGGGTTTGTGGGTGGCATGATCTCATCGAATCACTCGACTGGATCTCACTGCGATATTAATTAGCAAACGTAATATGAGCTTATAATTATTACCCGAACGTCAGGTGGCTCATATTACCCAGAAGGTATATCACTTCCTATTTTGCTATAGACGGGACATTTTTTTCGATGTGGTTTCATTTTCACGCGTAACACGAACTGCCACGTTAACTAAGTCGTCATAAAACGTCATTAATGTTGATATAGATTTAAAAAATATATTATTTATGTGCATTCACCCAACATACGGATTTTCTTTTTAGAATTGTTATTAACGTAAATATATTTTTTATTTTGTCGTCTTATCACTCCAAATTTTGCTACCTTCCTAAACTCAGTATGTAAACGATAGGTGGCAACGTTTCTTGTACCATTTCTGAGTTGGGGGTGGCCCATATTATCTGGTGGCTCATAATACCGGACTTTCCCCTACATGGAACAGATCGCACTAGCGTTTCATAAATATTCTAACGTACCACTAGGAAAATCGTTAAAAAACCCGAAACAATCGCATGACGATACACAAAAAGCGACCGACCGCCAGAATGTAAATAAAGGCCTCTGATTTAGCACGCGAAGATGTTATAGTGATCAGATTGATCACATCAACGAAAGCTTATGCAAGAGGTCTTGAGCGTTCTTTGTCGCAAAGGTTTCTTTGCCCCTATTATCCGCACTACTGAGTGTATGCGCAAAGGGACAAGCATAATAATATATATATATATATATATATATATATATATATATATATATATATATATATATATATATATATATATATATAAAGGAGCGCAGCAACTCCAGCAGACCAGACGACTGCTCCACCGAGCAGACAGTAAAGTTGCTCGCGAGAGACATATATATATATATATATATATATATATATATATATATATATATATATATATATATATATATATATATATATATATATATATATATATGCATATTATTTTGATTTGTGCTCCGAGCCACGTTTTGGGCCAGTGCATGTTGTCGCCTCCCTCGCCTTCTTCCAGCGCCCGTTCTTGTTGTCCTAGGCTTGGCGAGGGGCTGGCGGGAGTTCGGGGACAGCGCCGTGTTCTTCGACCGAAATCGCAACACTTGCGAAGATGTGACGTCAGCGACCAATGGTCTCGACTTCATTCTCCGAATTGGTCCGTTGTCGTCGCAAGACTCATTTCGTACCATTGTCACCATGCAGAAGACAGACTGCAGCGACGACAAACAGGTGACCTTTAAAGAAAATTACACTAGAAGAGCATTAATTATAAAAAATGTAATTCATGTATTTTATTTCAACAAACCAAGCACAACAGACACTAGATTTTGTCGTAAATATGTATTGCATAATTAAAGTAAAAAACTCTACGTCAATTGATACCATTTTTACTTTATACACACGCACGCATGCACGCACGCATGCACGTACGCACACATATTTACACATATTGAACTAGCAATGACATGACTATAAATATGGACGTGCGCTGAAATAATGTATGTATACGGTGACCGTGGTGGCGTGTGAAATTGTGTATTCTTCATAATCTAACGTTCTTGATGAAGTCCGGATTATCTCGTCACAATACAGGTTGTACCAAGGTTCTTATAGCAAAGATACGCAACTCCACGCGATAACCTGTGACGCCACAACCACTAGCGCCATCTATATTTAAGCGTGTTACCGACGATGGCTTCAGCTCGACGTTGGAAGTCTTTAATAGTAAGGGGCCAGTACGATCGCGTTTATTACGGGATAGGCCCAGGAATGTACTGTTTAGTTTACTAATGTCCAAATGCTGCAGAGTTACCCCAGTGGAAGTAAACTTCTTTGAAATGTGGTTCTCTGTTTCATTCCAAGCTGTCTGAAGGAACATCAAAGTAATAAATATAAATCATTCTTTTATAATTTAAATATTTGTCAGGCAGAACTTTCACTTTCGGTTTTATTAAACACTGGTATTTTGGGTTTATTAAACACAACATATTTATTCTAGTATGAGGAGGACAAGTATATCTCTTTTATATATACCGGTACACAATTGACACCATACCATTGAACAGATGTGTTTAATGTGGCTCTTCAACTAGTTCACCTTGTGATGAAGGTGTAGATGATTATGAAGTGGGTGTATAATGGGTAGTGGCAATAATATATTAATTATTTATAATAGAAGAATCATATTGAAGAGGCTATTTTAGGAGTCTTTACTTGAGCTCAATGTGTGTGTGTGCGTGTGCGTGTGCGTGTGCGTGTGTGTGTGCGTGTGCGTGTGGTGTGTGTGCGTGTGCGTGTGCGTGTGCGTGTGCGTGTGCGTGTGCGTGTGTGTGTGCGTGTGCGTGTGCGTGTGTGTGTGTGTGGTGTGTGCGTGTGTGTGTGTGTGTGTGTGACCTGAAATACATATAAATGTGTTTAGTAAATATAAAACACGATTTATTGTTGGTCTGATGCTAATTATATAAATAAAAAGGCCTTTATGTTATGCTATTTAAAATAGTTGGCTACATGTATTTGAATAGGGGCCATGGCCCGCCCCAATCACACACATACTGACAATGTTGAGGATAGACTTTGGACCCATAACTGCCTGCCAGTGGCGTACGTAGCCAAAGGGGAGGCATGGCTAACCCATGACCGGAAAAAATTACGATGGTGGGGAACGGAGGACCAATATCTGGCTGCCTAATGTATAGAGTCACAAAGTACAGTGGGTTTCAGGATGCCTGTGTAAGATTTTCCTTCCCAGTCCTACACTTTCACAAACAACATTTTCATCATTCAAATAGGTTTAAGTTAGGAATTACTCAACTTCTATCGCTGGCTGCAGCATAAGAGTTAACAGAGCACTGGCAATGTCATTATTCTCAATGTGCATGATAGCTAATGGCTATTAAGGATTCAAAATAATAGTTGCTCGGTTACTAGACTTGCATTTTATTATTATTATTTTCTTGGCATCACTGTCGTCAGGAGTGAGTTGACATTATTTCCTTTTCCAGTTGTCGTTTTTCTTCCTCTCACTTTTCTCTTATTTCGTTCTCTTTCAGCAGTCTCCAATTCCTTCTATCTATATATTGTTTCCATTCTTCTCCTACTCTTTCTAGGTCACTTTTAACGCAATCCCTCATTGCTATGTCGGTCTTCCTCGCCCTTTATGGGCACCTGTTCTCTTTGCCATTTTTCATCTCCCATTTTTTTCCACATGACCAGCCCATGTACTCCTCACCAATTTCTTCTAAGAATTTTCCTTCAATACTCTCATCTCATACCTAAGCCCGGCGTATTTGTTTTATTTTTCAAGGCTACTCTGACCACAAGGTACATTTTTACTTTCACATTTCACTGACCTGGCGGGTAACGCTATTTTTAGAAAGTGGTATATTGTTTTTGTCCTATTCCCGTTGACCGATTACCGTATTTATTTATGCCGAAGCAACAAATAAATATAATTTTGCCTTTGTTTCCCGCTTCCAGTGGGATTCTCCATTTTATCTTGTGAAAAGCGGTACCGCTGGTGGCGCCGCTACCGGGGGCATAAATTAAAAGCCTTACAAATCCGCAAAGCGGCGCTAGCGGTGAACAACGTTTTTGAGGATTTCGTCGGGTGCGACTAGTTACAATTCAAGATAACTGTTAATTGGAACGGATAAATATAATATTCTTTATATAAATTACATTTCGGCGCTACGCTTTTCTTTGCTGGAACACTGGCCAAATGCTCAAGACATTTCGTCGTGAAGGCTGACGGCGAAGCTCCGTCTTCCTACGTGACATATTTCGTTTACAGGATTGCCGTTTCACGTACTTTTGACAAATATACCAAGTGCTTATTGTAGGTGGGCTGAAGCACATCGTTATATCCGTGGTCGTTGGCAACCATTCCATAAAACAAGTGTGAAATATATATTTTTTACGGAATTCTTCGATTAAATTTACATCCCTGGTTCTCTTAATTTCGCCGCAAAATGTGGACAAAAATCCTCAAAGCGACGCTACCGTTGAAAACTTAGAGGAATTCGCTGGATACGACTAATAATTATACTTCAACATAACTGTTAAGTGGAACGGTTATTTTTCGAGTAAACACGAAATGAGTAAACACGCGAATTAATAGTGGATTTGCATGAGGATCGATACCGCTAGCGCCGACGGTCGACGTTAGTCGGTTGGTGTGTGCGGCTGGTGTGTGCGGGCAGCAGTCGGCGTTAGTCGGCGGAACTAATTGGCGTTTAGCACCGACCGCTACATAACGCCAACTGCCAACTGCAGTCGGCGTTAGTCGGTTGGTGTGTGCCTAGCATAAGCTCCCACGATTATTTTTACCAGGTTGTTTTTTCGCAACCTTCTGTTGTTTCTTTGCTAGTGCCCCACCGTCACTAGTGCATTCGTGTATGCCGGGATAACAAACGAGCTGAGCACATTTCCTTTACATTTCCGTGATATGCGTCTAGCACCCCTTCGACTTTCCTCCAAGCGTTTAAACAATAGACTAGTTTACCTAATAAATTGCGTAATGCAGTTAGTGTAATGAATAAGAATAACAGTTAGAATTGTTCAAATGATAAAAACAGGATAAGTAAAACTAATTCACTGCATATGACGCGGCAACGAGTGATGACCAAATAAGACACGTTATATACTTTTATTCAGGTGGATATGTTTTTGTTATCCAGCTGCACGTCTACACGGTGACGAAACTTTCCGGTGGACCGTTCGACGGATCCTTCAGACGATGTCATCGGACGACAACCGAACCACTGGGTGGCGCCACTGCGTGTACGTTCACGTGTCGCTGCACCGACCACCCCTGTCTCTACGTCACTGCTCGCATCTTCGGGAACTTTGGACCAATCAAGTCTCTGTGTGAAATCGAACTGGAATTCGATTAGCTAGCAAACCTCCCGTACCCCGGCCGGAAAAACTTATTTCATAATAGACATGATAGCACAACACCACTGCACACACGTACGTGCCACAACGGCCTCGCCGAAAATTATAGCCTATATATATATATATATATATATATATATATATATATATATATATATAATAATAGCTACGACTGTTTTGGCGCAAGTCAAGCAAGCTATAAAAAGATTTAGCAACATTGCCACCCAGAATAATTGACAATGATGGGCGGGCGGGCGGACGGACTGGCTCAAAAACTTAATTTGTAAAAGCTTATCTTACTAATTAAATTACAGCGCCGGCCACTACTAGATCGACTTGTCACTGCTTTGATAACCTCCCGTCTTGATTATTGCAACTCATGTTGTTGGTCTGCGTGTTGAACAGACTAGTAGACTACAGCGGGTTGAGAGTTGTGCAGCAAGGCTCGTTCTGAGAAAGCGTAAGCGAGACCATGTAATTTTAATTAATCCATTAATTGGCTTCCGGTCAACTTTAGATCTCAGTATAACATAGTAACGCTTGCTTGCCTTCATTTCGATGGGTCACTCCATCTTACTCCAATGCGACACCAGTTTGTCTCTTTAATTATTGGTGGTTCAGGGACACACATTTGATATATACTGTATGTTAAAATATGACAATGACACAAACATTAAGTTAGATATTTCTTAAAACATGCAGTGCACCTGCAAATACCCTTAATTGACTACAGTATCCCAGCATATATAATATAAAGTGTGGTGTGAAAGTGAGCTGAACGAGTCTACGTTATTCCAATAACTGGCTCCGTCTTTCACCAAAGTAAGGTTATGGTTATATTTGTTTTCATGAATTATTAGCTTCTTTTCCACGAATTTTAGTAGTACACGAATAAGGACAATAAGCGCTGTTGCTTAATTCCAATTGTTGCATGGTGTAATGTACTTAGTTATGTAATTATTACTTTACTGTTGTTGAGCAACTATATAATTATATATGTAACAATAAATTTAAGTTATTAAGGCAAAGTCTGCTACTACAGGAAATCATAAACACATAATTGCCCATTTGATGTCACATGAGCAGCTCAATGGTAGTATGTGCAAATTATATCTACATTCTGAATATGCAAACCTCGAACTACCGAATATAACAGGCAATTGTGTTATTGGTTTTGCAAGGTGATCTGTCAGGGTTATCAACGGAGACTGGTATAAGCAGCAATGCCCCCTGGGGTGTAAGGATGCCCTTTTATGGCTTATATGTTTGCACTAATGAACCTTCTCCTCCTAACACTACACAGCACACGCGATGCGTTTGAATGTACTGTCTTCATAAGAGTACATGCACCTCTGAATCACAATAATGAACACACCAGAACAATATGTAAATACATCGATTATGTTCTACATGTTTGTTACTGCTGTGACTGAAACAGTCTGACTGGTTCCCACTCGCAGACTCCCTGCAAATGATAGTTGACTGACGACTACTATTTTCACATATTTCGTATTTGCAGTTGTGTTGGGATGTAAACCCACTTGTCTTAGCCCTAGCTGTTTCGACCACTACTACTATTTATAAGTCTTTTTAGCTTGGTTAACAGTGCAAGATGTTTATACACGCACACACACACACATGCACACACATACATGCACACACACACACATGCATGCACACACATGCATGCACACACACATGCACACACATACATGCACACACACACGTACACATGCATGCACACACATGCATGCACACACACACACACACGTACACACACACACACACACACGCACACGCACACGCACACGAAAAACATGAAACAAACACAAAAGAAGAAAAAGTCCAGTCTACAATGTTATACGGAATAAACTACCACTGTAGAGATGTGTCAATCACGTCCTCGCACAAGTCAAGACTCCTAGCGGACGAGTAATTACTCAGTCAGTCTCTGAAACTCAAATCACCATTTTACCGATCCTTGGCTTTTTATGCATTTATGACCTATCACGTATAATGCCGTGACGTGATTTCCGTCAACACAAGAACTGGACGAACATGTCGCCGATAATGTGTGTCATGACTCGAACTGTAGTCACAACGTGTAATAAATGACCGGCACATTTAGAACATTCTGGACAGCTTCTCGTTTGGCCGGGCGGCGGCGACACTAGACGTAGAGGGCACTTCAGTCAATGAAATTCTACCGGAACATGCCAATACGCATGCGCTCTTTAGCACGGCGTGACCTCTTTTGTACCACATGTTCGTGAGTTACATAGGACATTGAAACGCACTTTACGGACGCGTATTAAGTTATCACAAAAACAAATATGTTGTCTGCATCCAGAACAGCCGCTAAACAGTTCGGCAAAGCTTCGAGCATCCTGAGGCACAGATTCTCGTCGACTCTTGCAAACAAAGTAAGTGACTGAACGATTTTCGATCAACGTGAAGTCGGTGAACACGAGTTATGTCAGAGTTTGGGTGCAGCCATTCAAGACAAATTGTATCCATATTTTTATTTATGGACCAAGCAAAATTTTGATGCCCTCGAGTAATTCATTAGTTTATTATTACGAGTTGGCATGTCGTTACGTATTGTTTGTTGATTTTGATTTGATTCTTGAAGATAAACAACTGACAGTCGCCGGCCCTGGCCGTCACATTTCGGCTGCGCAGCGGAAGCCGGTTAAAGGTCGTTGAATGTGTGCTGCATTCACGTTTCCCGGTTTGAGTAAATGCTTGCCGAGTTCAGTTATTATGACGGACATTCCCAACTCGAAGAAGTGCAGACATAGTCCTGTAGTTAGCGTGACTGAAGCGTAGTGCTATTGCCTTTTGAAAGGTCATTCGTGGTCAGCTGGCGGGTGAAGCCAGCATGATGCAACCAGCGTATTCACGTCGATGCGTTGACATGAGCATTCGCACATACCAACATTCCCCAGACCTTATAAAATCCCCTTCCTCCCTATCTACATCCTCATAACCCCACTAAATCGCACTACTTCATGTTTTTTACCTTTCCTCCAAACATTACAAAATGTTCAGCCAAATGAAGCTGGTCATTACTGAAAACAGAAAAGGAAAAATTTTGTTTCTCAAGAATACCTCGTAATGTCATTCATAGTATACGCGTAATCCAAAGTAGTATTTCGGACATATTGTTTTTTAATCAAGATTTCCCCCTAACGGCAGAAATTTTGGGTCCATGACTGACTGCTTTATATCCAATTCACATTATGACGAGACGCAACTCTAGATAATCAGGTTTTTCCTGACCGTTGCATACGCACTAATTTATACAGCTTTCCAATATAATATGACTTCATTACATGATTGTTAAATTTCAAGAATAATACATTTTCGGCAGCGTCACAACTTTTAGCTGACTAAGATTTAGCTGTTAGAGTACTTAACCTTAGAAGGGACCAGGGCTGAAAATCAGTTGTAACAATTTTCATTTCAGCACACAAAACTGACGTGAACATTTGGTATCATTTGGATAGCTGACAGATTTGTCTAGATCGTGTATATTTTCCTTGCGTAAATTCGGTGACAGATTCTTCACAATCGAGTTTACAAAGCACATGATAGTGTTGCCGCCCATATTTTACTATGCCCTGATGAATGAATTTACGCATCCATTCATAAAATCTACACCCACATATATGCATAATAAAAAGAAAGCTCTATGAGTGGCCAATCTGCCAAAAATAAGTCACATTGGTTCAGTTGATTCAGCCAGTCACAACCGTCATTTCAAATCTAGCGTCATCAACACTGCAAAACCAAAGTTGGAGACAAAATGGCGGAGCAGTAAAGAACAGTTTGTTCACTTTGCAACAGGCCCTCACCCAGGATCTAATTTTTGCCTGTCCAAATTTTATTCAACTTACCAGTTACCACGATGCGCGATCGACACACGATCAACACATCTTGCAATCAGCATGTTAAAAAGGATGATTGGACATAAAACAAGGCTATGCATATATTAATGCACAATCTCACATGTGATTAAAAATGTAATATAACAATACAAGCATAATTTAACTATGTACATTTATTGACATATAGGAACTTTTACAATATAGTACAACAAACAAACAATGAACATAAAAGTCATACAATTACAATCACTTACAGCTGAGATATAATTTAAAATAGTCAGTTATTGTATCATTAAATAATGGCAGATTTTGCAGGATTCCACTGTGTTGTGTTCTATGAAAATATCAATTGCCACAGAGAAATGGAAGTCCTTAGCTGGAATCTTGAAGTAGCTGAAGCTGATGTGTTGGCCGAGATAACTGGTGGTGAAGTCAGGGTGTGGTGTTTGCTTCTGATTTAGTTCCTGCCTCTGCATCCACAGCAATGATGGAGAAACAGCAGATCTCTGTTGAAAATAAGATATTTTACCAGCTTATCTGCATACAGGTTATACGTTTTGCATTAAGGTGATTCACTTGCCATTTGATGTTATATCAAGTCCAAACAATGACATATTGCTTGCATTCAGTTTTGAACAGTGTCCATCCTGGAAACAGGGATTATGTTCTTAATACCAATAAAATATATATATATATATATATATATATATATATATATATATATATATATATGAATATGTTCTATAGCACCTCCTGTGCACTACATTGTAAAAGTTCAAACACATTGTTTAAAAAACTTATAAAATTACAAAACAGTCATTATTAAAAACAATCAACATTTACGAATGCATAAATGCATTTGTGAAGAATAATGCAGCAGTTATGGATTTATTTGTACAATAACGTGTATGTTTTAACCAATTACATTGTGTTGTTATTTGTAATAAATTATTGATAATAATTATATCTTTATATAAATTCTTGGCTGCCCAATGAGGCATTAGTGACATTACTTAATACACTGAATGAACCCATGTTGCCCATCGTTATTCTATTCTTTCCTTGTGTACTGTCTGGCCTATATTTAGTACAACTGAATTGCTCAGAAAGTTGACCTTCCAGTATCAGGGAAACGCAGAAGACCTAACTGGAACATTGTTCTAATGTGCCTGTCAATAAAGTCAGTTAAATTCTCCCACCCAATAATAACACTGTCAACAGGTGGCATCGAAGGTGGTCTGCAAATGGGAGTCTGTTTATTACCAGAGTCTGAAAACCAAGGCGTCGCAATGATGACTGTCTTTGAAGTAGTTACATTTGTTGCAATTGATTGGAAGCCACAGAGCGATGTTTTCCCACGTACTTGGGACGACAATTGCCCCATTTTAACTGCCGCGAACTGAAATTATTAGGCATCATTGACCTAGATTCTTACCCGACTACCGCTGTTTACAGGTCTGCCACGTGAGGCGATTGCGTAATGCTGCCTTCGTAAAAGAAATCACCAACAAATTTCAGGGACGGCGCCCAAGAAAACATATTAAATGTTGATTAATGGAACATATTCTACATTCCATTAATTTACAAAGACTCAAATATACTATCATTCTTCATAAACTAGGTTCTTCACAAACTAGGATGCTTACATGACTGAGTGATTCGTACATGTCGATGTCTCGTACAGCGATTGCTAAGCTGATTGCTTTTAATTTATTTTTCAAATTTCTGATTAAATGCTAGAAAAGAAAATAACCATCAGTTTCATCAGAACATATTAGTATCTTATCCATTCTGGCTTTTTAATGTGCGGATGGCATTAAATTGAGCCGGTATGAATGGATTTTCTAAATGATCTATAAATATGAACCACCAAACTTTGACCTTCTACACGTGTAGCCATTGTAGGGATTGCGTTGACGTGTTGAATTCTGAATAAACTGACCCAATAAACCAAAATAATAATCAATTTCACCAGACACTATTATTTTGTTATCAATTTTGGCTTTCTTAAAGGCGGATGGCATCCAAATAAAACTGATATAAGTGGATTTTAACTGAAACTACGCATGTCAACATTAACAAATAATTTCTCAATTTTATCTTAAGACCACGACGATCCCTACCCACATATTTATTTCTGATTAAACTGAATCAGTAAACCTAAATAATAATCAATTTCATCAGACATTATTATTTTGTTATACATTTTGGTTTTCATAAAGGTGGATGGCATCCTAGTAAAACTGATATAGATGGATTTTAACTAAAAAACGCACGTCAACATCAACAAAATATTTCCCAATTTATCTTACCACCACGACGATCCCGACCCACATATTTATTTCAAATACAAGCTATGCTGTAAATCGCAACCCACACAAATAAATGAATGCTATAAACATACCTTTTCTTGCGTGATCGCTGACACAGAAGAAGTCGTTGGTATTCCATATAGTTATGTCAGTAGACATCTAGACGAACTGTTGTCGATCTGTTTCCGTTCTATGTATGTCCACGTGGTAATACTAGTCTTTGTTACTGGTGATTAAAAAGTTCATAGTGCGACGCAACTTGTTTGATAAACTAATACAAAATGACTGGCGTATTGACGAATGCATCTCTTAAATAAAATCACGTGATAAACGTAAATTTGTCGTGATGGTAGTTATCAAATCAGCGACGTTTGTTAGACCCATGTGACGACTACTACCCATAGGTAGCGCCTATATGAAAGAGCGTCTAGCCTCGCTCGCAGGGCAAGTGGCTTCATATTGTCGCGTCGCCTTCCACTGCCAATCAACCCCAACCGTGGCTTCTTGGTGATGACATCAAGTATGACAACTTCGTTATAAAATATGTACGCCTTGCCTTGTCTCTGTAATTTATATCTCAATGAATTACAAGTGTATCTAAATTAACATTTTGCTAACATCTTGTATGCATAATTCAAATAATGCAATAAGTTACCAAGACTAGCTTGCCACAACCAGACAAACACTCTCTGTAATACACAGAGAATGTCATTGACGCAAGTAATAAACTGTAGTGATTGATACATTGTCTGTAACTTACTTTTTGGCAGTTTCAATTACATTGTAAAATGGCATGGACGGGCAAGCTCGCACAAAAAAATCCGTTATGGACGGCCCGTCTTGCGGACCCGTCCATGGCAAATAACTGCCCGTCCAAAAACGCAACTTTCAAATTTTGCCCGTCCAAATGACGGGTGGACGGGTCTCTGCGTGAGGCTATGCTTTGCAACTTTCCTTTGGATTATATCAAGTCTGCTTTTTTGACAGTATGAAAATTCAACAAATTCACCGCGTGACCTTTCTCCGGCGTGGTGCATGGGTTGCAACGGTAATGAGCACGGCTGCAGTCGGCGGGCTTGAATCAACATATGGTTGATATTTGTAGCCCAGTGCCATGGTTCTTTTATATCCCAAATTAACATAATTCCCCACAAAATATATAAGTTGTACAAGTGAGAAGATATGCTCAGTTATATAATATTCTGACAGACCAAAATTAATGCCTTGAGGTACCTAACACACCTGATGTTACCCACTGTGAATACCCAGGGAGCATTAATTGATGTCTGTAACAAGTCGTTGAATTAACAGAACTTTGTAGCAATTGTAAGTTGTCATTCCTAGTTAAATTTGAGCCAAAGAAGTCAAATTCCTGACTGTTTTCAATAACTTTCAGGGCCAATTCTTTGGCAAAGCAATTGGACTCCACAGTTTATCTGCAGGGTTTTATTTGACACTGCAGAACATCTGTAGGTCCTGACATTCAATGTGTCATGTTTTTAGGTCGATGTTTGTCATACCACAAACACCCTGTATAATAATACAAGCAGTATTATTCAGTGCTAATTGTATAAATCATCCTTTGGAAAGACTGCTGCGCACTTACAATAAGAAAAATAATGTTTGTTTTCAGGTTCCAGTTTCATTGCTTGTCCGAAATGAATATGGAGTCATCCAGAAGCGATTTGCGTAAGTTTATTTCATGTTTTGCATCTAACATGTTATTATCAGTCACTGAAGTTAATATTTACTATAAAAGTATTAATTTCACTGGACATATATTACTGTTACTTCAGCTGATAGTGATTGATTTGTGACATTGGATTTACAGCTATCTTTGTTTTTAGAAACTTGAAAAATTTATAAAAAATTTCATCTTTATCATCAGATCCTGTAACTCAATCAATTGATTGTAATCCTTGACTACAAATAGTTTTTAAAAATCACAAATGCTTTTACCATGGTGTATATGTTCAGCTCAGAGAAGGTACGTGGCGCCGTTATTGGTATTGACTTGGGCACAACAAACTCATGCGTGGCAGTCATGGAGGGTAAGGTTTCTAAAGTCCTCGAGAACTCCGAAGGTGCGCGTACAACGCCATCGGTGGTCGCTTTCACTGCCGAGGGTGAGCGACTGACAGGAATGCCCGCCAGGAGACAGGCTGTTACAAACTCCGCCAACACACTCTATGCGACAAAGCGTCTAATTGGGCGTCGCTTCGATGATCCCGAAGTCCAGAAAGACATGTAAGTAGTAGTTTTTTTCATTTAATCTGGAGAGTGGTGGCCATTAATATGGTTGTAAATTATCAGTGTTGCAGCACAACAATGTCTATTCCCCATCTCTAGCTCTTCAATCTAATACTAGTATTATATATTTTTTGGGTGAAAATTCACAAAATTAGCAGCGCTACATTTCTCCGGCCGGCCGCAATTGGCCGGCTTGAATCAATGCATTTTTATGTCAGGGAAAAAATAATAAACAATAGTTCTCAACGGATTTGTTTCATTTTTGTTTTATTTCGCAGCTAATACATGAATCTACATTTATCTAAATAGCAAAGTATATTCTTCCACACCATCATTATCTGGCAGCATGATGAAATGTTTGTTTATTTTTGATTTTTTAATACAAATATCCCTATGATTTTTGTTTTTTTCTACAGATATTATAATTTTATTATAATAAAGCATTCTTTTAGCATTAAAATGATTCATATTTGTATGACCAATGTTAGTGAAGTTATGACTTTTATAGGAACAGTATGTTACAGAGGATTTTTCTTGGTCACCTCTAGTGTAAAAAAAAATTTTACAGTCGTATTTTGTAATTTTCAGGAAGAATCTTGCGTACAAGATTGTGAAATCGTCCAATGGTGATGCGTGGGTGGAGGCCAATGGCAAGGTGTACTCACCTAGTCAGATTGGCGCCTTTGTTCTCATGAAGATGAAAGAGACTGCTGGTGCGTTGAAATAACTCGTTGTTCTGTTGACTTTACAGATGTGTTTACACTCAACATAACCTTACAATGATTCAGCAGAAATGCTGCTTGTGGGGATGACTTGTGTTAAAGCAGTGTTCAGTAGACATCCTGAATGGTCTAATAATTGAGGTATTATTCCAGTTAAATAATTGACAAATGTTTTAATGACACCGTTTTATTATGTCACTTGTGGTAGCTCTAAGAGGGTTAATGTTGCTTATTAAAACTATCTATTTATGTGTTATTGCATATTAACTGTGATATTTGAGCAGCTACAATTCTTGCCACCTGGGGGATAGGATGACACTATATATAACACACTAAGCAAGATAATATATGTTTATAGTTACCTTGAGGCATTTACCCATTTGTATCCTGGCTCAAATTGGGATAGAAACATAATGGTTGGCACAGAATCAAAGTTCAATCTGGATTTGGACGGGAATCTGCCAAACTGGAAACGATTATTACATTTCGAAAACATGTTTAAACAATAAATCAATGCGATAACTGGGATTTTTGTTGGGAGAGTGAAAACAGTGTTTTGGGGCTGAGATTGCCATAAATATGTTGTGTCTTAACCTTTCAGACAGCTACCTTGGTCAGCCAGTAAAGAACGCTGTGGTCACTGTGCCTGCATACTTCAACGACTCACAGCGACAGGTTTGTTAGATTTGGTTCTACAAGATTTTACCATGTTTGGTCATGTTACACGGGTCTAGGGTGTATGTACTTCTCTTTGTTGTAGCTGATTCACTACTTGGGTTTCTTGAGCAGCCCCATTTAAGCAGCTCCGTATTTTAAGTTCTGGACATAAAACCTACTGTTTTATACTAACATTTTTGACTTGTACAAAACATCGATGTACTGTTCATAAGTTCATAACTTGGAAGAAGATGTCTGGTATATATTAGAGTGAAATAAATATTATTGTTCAGTATAAAAAATGAGTCGGGTGTGGAACAATCTAACATTGAATAATTTTCGGTATTTCACCCTGTAGGTGTGTGTTTAACTGTGTTATGGATTACAGTTAGATATTTAGAAGGCACCTTATAAAAGGCGGCACTGAAATAGGGTGGCTAAAATTGTGTAACGTCCTCCGCAGGCGACGAAGGACGCTGGTCAGATCGCTGGTTTGAATGTGCTGCGAGTGATCAACGAACCAACAGCAGCGGCCCTTGCGTATGGCATGGACAAGTCAGAAGACAAAATGTACGTGTCCCTTGACAAATATCACTTCAGAAAATAAAAATTGTCTAGAAAATATCATGTATGTTATTGTACCGTTCTGTGATAGTTTTGTTTAATACTTCGTCAAATTATCTGCTTGTCCAGCAAACAAGTTAAATCCAGAGGGTCACTTGTCTTTATGACAGTTCACTTGGCCCTCGAATGGCTGTATCTCAAAACCTGTTTTTCTGTGATTTATTGTGGTTGTCCTGGCTGTAAACAGCAAAGTTTTCCCATGGGCAAAAAGCAGTAGTGATTTCATTTGTCCTGTGGCAAATCTGGTTGTTGTTGGCGAGTGTACAATTGTAATTTTGAGCGCTGCTAGTCTTTAGTATACATGGATTCTGCCATAATCGTGTTACTTTTTTGTGCAGCCCCATAAACCACCACTGTATACTTTTGCTTGCACGGTTGCTCACTGCCTTGTGCCTTTTTGGGGTTAAGTTTTTTAATCTTGAATCTATCCTCGTTGAATATGGTGTCCTTCTAAAAATGTTGTTGCTGCATTGTTTTGGGAAGATCTTGATGGTTCCCAGGCTAACAGTTGCTTCATCACAGCATGTATGTGTAGTGCTGTGGACATTGTTAGTCACCTGATACACAAGTAGTCAATGACTCAGTGACTCAATGTCTCAGTGTATATGTTTCCATTGCAGTATTGCTGTGTATGACTTGGGCGGTGGAACCTTTGATATCTCAATCCTTGAGATCCAGAAAGGTGTGTTTGAGGTGAAGTCAACAAATGGAGACACGTTCCTCGGTGGAGAAGATTTCGACAACGAGTTACTTCGCTTCCTCATTGATGAGTTCAAGAAGGAGGTGAGATTGTGTGAATTATGCACAAGTACTGTTGGACTCCGAGACATTGTGGGTCTTTTTGAAGGGCTGCTTCCATGTCATTACGGATTTTTCAGATTCTTTATATAAATTTACCTTGGATTATGATGCTATGAAAACTGCTCAAGTATTATAGAAATAGACATCAAACTACAAAAAATAAAACCCAGACAAGTTTGTGTCCCGTCCCTCCCAGTCATGCCTAAGAAAATGTCGTCAATCACTTGCTACAGAGTATCAGTAAATTAATGTGTGACATCTGTAGTGGTTGAGGGAGGAAAACAAATGACTTATGATTCAGTTACATCCTGGTCTATGAATGGAGTAGCCTGTCACTGTGGATACTTCTGAGAAAGACTTGTTTGGCTGGGGCGCGTTGGTGTGGATGAGTGGTCATTGTGGAAATTGTTTTTGACAAGTAGGCAGCCCTGTTTGGTTTATTTGTGGTGTAAGTTTCGATAACTATTGTTGAGTGGTTGCTGTAAACTGTGCCAAACAAGATCAGCAAAGGAAGCAACATAATGTAGTCTGAAATCAGTAATACAGTAACTTGTTGACACGTTTGTGTGTGATCTCACCAATGTTATTATTGCAGTATCTTCTATGTAATATTCTCTCTAATTGCTGCACACTCTTGTACATGTTCTGTCGTGCTTGTTAGCAAACAAGTGACAGAAACTATTAACGTATATCACGCTTTGATCACCTTTGCAATGGGAGACTTCTGCAAATTAATTTAATAAATTGTGTATGGCTTTGAGATGAGAACGTTTGCGAACCTTCTAAGTTAACTGTGCTTGCGTTGACAGCAAGGCATTGACGTGAGGAAGGACCCAATGGCGGTACAGAGACTGAAGGAAGCTGCAGAGAAGGCAAAGATTGAACTGTCATCCTCTCTTCAGGTAGGTGACATATTGTACTGCAGTCCACACTGCACTGTTGTTTCACATCATAACTTTATGACATGTACCAGTAGTACCTGTGGAGACTCTAGTAGATCTATGTACTGTATATCAGTATACTAATGAACCAGTATTTATTTTTATACGGTTTTAAAACTGGGTTTTTAAGCCAAAACCAGTATTCCGCATGGTATCATATCTCACTAACTGACAATATTTTCAATCTTCCTTAACCAGCTATAAAACCCATGAAAATTGTGCGAAAAGACAAGAAATTCAACACATTCTGTCTGAGAAGTACATTTCCAAAAGGCAGATTGCACTAGTCAGTCAATACTGTTGTCTGTTGTCTGACAATTTTGTAATGTAATTTGGGTAAGACTGTTTATTAAAAAGCTAGCTGTGAAATCCGTTTAAATAAAATAAACTGTAGAATTGCCTGTATTGAATTTTTTATTTAAAAGAATGCTGTGATAGTAAGTAGAGTATTTAGAAAACCAGATAAATTCTACTGTTCTTTCTCTGATTTGATTGGTATGTATTTGTTGCAAGAGCAAAACTAATTGTCTGAATACTGGAGCAAGATTATTTTTATAGAACACAAATATACTAGCTATTGAGTGGTATTATCTCTGCTGTAGTGGCTTATATTGAGCAAGGGTAATGAGCTTCTACTGAGTAGAGAATAGATCAACATGTAATTATTTACCTGCTTTGTCTGCATGCAGGATTAGTTTTGTAGTTTTCTAGATTAGTTATCTGGCTAATGTCCTGACATTTGCCTCACACAAACTGAAGGTTCTGTATCCAGTATGCTACTCTACAAAGTAGTATGATTTTGTAATCAAGTGTAGAAGTGTGAGTACAGACTGTGCTGCTGCTGGATGTTCTTTTTCTCCAAAGAAGTCAAATTCCCGAGTGTTTCTCAATAACTTTCGGGGCCAATTCTTTGGCAAATGAACGGGGTTCCACAGGTTGTATGTGGTGTCTTACTAGACAGTGCAGTGAATCTGTGGACCTTACATTGGATATGTGTAACCTTTATAAACATCGGTGAACACTGAACACGATACCCTGGTTATGGTGTCTGAATAATGCTTTTAAAGCACACCAAGTGTGATGATATTTATTACAATTAAAATGGGCGTTATTGTATATGTTACCATTAAAACAAGTTCCCTATGGGGAAATGATGCATGAAGTAGCGAGGGTGAACAAGTCGATGTTTGAAGGCACAACATGCGTAGCGTATGAGGGCCTAGTGCATACGTGTTTGTTTATATACAATTTCCAAAACTGCGTTTTATGGCTGTTTCAACATTCCTTTTCACTTTAGGAGAATAAGTGTACACATATTTTGTGTAAAGGTGAAACAATCAAATCTTGTACTAACTGTTGTTAATCCGCAAGTACTTTAGATGTATTGATGACACACACTGATAACACATTGCCTGGATGTTGTCATATGTTGCCATTAGTTGTTACAACCCTGTTTATGAGTTGGCATTGTTCCAGACTGACATCAACCTTCCCTACCTGACAATGGACCAGAGTGGTCCCAAACATATGAACATGAAGTTCACGCGAGCGCGCTTTGAGAAGCTTGTTGACGGTCTGATGAAGCGTACGATCGCTCCATGTCAGAAAGCTCTTCAGGACGCGGAGGTGAAGAAGAGTGACATTGGTGAGGTCATCCTCGTTGGAGGAATGACAAGAATGCCAAAGGTCAGTTGGAGATGGAAAATAACACCATATCAGCTACAATAGACATTATAGAATAGTCCAAATGTTAAATTGTTGTCTCAGTAGAATCTGGGAACAAATGTTTGAGAAAGTAAGTTAGGTTGTGCAGTTTGTCAGTGTCACAATCTATATTTTATTACGAAACTAGAAACTTGCAGCGTAATTTCTGTGATGAATAAGGGTAGATGCTTGGTATAATTGTTTTATGGTGTTGCCAGATGTTACGTCTTGCCGAAGAAGTCAAATTCCCGAGTGTTTGTCAGTAACTATCGGGGCCAATTCTTTGGAAAATTAAATGTATTCCACAGTTTGTGAGCTTGGTCTGACGTGACACTGCAGCATCACTGTGGATCCTCACATTCAATAGACTCTTTGTATTTTAGCTAAAATGCTACATTTAGTATTTGTAGGTCTATTTAATTGTTATTTGTTAATAAAGCATCAACTAATTGTTTGATTGTGAGTCACACCGAAGGTCTATGTTGTGTAGGTGCAGTCTATGGTACAGGAGTTGTTTGGTCGTCAGCCGAGCAAATCCGTCAACCCTGATGAGGCAGTGGCCATGGGTGCAGCTATCCAGGTACGTTAGTTTACCCTAGCCAGATGAAAGAGCCACCCACTGACTTCAGTCAATAATGTATATTCTGGTTACCAAATTGGACCTAGGCAAATGTTCATATTTCAGCATTTTCATCTAGAAGTAAAGGAATTGTTGCAATAAAGATAAAATGGATGTAATTTTTTCTCGAAGTGTCTTCATATTTCATGTCAATCTGAGTTATTGTAAGCTCTGTTGTGTTGGTAGCAATGCGTGTGGAATAGCTTTATCTTTTATCAGCCGTCACATGTCTGAAGCTGTATGTCCAATATGGAAGGATGCATGTTTGTATAAAGTATAAACACTGAACGTATGCTCCCATTTTACCAGTTCTCGTAGTTGGTGCAATGGCAGTCATGTATGTGTTGTACTGCTCCCGCAGGGAGGTGTCCTTGCTGGTGATGTCACAGACGTCCTGCTTCTTGATGTCACCCCGCTGTCACTCGGCATCGAGACACTAGGTGGCGTCTTCTCAAAGATGATCAACCGAAACACAACCATTCCAACAAAGAAAGCTCAGGTTTGTTCTGTTTTGCATGCTAAGGCTGTTCTTTTTTTAGGAGATAGCATTTTAGAAGTCTCCTTTGTTTGAATTGTTATAAACAGTTATTACAAATGTGCCTGGAAGAACAATATTAAGACTAACACCTGGGAAATATCCATTAGGTGTTTATATGGCAAGAAATTTGATCAGACAGTCGTTTGATGTTGTTGCTACTGTCTCATCGATGGAGGACACGTTTCAGGTGTTCTCAACGGCAGTTGATGGACAGACACAGGTGGAGATCAAAGTGCACCAGGGAGAGCGAGAAATGGCCGCAGACAACAAACTGCTCGGACAGTTCCAGCTTGTGAGTACCACCAGGGGGCGCTGTTAGCAGTACTTGTGAGCACCACCAGGGGTGTTACTAATTTTGTCGTCATGAACAGAGACCTGCAATCAAGAGGGATAAATCATTTGCGTTGCCATGGATACCTAGTGTCATCCGATGTGTGGTCTGTCATTTCACAGAAGATCCTATTATAGGTCTCTGTTGTGATTATTGATTGAATAAATCCTCCGCTAAGCCTCACTGCAAAGTTCTGGTGAAACAAAATTGAAATCATAGTGAATGTAATTTTAGTCATAGATTCCTGCATGTTTTCCAGAGAGACAACAAAATAAAATAAAATTGTTTGTGTTTAGATTGGCATCCCGCCAGCTCCCCGTGGAGTGCCCCAGATTGAAGTGACGTTTGACATTGATGCCAATGGCATTGTGAATGTGTCGGCACGAGACAAGGGCACGGGCAAGGAACAACAGAGTGAGTGGTTACTGTGACAAACTCATTATTTATGTCACATAATCATAGAGTAATCTATCTTTTGCATATAAGTAAGGCAACTCATCAAGCTACACATTGTTGAAGTCAGTAATTACCTTTACTACGAAAATATTTTCATGAACCACAAATAAGACTATACTTTTAGTGTTACTTTCTGATGGTCGACCTTGTTGATTATTTTGTGACCAGGAAGACTGAACCATGGATGTCAACAATGTTTTCATTTATGCCAAAAATACCACATATATATTTTATATCAAAATTTTTAAATTATGCTAAATTTGTATAAAAAAAATTAAGGTTGAAAAAAAAATGTCAAACTTCAGATTCAAGTGGTTATTTTCATCAGATGTCTTCCATTAGGTATGATGGAGGGTTGTGTGATGGTGAGAGATGACGGTCCTGTTGATTGTTGCAGTTGTCATCCAGTCATCGGGTGGTCTCAGTAAGGACGACATTGAGAACATGGTGAAGAATGCGGAGAGGTACGCCGCTGAGGACTTGACTCGCAAGGTTAGTAAACACGGTGTCTGTGCCTCGCCACGGTTTTGTCATGCAAGCACACAGAGGTGACGTCTAGCTCACATACTGCAGTGGTCCCCTTGCTGTAAGCTTCCCTGTTAACAAACTCTGTCCTCAGCTCAGTTCATCAGATTCTCAAATCCCTCTCCATACAATATTCCCATCTTAGCTGTGGTTTTTCGTACATCCATGATGTTTCAGCCCGACTGCCACTGTACACATCATCTCGTTGCTTACTAAACTTCCTGTTAAACTGAACTGCAGCCGATTTCTACCTTCGTGTCATTCTGTCTCCTTCTGTCCACGCTCTGCACCAGTTCTACCTAAGTCTGCTCTCAAACCTGCAACTTGTGAGGAGAAATGACGGGGTCTTCTTTTCTGAACATGTAATTTTCATGTAACAGTTTCTGACAAAGAGAATTGTTAAAGTTCAATAGGTGAATCAATGTGGTTCTAGAACTAGATAACTAAGTTCCTCTGAAGTAACTTGTCACAAATGCTTTCAGTCGTGGTGATGTGAAGGTACTCTGTGTGTTGCCAGGAACGTGTGGAGGCGGTGAACTCTGCGGAGAACATCATCCACGACACAGACTCAAAGATGGACGAGTTCAAAGACCAGCTGCCTGCTGAGGAGGCAAGTTTTTGTGGCTTAATACTTCCTCCACAACTCGCTGAGCATGAAAGAAATGGCGGTCTTATTTAATGGTTATAACAATGGTGCATGAATAACAAAAAATGACCTTGGCTGCCCTATCACCCGGAATCATTCAAACACTGGTGATTATTAGCAGGCAGTAGTTTGCTGAATTAACTGCACATTTTCCTACGTGTCGTCTTGGTTGGGATAGCAAGGCTGGATTACAGTCAAATTGTGTAATGTACAGTCAGTGGAATTATTTGATTTGATTAAAAATCACTAACAGAAGTGTGTAGTGACATAAAAGTGATTCTTTCGTGTCCCAAATTATAATGAAATGGGATTTTTGGAGAATATAAAACTAATGTACACCATTTTTTATTAATATAACTTTAATATGACATTGGTTCATTACAATTATGTTTAATTAATCACTAGCGACCCTGATTATATATATATATATATATATATATATATATATATATATATATATATATATATATATATAAGAATCCCTTTATATAACTCCATATATGTGGCGTTTCTTGTTTGGGATTGATCCGCCCATGTTATCCACACTTGACATGCTTTTCATCATGACATGGGACCGTTTCGGGTCCCAGTGAATCCCTTTGATGGAATATTCACATGGAGAATGTGTCTTGTTTGCAGTGCACAAAGTTGAGGGAACACATCGCAACAGTACGTAAGATCCTCGAGAACAAAGACGAAGAGTCTGCGGAGAACATAAAGAAAGCGACGAATGAGCTGCAACAGGCCTCGCTGAAACTCTTTGAGATGGCGTACAAAAAGGTGGGTGTAGACACATGACTTGAAAAATACAATAAAACATTTTGGTCAAAAGCGTTATTGATGTTTCAGCATGTAAGTTACTTGTTAATTCAAAAACGTTCATAATTTGGAAGTGAAGTTAGTAGCCATTCTGAATCCTGCATGGCACAAATGGAAGTGTTGACGTCACCATAACAACACTTTCTTGGGGATGCGGAAAAGTTTTGTCATATAAAAGTAAATATCCGACTGTCCCCCTGGGCTTGCTACAAGCAGTCCCCTAATCAGTCCAACCCACATACCATGCCCTGCAGTTTAATATTTTGTTATATCGCTATAAACCCTCCTGTTACCCTTTAGTGGGAGTTGTTAGGGGTGGTTCGAGCAAATTTTGTGTTGGCTAAATTCAGTGTGGCTGTTATCAACGAAGACTACCTTCCTGCTATTAGTAAATGCAGTATGACATTGAGAGCTCTGCTCCATTAAGCATTTAGTGGTCAACAAAATGTAAGATCTACACGTATATAGTACAATATACAACCTCTACGAAAAACCAGTGACAATGTAGCGTTCTGTTTTATGTGTTGTGTTCTGTTTTGAATTATTATTTATTTTCTAAATATTTAAAGTTTTCTTTTTCCAGTTGGACTAATGTGCCGCAGTGGTGATGTTTTATGTAACTGTTTATGTTAGAGGTGTTCTTTTTAATAGTAGATTAATGTCTTGTTAGATTTACAGATTTATTTGTAGCATTTCTTTTTGTTGCAGTTAAAATGTTGCTTAAAGTTACATTATTGTTTTTCATGGCGATTGTTTGATTGATTTTATTATAATAAAATGATGTTCTATTAATATATATATTTGTTTTCTGCAAATTTCTCTGTTTATTTGCATGTAAACTTAACTTCTTAATCATAATTTCTTAGTACCAATTAATGTTAGTAATATTTTTAGAGTAGTTTGTTAGAAAGTATTACTAGTAAGTAAAATCGAGAATCAAATAGTTGACCCATGGTATAATTTTGTATGCTTGGCTCAAAATATTTCGCCAATGAGCTTACACGCAAAACTGGAATAAAATTTCAATTGCCATAAAATCGTCTGAAACTATAGCAAACTTTTGCAAGAAAAACTTCGATGACTCTTGTTTGTCCCCATTCACGGTTGTGAGTCTTGACTATGGTGTGTTGTCCCTGTGAGCTCAGGTCCCTGAGAATACAGGTTGTAAAGGTTTATCATCACATTGGTGAGTTGATGTGATGACGGCAGTGTAATGTATGTTTCAGATGGCGGCCGACCGAGAGGGAAGCTCCGGCAGTTCCAGCAGCTCCAGCAGTACAGACAGCAGCAGCAGCAGCTCCGACAGCAGTACGAGTGGAGAGTCGAGTGAAGAGAAAGAAAAGGACAAAAAGGAGGACGGCAACAAAAACTAGACGGACACGAGTTTATTAGCACATAAACTAATTAAATCTAACCGACTTGGACACTATGGCGGTCGGACATAGACTGTGTAGAGACAGCGACGATGACGTCTTGGAACGGGCTACAGGAGGCGGTGTCTGTGCATGGATTATAGGACTTAAATAACATCTTCTGTTGATGAACAAGGCTGTCGCCTTGGAAAGTGGCAGACGGGAAAGTGTCAGTTGCGATAGATACACTTGCCATGAAGAACCCTGCGCAGTAGATTTGTCTGTAGCACGACATTGTAACCTTCCACAGTCATCGTATGCGTGTGTGTGAGTGACTGACGAGTCTGGTTAGACGATGTCAGCCAGCACTTGGCCGTCTGTCAAAGTGTAAGTTGGCGTATATGTCTGTTTCGTTAAAGGCTGTCATGTTATCCAGCCATTGATGTATCATAATAACATTTCTGGGGTCGTTATTCCGGGCTGTTCCGTTCAGAAATCTTTGCGTGAGAACGGGTGCTGAAAAGTAAATCGTGATCCGTTTATTACGGACAGTTGCTCGTTAGGTAATATTTAAAGACTGTCGGTACTTGTGTTCTCGCTAAGAATTGTAAACGGAGTAGCCCATTCAGCTTGTTGGGCGGTGCCCGATTGCGTCTGTCTTTTGAACTGTCCGAATCCTTTAGATCATGTGTTTCTGAAATATTTCCCTACTGAAAGCTGGTTCTAGCAGAGTGTGTGAGTGCGAGTTAACAATTGGTTCAATATTTTTGTAAGCCCAAGAAAAGAGAATTGTTGAAGTAAACATAATGTTATTTGCTGTGATGACAAATGCATCAAGTGACATACATAACTGTTGGATTATTGAAGATGCCACACAACTGCCAACTGCAAAGCCCATTTATAAATTCATGTGGCCGACGTTAATGTTTTTCCAAACATAGTAATAAATACAAACTGTATGAACATAGAATCCATGCATGCACAAGGTAATTATAAACTGTAGTTATAAATGATGATATCAAGGTTGTAGTCAGTGGTCTTTGCAGCGTATGTTCCGTCTTAAATAGATACTTGAGGAATTATTGGCCGACGTTGAATTGAAAGATTATTGAATGAATGTGAGCATGTAACTGTAGAACCAGAACTAATGGCCAGCTGTCAGGCGCATGTAGAAGACTCCACTGCTCGCGCCAATCTCACCACACTAGGCTCATTGTAGTTAGGGTTTTCTGCTTTTGTACAAAATGTGTAATTCAAAATAAAATATAATATTATCATTTAAGTTACACATGTTGTTCTTTCTATGTACCCTTGCGAGCCAGGGATGTTGCGCTGCACCACAGTGACTACAATAACACGATCGTGTCTATAAACAGTTGCCAGTCACTACTGTGTCAGCCGTGAGAACAGTGCAAATAACTGACCATTTGAAAATGGATTCACGACTGGTGGGAATCCCAATATAATGATCCATTTGCATCCTAAACATTGCATGTAACACAAGCAGCATGTGGCTGAAATCACCCAAAATTGTAACCAGAGACGGACCACACTCCTTGTGGGTGACTTCATTGGCCGAGATCAAAACAGCAGTTTTGCATAGGGATGTACCACAGGTACTGTAGTCTGGTACCGATATAATGACCAGAAGCTGACCCATGGCACGCAAGGATGTTTCTATGGGCTGTTAGTGGAACTCGGGCTGGTTTGTATTCGTTTGTGCATGACAAGTTTTGTGGCGGTGTCTTATGTAGATTAGGTAACTTGGGAAAAGTTGTGAGAGCAGTTGTAAGAGTAAATTACAAACAATTGTAGCTTCTTTGTACGAACACTTCATGAAACCAGCCCCAGATCAATAATCTCTCTTATAATGTGGCCTTCTCTTGTGATAAATAAATATGTGTTAAAATATTATAAAGAGGAACTCGGCATGAAATTTGTTCTGTAAAAGTAGCTATGTTTATTACTTCACATGCACAATAAATATAACAACAAATGTCTAGATTCCATGGCAGTGAAGTATCGGCATGTATAAGGAAAGAAACGTCTTTGACGCCAACAGCAATTGAAACAGCTTTCATTGCCTTTTAACAGACAGGTGGGAATGTAAATGCAACATACAGGCAGGAGGTGACATTTTAGTGCACACACATGTATACACATATACAATGTTTTGTACAACAGTACAAATGGCACAGGTCTTGTAGCTCGAAGGCCATCTTAAAACAACTAATGATTCTTCCGAAATGAAATTGTCAGAAGTTCTAAATAATAAAATAATTACCTTCAAAAACATGCTGGCATACCATCCAACATATACATTATTGTACATATGAAATAAACTGGTCGTTCCACCTCTACAGTGTTGTCACGAATGACACTGAGACCATGATCACTGCTATAAGTGATGAGTCTTACCACAGAATCAACACTTGTGGCTTGGCAGGTTTAGCAGTAACCATTAACTCTCAAAGTCCAACCAAATATATACACATAATTACAACGCTCATATATAAAAATCAAGTCATGATCCTATCTTATATAAAGGTGCATGGTTGATGATAGTAACTAAATACATACAGCTATATTTATATAACAACATTTTCTGGAAAGTTCAATAACTCTTGCGTTACTAAATAGTGTACACAGGCTTTCAGTTTCCATGCCCTAACTACCATATGCTTGAGAACGAGCTCTAAAAACTGGGCTCTAAACTGGAGGATGTGAAAACATTCTCGTGACTAATATTTTATGAGGGTCGATGTGACTAGGTGTTCCTGTGTGTGTGTGTAAGTGTGTGTACGAGCACTCCTTCACATAGTAACCATCTGAAGGTCAACAAATTAAATGGTGGATCCCTGATTTTGATACATGATTCCAGTGTAACTCGACAGGACTGTGAGGCCAGAATTGACCTCACCTGACCCAAGATGCTGACCCTAGAGCAGGATGATCTTTGTTCGTATCTCGCGGAACCTCAGCTCAGAGTTGATCCTGTTCTGTAGGGCGAAGTTCACGAGCTGTCGACTCTGTTGCCGATTCTCCGGCCTCGCCCTGGCTCCGAGTGATGCGCCTCCCGTCAGACTTGACATCTTGGAGCGCAGTCTTGACAGTGGTGACACAGCGTCGACGTTGTCACTGCTCAAGGTCACTACTGAACTCTGGGGAGAGGCCGGACAGTGAGCCTTCGCTGAATGACGTCTTCATGCATGGATGGTACAAGTGCTGTCGTCCAGGGTGGGACAGTGCAGCATCATCAACACTCACTGTCACCCACTCGTTCTGTGACGCACTGCTGTCAATGGAACTACTGCGGGACTGTCTGCGAGTGTTGCCTGGAATGGATGACTGGACGTCAGCATTGCTGTTAGGTGCCGGCCCCTGGTGTTCGGTGTGGTCCTGCACGGGTCGATTACTGTCATCTTTGTCATCAGTGTCGGTGTCGAGCGTGAAAGTTGCTGAACATATCGGCGGCACTTTCACAGCAGTGTGTGCATCGTACAACGTGTCACTGCGATACCGCTGGTCACCGTTGCGCCACCTTGTGGTCTCCATGTGAACTATGCCTCTGTCTGAAAACATCTTACTGATCCTATCGCGCATCAGTGATGTCACCGACGTCACCGGACTTGTCCTGATAATTCCGCACGACAACAGGTGGAAGTCAACGCTTGTGTCAACTTTTGATGGCCAGCCGTATGGGTCATCGTCAAGGTCATCACTCTCTTCCCCGTCGATGATGTCATCAAGGTCATATTCACGTTTCAAGTTTATCTGCTTGACACCGGGCGATACCACTACATTTGGCAAGGAGACAATTTTATCGCCTTTGAGAATCCGCGCCTGCTCAGTGCTGCCATCTGTGGGTGCATCGTCCTTACTGTACCACACGGCCGGGATGAACTGCGACACATTCGGCTTCATTCGACCGAGGCGTATGTGCCTCACGGGGTTGAAGCTGGCAAACGTGCGACCAAGACGTGACGTCAGTGGCCCCGCCTGCTGGGACAATGACGAACTAGTGGCTGCTCTTCCTGGGAGCCCAGTAGCGCCCCGCTGCAGTGTCGTTACCTGTGCCTGTGCTTGTTGTGTGATGTTGATGACGCCTGAGTGAGGCCTGGTTCTCTTTCTACAAGTCAAGCGAGTGAACTCTTACACTTGATTCTATATTTGCACATTTCGTTCAAGATTTGCTTTGGCAGCATGTAGTATGAAAACTGAAGATAAAATACTTAAAAGAGTGTACATGCCAGTTAACTTCGTAAACATAGATGTATATTTTTGTTATGTCCACCTTGTTATGACATGTAATTTTAAATATTGGCTTCCCTGCAATAAACAAAAGCAGCTCTACAGATGTAAATGTATTGTCCCTATGTTCTTTGGCCAGACAGCTGATGTTGTTTCTTGCAGTACAAAATGTTTTTTCTTTGTTTGCGTTTCCTAGTAGACCTACCTAAATGCACTAGTATGATGTAAAGCACTAGTATGATGTAAAGCACTAATATGCCCTTGTATTTTATTATATTATTTACTCCACCTGTCGAGCTTGCATTCAATGAATGGCAGGTCTTGAGACGTCAACTTCTTGGCCGCAACAAACGTCTCAGCGATGGCTTTCAAAGACTCTGAAACATAACATATGAATGATAATGGCAATTAATATTTTAAGATTTAAGCAACTGTTCTGAGGCAAATTATCAAAAGATATTTGGCAAAAAAACATATTTCTACAGTTTAAATATTCAAAAGTGTAATACATAAATATTCAGTGTTCAGGCAAAAGCTTGCCCATGTATCACTCTTGGTTTTGAAGCTTTATAGTCAAATATTACGTCCTGTTTTTTCCCGTGCTTGTCTGTCTATCATTTTTTTAGCGTGTTCAAATTTACAAAAGCTTCTTATTTGCAATGAAAGTAAGTAACATAAATTCACATGTGGAATCCTGTAAACCATCATAAAATTAGTAATTTATGATGGTTTACAGGATTCTATGTGTAAGTTTATGATAAAAACAGTGCATTGTTATTGACATTATCTACAGACTAACTAAAAATTCAACACACACAAAGATGTCTGAAAAACAGTCCATAATAATGACAGGAAGATGAAGTCTGTGTGAACCAGTACATTTGCCACGGCAACTGCAAAGCAAACATAACCCCTGTTGTTCTGGACAATCACTCTAGGTGGCACCACCTACCCCTAGCCTCCTCGTCGTTGTGAATGTGTACGATGATGTTGTTGAAGAGTCTCGTGTTGGTCGTGCGGAAAGCGTGGAAATGACTGGTCCCTTCCGTGGACGTGTAGTAAATGCGGATACACATGTACTTGGACTTGAACAGCGATGGGGCCGGCCCTACAAGCAGTGCGGGCAGCTCATAAAACTACGGGGAAATGTTGAGATTGTCCACTTAATGTGATACAGTTTTAATTTAGTGTACTTATTACTGGAAATTTGCATTTAACAAGATTTCCAATTCTAGATAGCAAGTGGACATGGAAGCCTTTGGGTTATCAAAAGTCTAAACTTTTTTAATCATGGCTATCCTGTCCTTCTGACATGTATGTCAACTATGTTTCTAAACATATTCACACTAGCAGCAAATACAAAATCAGTAGATAATCTTTCTATTCCTTCAGTCTTTTGAGAGAATTAATACTTTTAGATCTAATCTGTGCTATTCCTTTTTGAATATTACTTCATGTTTTCTAATCCGTCAATCTTTCTTAAAGAATTTTTTATCTACGTTTTAAAATTACAAACAAAATTCTAATTCCAACAGCACTTATTGCCATGGTTACAGTTCTAATGACACTTACCTATTTCCACTTTTTCCAAGTCTTTCAGTTGAATCTTCTGGTAGCTTTTCACTTGGTCAATGTCATCATCATAACTACAATAACATTCACAAAATGTATGTTGTCATCAGAAATGTTAAAGAAAATAGAACATCTTAGCATATAATTACAAATATTATTTATGGTTAAAATACTAAAAATCACATTATACATGTGACATGACCACCACAGCGAAATGAAAGTCTACGAGCAAGTGGATATTATATTGATCTACTACCAATACTACTTCTACTACTGCTGTGTGTATTACTCATTCTACTACTTCCACCAAACAATACAATCTACTATTATTACTAACTACTACTTCTTAGCAATTATTAGCAATACTACTAACTATTACAGTGTATGACTACTTATTACTACTACTAATGATTATTATTCCTACTACTAATTATTATTATTACTACTACTACTAATTATTTCTACTAACAGTTGCTATTACTATTACTGATAATTATTATTTCTACTACTATTAATTATTAATACTACTACTACTAATGATTATTATTACTACTACTAAATATTATTACTACGACAAATGATTATTATGACCACTACTAAAGATTATTATTACCACCACTAATGATTATTATTACTACTACTAGCAATGATTATTAATACCACTACTAACAATGATTATTACCACTACTAGTATTAATTAATACCACTAGAGGTACTAACAATTATTATTACAACTACTAATGATTATTAATATTAATAAAAAAGGTAAGTTTTTATATAGCGCAGTATCCAATCTTCAGGACTTCTCAAAGCTGTTTACACTTTACTCCCTGACACACCTGTTCAATCAAACACCATCTCAACTTCTCTGGGAAGCTAATACTAATGATTATTGTCACCACTAACGACTAATATTATATAAGTATATGTTTTATATTATCTTAATTCAAACGAAATAACCATTGTAAGCATCCCAGACCAACATTTGAATGGGGCGCTATATAAGAACCATATTATTATTATCACCACCCATAACGACTACTAAAGTGACTGACTTGGCGACGTAGTAGGCGTGCTGTGACAGCAGCAGGATGATGTCAGTGTCCTGCTGGGTGGGGTCACCGGTGGCGGGGTCACAGTCAATGAGTCCCCACGCCCCCAGACACTCCTCCGTCTCCCCTAGCAACATGCGTCGACTCTCCTCTATGAGGGTGCGTAGGTTTTGCTCCCGCTCCACCTCCGTCTCCTCCGCCGGCTCCGGCCGCACCCCCCCACTCAGGGCGAGGGCGTTCAGCTCCTCCGTCTGGAGGTCAAGGCCAAGCATTATGTCAATGGCGGCCTGGCGGTAGACGTCCTTCACACGGTTGATGTAGTACCTGCAACCACCCCACCCCTTGTCAGGTGTCATTCTTGATCGGCTCTTAACTATTTAGTGGTGAACTTGTGTCACCTGAGCTATTTAGTTAATAAACAAATTAAATCAGTTTAACTTATATCTCCTCCAGTTGTGCTAATGATAATGATTACTGTTAGTTAATCCAGTGGTCAGTTTATCTTATCAGTTCTAATTACCTGTCTTGACCAGTCTTCTGCCAGTCTTGACCACCAGCAGACTGGTCTCTGGCTAAACCCCTAAACCACATATATGCATGTATAGATGACCACATGCACACACACACACACACACACACACACACACACCACACCCACACCCACACATACACACACCACACACACACACACACCACACACACACACACACACACACACATGCACACACACACACACACACACACACACACACACACACACACACACACACACACACACACACACACACACACACACACACACACACACACACACACCACACACACCACACACACCACACACACACACACACACACACACATGAAACACACACACATTGAGGTCAAGACTCCTAAAAATTGCCTCTTCAATATGATTCTTCTATTATAAATAATTAACATATTATTGCCGCTACCCATTATACACCCACTTCATAATTATCTACACCTTCATCACAAGGTGAACTAGTTGAAGAGCCACATTAAACACATCTGTTCAATGGTATGGTGTCAATTGTGTACCGGTATATATAAAAGAGATATACTTGTCCTCCTCATACTAGAATAAATATGTTGTGTTTAATAAACCCAAAATACCAGTGTTTAATAAAACTGAAAGTGAAAGTACTGCCTGAGAAATGTTTAAATTATAAATGAATGATTTCTATTTATTACTTTGATGTTCCTTCAGACAGCTTGGAATGAAACAGAGAACCTCATTTCAAAGAAGTTTACTTCCACTGGGGTAACTCTGCAGCATTTGGACATTAGTAAACTAATGTATTTATTTATTAATCTTAATGACATTTGATATGTTTTATATACAATACACAATTTTTTTTACTATTTGAAAGTATTTATAAATCTTTAGTTATAACATATAAAAATAATGCAGTTTAACTGGTGTCTTTACTTCTTAACTTCTTTGCGGAGAGAATGAGTTACTTCTCATACCCAGTCTACACTGGCAACCACCATTACGTAGACCCCAGTTCTCGCATGAGGCTGTTACCTGTTGGCTGAGTTCATGCCGTCCTTCATCAGGCCACTGAACTTCCTCTCTCCTGTCCTCGTGTAGTCGCCCTGGCACAATCACAACACTTTGCTAAACTACATCACCTTCCACCAGGTGGCGACACTGACAGGTGATAAACAAACAGATACCCACAAGGTGGCACCAAAATAAGCTTAAATAATGGGAATGCACTGGCCACCTGTCCACAGTTTGTTTATTGGGTTTTGACACACTGTCAAAACCCAATAAACAAACTGTGGACAGGTGGCCAGTGCATTCCCATTATTTAAGCTCTTTAAAAGGGTATGTCTCTAGTGACGAGTTGACATCGACATCATGGGGTGGGTCAGAGAAAAGAGAAGCATTGTCCACATGTGTAGACAACGTCTTTGTGGTTGGATAACATCTGATAAAAAGAATTTTCCAATAGTAAAATTAATGTTGTAATAAAATCTGTATTGTCGTTATTTTGCATATAAAAACAAAACATATAAATGGTTCCTGATGTAAACACAACATTTAATCTGTATGCCATTGCATGCTTTATTCACACCTTTAATCACCCTTGTAGTAATGAGACTAGATGAATACCTGGTAGATGTGATCATGTATTTTACCAGTGCAGTTGGGCTAATATCAGATTCATGTTTGTTTAACTTCAAAGACAATGTGAGTGGAACAGAACATCCTTTTCAGCTTGAAATCATTCGAATCTTCAATACATGGTGCAGAGTTTGGGGTGCTAGACTTTCCTCCCTTGAGGGTAGGGTGTTAGACTTTGACCTTCGAGTGTGAGTTTGCCTTAAGGGTGGGTTATATTGGTTTACCTTGGGGATCGGTTGTGAAAGTTTACCTTGTGGATGTGGTATATCAGTTTACCTTGATGGTGGGGTGTGAACATTTGCCTTGAAGATAGGGTATATTGGTTTACCTTGAGGGCAGGTGTACTGTAGGGTGTGGTGTATCAGTGTATCTTGAGGGCGGGGGTGCCAGAGGGTGGAGTATATTGGCTATTCTTGAGGCCAGGGGTGCTCGAGGGTGGGGCATATTGGATAACCTTGAGGGCAGGTGTGCCAGAGGGTGGGGTATATTGGTTTGCTTTAGGGCGGGGTGCCAGAAGGAGGAGTATATTGGTTTACCTTGAGGACGGGGTGCCAGAGGGTGGATTATATTGTTTAAATTGAGGACGGGGTGCCAGAGGGTGGAGTATATTGGTTTACCTTGAGGACGGGGTGCCAGAGGGTGGATTATATTGGTTAACCTTGAGGGTGGGTGTGCCAGAGGGTGGAGTATATTGGTTTACCTTGAGGGTGGGGTGCCAGAGGGTGGAGTATATTGGTTTACCTTGAGGGCGGGCATGCCAGATGGTGGAGTATATTGGTTTACCTTGAGGATGGGATGCCAGAGGGTGGAGTATATTGGTTTACCTTGAGGATGGGATGCCAGAGGGTTGAGTATATTGGTTTACCTTGAGGACGGGGTGCCAGAGGGTGGATTATATTGGTTAACCTTGAGGGTGGGGGTGCCAGAGGGTGGAGTATATTGGTTTACCTTGAGGGTGGGGTGCCAGAGGGTGGAGTATATTGGTTTACCTTGAGGGCGGGCATGCCAGAGGGTGGAGTATATTGGTTTACCTTGAGGGCGGGCATGCCAGAGGGTGGAGTATATTGGTTTACCTTGAGGATGGGATGCCAGAGGGTGGAGTATATTGGTTTACCTTGAGGATGGGATGCCAGAGGGTGGAGTATATTGGTTTACCTTGAGGGTGGGATGCCAGAGGATGGAGTATATTGGCTTAACTTTAGGGCAGGCATGCCAGAGGGTGGAGTATATTGGTTTACCTTGAGGGTGGGGGGTGCCAGAGGATGGAGTATATTGGTTTACCTTTAGGGCGGGGTGCCAGAGGATGGAGTATATTGGTTTACCTTTAGGGCGGGGTGCCAGAGGATGGAGTATATTGGTTTACCTATAGGGCGGGGTGCCAAAGGATGGTGTATATTGGTTTACCTTTAGGGCGGGGTGCCAGAGGATGGAGTATATTGGTTTACCTTTAGGGCGGGGTGCCAGAGGATGGAGTATATTGGTTTACCTTTAGGGCGGGGTGCCAGAGGATGGTGTATATTGGCTTACCTTTAGGGCGGGGTGCCAGAGGATGGAGTATATTGGTTTACCTTTAGGGCGGGGTGCCAGAGGATGGAGTATATTGGTTTACCTTGAGGGCAGGGGTGCCAGAGGATGGAGTATATTGGTTTACCTTGAGGGCGGGGGTGTCAGAGGATGGAGTATATTGGTTTACCTTAAGGGAGGGGTGCCAGAGGATGGAGTATATTGGTTTATCTTGAGGGCGGGGGTGCCAGAGGATGGAGTATATTGGTTTACCTTTAGGGCGGGGTGCCAGAGGATGGAGTATATTGGTTTATCTTGAGGGCAGGGGTGCCAGAGGATGGAGTATATTGGTTTACCTTGAGGGCGGGGGTGTCAGAGGATGGAGTATATTGGTTTACCTTGAGGGTAGGGGTGCCAGAGGATGGAGTATATTAGTTTACCTTGAGGGCGGGGTGCCAGAGGATGGAGTATATTGGTTTACCTTGAGGGCGGGGTGCCAGAGGATGGAGTATATTAGTTTACCTTGAGGGCGGGGTGCCAGAGGATGGTGTATATTGGTTTACCTTGAGGGCAGGGGTGCCAGAGGATGGAGTATATTGGTTTACCTTGAGGGCGGGGTGCCAGAGGATGGAGTATATTGGTTTACCTTGAGGGCGGGGTGCCAGAGGATGGAGTATATTAGTTTACCTTGAGGGCGGGGTGCCAGAGGATGGTGTATATTAGTTTACCTTGAGGGCGGGGTGCCAGAGGATGGAGTATATTGGTTTACCTTGAGGGCGGGGTGCCAGAGGATGGAGTATATTAGTTTACCTTGAGGGCGGGGTGCCAGAGGATGGAGTATATTAGTTTACCTTGAGGGCAGGGGTGCCAGAGGATGGAGTATATTGGTTTACCTTGAGGGCGGGGTGCCAGAGGATGGAGTATATTAGTTTACCTTGAGGGCGGGGTGCCAGAGGATGGTGTATATTGGTTTACCTTGAGGGCAGGGGTACCGGCGTACTGCTGACTGATGATGTCACCATTGTTGGCCCACATCTGTTGGAAGGTGAGTCGGCAGGCGTCAGGCAACAACTCCTCTGGGGCCAACAACCCTAACTTGCGGCACTGGGAGATAAAACAGAATAGCAATATGTAATATGCAATGTTTGTAACAGACATTTCTAATGGCATTAATTGCTTATCCAATTAAAACAATTTCAGACCATCTACTGTACATAGAGTATGCACATAATTTATGTATATATGAACCCGTCCATTTCAGCCAAATGTTTGTTATCATTTGTAATGATAACAATATTTTGTTCTTAGCTGAGTATGCCTCTTTCAGAGACAAAGGATAGTTGAAAAATATACACGTACATGCCCCACAGCTTTGTTTTTAGCAATATATGTAGGTTTTAACAAGCACTGACACCCTGTAATGTCATAGGTGCAGGGGGCACTGGCTTACCACAAGTAAAATACAACAGTAAGTGCCCCAACATGGGCTTGTACAGTGGCCCAACCTTGGCTTCTATACGCTCTAGCTGGCTCCCAGCAGTTTCACTGTGTCAGGCAACATAAGTTTTAATGAGCCCAGGCAGCAAGTAGTTGATGCCCGTTGCAACATAAAAACACATCTAAATTCACATAAATGAATGTTGGCAGCGAACATTTATTTTGGTTTATTCAATTATCATTATCTGCATAAAAAGTAGTTTGACTATTTAAAACATTATTATCTTGCTTTTACTACATCTTATACAACAATTTTTATACAAAGACACAAAAACCAAGCACCATGTTTGCCGATATACAACTTCCGGTCTGCCAATCTGTGTTTCTTGGTAGTTCCACGCTAAAACCTAGTAGGTTTTCTCAGTGTCCAGGCCAACACAATGGTTAAGACTCTCTTTAGAGCTCATTTATTTAATATTGCTTGTTCCCACTCAGAAACTATGCTATAAGGCACATTTTATGAACATGTATTTTATGAATGAATTAAATAATCAAATTATACATTAATGATATTTTCTATTTTTTAACAAACCATAAAACGATGTCATGTATCTTTAAAACTTACTTAGTTTATGGTCTTTTTAACTGTAGTCTTGTTATAATATTTACCAGGATATATGTATATATTTAAAGCATTTCTTATGATTCAATATACATTTTATAATGTGTGTCAAGACTATGAACAAGTCGATATATGGCACTATATAAATGCCAGTGATAATAGTAACCACACATTGTGGTAATTACCCTTTCATACTTCACACATTCCAGACTACGACTGAGACAAAGTTCACCTGATTCAACGTCATGGTAGTAACTACCAGGTGCTGTTGTTTCGTTTTTCCACTGCTGGCAAATAACAGACCAGTCTAGGTCATCTTAAGCAAATTATTGTTCTATTTAATGAATGAAGTCCACTGCTTTTGAAAATTATTAAAGTGAAAACTTGCTGCAATATGTATCAACAAAACTGATATAGACTAACTAAGCCTATGGGAAAATAATCTTTATTCAGTTTTTATTAGTTATGTAAAATTATACTGTACTTTACTCTAAGTTTAAATATAAAACCTAGACTAGTTATCTTTTGTTTCACATTCAACCACCAATGCTGTCACATTCTGTCTAACTTATATTTACGTTTTTCTCAATTTTCTTTAATCATTATAGCATAACTGTTATTGTAACATTTCAATGTTTACATTTATTTTCAACTTATTTTATTCTATGTTTTTACATGTCAAGCATCTATAATAATTTTTTTTATTAATCTTACAGCTCATGATTATATACATACATATAAATGTGTGTAATTATTATTGTTGTTATCAAGTTTTACAATACAAACAGTCAGACTTTATACTGCTAATACCTGGCAACTCCGTACTAAGTACTCACTAACAACAGGATCTACCGGGTACGTCTAAATAACCAGGCAAAAGATTCTGAAGAAAGGAGTCCAGTTGAGGCTACAATGATACTAGCCTTAGAGCTAAAACATCACCTACGACCAGTGGACAAGCTTAAAGCACTATAGTACTACATATACGTCCAGCATGTTTCTTTGTTATCCAATACATGTTATCTATAGTAAAGCTGCAAACATCCGCGGGCTCTATTCTTATGGATGCTTTAACTTGAATGTGATCCAGCACATGGCAGGATCTTATCTGTCTTGACAATGTTATGACCTAATCTCTGAAAAGTTGGCCTGACAGAAAGCATACTGCCATGGGCTGGGTACAAAAGCAAGCCCACAAGTCATCTGATGGAGACAAGATAACGATACCACGTTATCTGGTCTGCATCTTTACTGCCAAATTTGTTCTGCCAGTCTGTCTATTGATACTCTACAACGTGCAATTAAGCAGGGCACCATACTTAGAAAACGTAATTGCAGTACTGTATGTCTGTATGGCTGTACAAACTGTACAAGTGTGATGTTTGGCAACTGGCCCTGGACTGAGATATCAGTAGACCAGATATTGACTGTGTAATGTGTCATGATTAGAAATTGCAAAAGTATGTTTGATGTTGCAACATCATTGACATGGCAGTGCTACGTGCATGACCCAGTATAGGTGTCATCCCGTGGCCTACCAGGGTACAGCATCACTCATTGGTTGGTGAATTCTGGACCAAATCGTAGGTCTGTCAGATTATATTAATATACCCATCACTGGCAGTAACCGAGTAATACTTTTGTATAGTAATCTTATAAACAATGATCTAATGTATTTTTGCTCACTATGTTGATTATGTAGCAAATGTCTTATGTTGTGCCTTTTCTATCTACCCTGGGATTTCACAACATTTAGCATAGATTACTTAAAAGTAAATTACTGCTAACCTTTGACATTTACTTTACATATGTTTTGTTTGTTTTACCAATTATATGTTATAAAAGCTAGTTTACTGTTCCACAAATCTTGCAAGGATTTATGGAATGGTAAATCAGTTTACATATATAATATTATATATATATATATATATATATATATATATATATTATATATATAATATTATATTTAAAAAATGATAATATATATATATAAATATAATATATATATATATATTATATTTATATTTAAAAATTATATATATACAATAATGTATATATACATGTATTATCAAAATTAAAATGATAATATATATATATTATCATTTTTAAGCTCATATTTAATGTAAAACTCTGTTCATGTGGGTTTACCATTTGCATATAACACCTAACATAAAAGTACATGTATTGTCTCTTGAAAAGAAAGCCTGCAAAAACTACATATTATTATAATATGTATATGTTTGTGCATGTAAATGTATGTACAGGTGTATATATATATATATATATATATATATATATATATATATATATATATATATATTATATCACTTGTTAGGTTCCCCAAACAGAACTGGCCCAAAGACCAGTGTGACATGTCCATGCAGTGTACACGCTGCCCTCCAGACACTCCACACAGGCCGTGTCTAGCAGACACCTGACTGTCGAGTTCGCCTGTGAGGCAAGGTCACACGATATGTAATGTAACCATGACACAAAAAGGCCCCACCTGTCTGCATTAAATTGCACAACATGAAACGGGTGGAGTTGATTGCCACAAATAGCCTACAACCAACCACCCATGGACAGAGGCAGGGGGAGGAACGCGAGCAACAACAGGGAAGCAAGATCAGAATGCCAAGAGGAGTCTAGATGTACAGCCATCAGACAGTGAGGTGACATAGCTGGGTTACATTAACCTAACCCCTTGGGTCATTTACAGAAAGTGACACCAGAATGACTACCTAGAGGGGTTCTATCTATTAGAACATGGAATGCAACTGTAGAGAGAGAAAAACAGGGAGAGTTAACTAAGCACAAGGAGAAAAAGGTTGTTAACCTGGAAGAACCAGACAGGTTAATGGGTTACTGTGACAGGGAACAAAGGAAGGGGGTGTGATAGTTGCAGGCATGCAGGATGCCTTAGTGCAAAATCGGGGTGGAAGAATAAGCAGAAGAAGTAGGAGATGGCAGGGTTGTTGCATTAACATAGATAGTTTTATAAGTTACCCCCACATTTTATAAACAATGTTTATATGCACTTTCAATATAACATTATATCTTAAGTTATATGTATGCATACATATAACTTAAGATATAATGTTATATTGAAAGTGCATATAAACATTGTTTATAAAATGTGGGGGTAACTTATAAAACTATCTATGTTAATGCAACAACCCTGCCATCTCCTACTTCTTCTGCTTATTCTTCCACCCCGATTTTGCACTAAGGCATCCTGCATGCCTGCAACTATCACACCCCCTTCCTTTGTTCCCTGTCACAGTAACCCATTAACCTGTCTGGTTCTTCCAGGTTAACAACCTTTTTCTCCTTGTGCTTAGTTAACTCTCCCTGTTTTTCTCTCTCTACAGTTGCATTCCATGTTCTAATAGATAGAACCCCTCTAGGTAGTCATTCTGGTGTCACTTTCTGTAAATGACCCAAGGGGTTAGGTTAATGTAACCCAGCTATGTCACCTCACTGTCTGATGGCTGTACATCTAGACTCCTCTTGGCATTCTGATCTTGCTTCCCTGTTGTTGCTCGTGTTCCTCCCCCTCCCTCTGTCCATGGGTGGTTGGTTGTAGGCTATTTGTGGCAATCAACTCCACCCGTTTCATGTTGTGCAATTTAATGCAGACAGGTGGGGCCTTTTTGTGTCACGGTCACATTACATATCGTGTGACCTTGCCTCACAGGCGAACTCGACAGTCGGGTGTCTGCTATATATATATATATGTATATATATATATATATATATATATATATATATATATATATATATATATATAATACACCCCGTATATATATATATATATATATATATATATATATATATATATATATATATATATATATATTTTACAAAACATCTACATGTTTGTATTTTAAAATAAAAGTTATATCATATTTATTCCAAATATTAATATGCAGTCATTAGTATCAATAGTACTGGGTACTAATGATTGCATGTTATATATTATATAATATGCAATCAAATTTATATTAAAAAACCATACTAATACTAAATAATCAAAATATAGTCCATGGAAACCTTCCTAATATATATAATACATACCATAAACAAATCTTAAATACAAAGATGCATTTACTTAAAATGAGCCAAGACACCCTGATGACATGACTGATTAAATACCAGCGAACATACAACTGAAAATTAAATAATTGAGTAGACCATTTTGTGTGAAGATTCCATATGTATGCATTGTATATGTTTTATTAAAATATTGTTGAATTTTATTCTGATATTCTGCTGGTTAGACACGTCTACACCAAATTAGAAAAATAGATCCTCAATGGTTTGTGAGATTTTGGAGCTAACACTGCATGGCATGCAGCAGATGGCGCACAATGATGGCATAAGTCCATTGGACCTTTGGCCCAAAGGACTAAAAACAAATAACTAATGATGCATTTAGAAATGTTAATTTCAGCATATTTAAAAAGGCTGTGTTTTAAAACAATTTAATATAGCAGCTGTGTCTTTGCTTTGTGCTACCGGATGCACCCTCAAATTGTAATATTATTTCCTAAATCCCAGGAAATGGACTCAGTTCACAGAACATTAACACGAACAGAAACTTTACCAAGAAGTAAGTAAAAAGTCCTGCATATGAAACATTACCAAGAAGTGATAAAAAAGTTGATTGAATGAAACGTTTTTAAGAAATGCCCACTTGATGCTATGGAAGGTTGTGTAATTTTTATAGTATTCAGTACACTGACAGTAAAACAAATAACCACAACTTTTGGAGATTGTAATACCATCTCGTGTAATGATGTTTATTGGTGAATGCCCACTTTACCGCAGACTTACCGAAGTTGGGATATTGTGACAATGAATATACTAAACAAAATCTTACTCATTTATAAGTGATATATCTATATAAATTACATCTAACTACACACATAAAGAACACTCCACTGAAACCACATTTCTGTCTGGGTGATCACTTACCTGTATTTCTAGAACGATCCTTGCAATGGCACTCTGTACAATGTTAGTTCGGTCGAGACAGTCAATGCAGTTGACACGAAAGATGCCCCTCTGATCACATATCATGCCATTTGGATCAACCCTGTGAAACAGTCACATGATATTTTTTAATGGATTATTTAATTAAACACTCTGTAATTAATTAAACACTGTGTTGACTAAACGTTTCACTGACATTTGATCATACTGCTTGTTAAGGAAACTACTTGCTGCAGTCTCAAAACACAAGGTTAAAACGTAAACAAAATTCAAAATATTTTTTATTTTAATGCAACAATTTAAAAAACGATTATTGTAATAATAGTAGCAGTAACACATGCAGAACCGGGCAGAATTGTTGGGATAAGTCACATGAAGGAAAATATCAAAGTATCTTCAGGATTATTTAAATTAAACAGTTCTGTAAGAATGATATTAAAATATGTCTATCACATATGAATCAAAGCACACTGAAACAAAAGTTATAAAAGGTTATTAATAATAATCATGGTTCTCAATACACATGTACAGTACAATACAATGAGAAAAATTCACACTTGAGCTAACAATAAATTAATTCAGGTGTTTTTAAATATTCAACAAGGTATTTAAGTGAACTGCATGTCATTAACAATAAATAATCATTATTGCAAATCAAAAAGCAGTCTAGCTTATAAATAAAAGGCAATTTTAAAATTCAAGTTGCAACAGATGGATGAGAATGTTATGAAGTGAAATTGTCTAGCGCTCTGTATTATTTCAGTATGTCATTGTCATTGTCATTGTATGATTATGTCTTGTGCTGTGGCGTTGTGTCATGTTCTTGTGTCATGTCACTGTTCCACTCTACCATGTCACATGACTGCGTCAGATGTCACCAAGACCACCTACCAGCAGTAACGCATGTCTTTGATGACATCCATGATGTTGTCGGTGAGGATGCTGACATTCTCAAACCTCATGCCTCGGCTGAAAACACCACACACAATGTCACATGTATCACAGACGTCTGGTGCAGTTGTAAATAAACACACTAGAGAAACAACAACTCCAGAACAGAACCTAAAACTAGAAGTAGATCACTTAAGCACAACCATTTCTCTTTGAACATTAATTTATATTTACACACATTCAAATGGTACAGACAATTGTACATGAGATTGGTGAACCTACGAGAACGGTCATGCAACTGCTCTATAAAGAGGTACAATCATGACCACACATGGAACAAAACACAACCCATGGTTTTTTGCCAACTTGAATGGTATAGATTTAATATTGTCATCGTTGATAGATGTTCATTTTCTCAATGAAAGACCCAAAAAAGATTTTCCCGGTCTAAAGAACAATTTGAAGGAAAACAGGGGGGTTTTATGTGAAACTCTGAATGGTTATTTGATATTTTGTGTGTTGATGTGTGTGTTGTTTTCTAGTTGATGAAAAGAATGTGCCTGGTGTAGTGAACGTTTGTGTGTGGTAAGTGCATGTGTGTATATGTGTGTGCGTGCGTGCGTGCATGCGTGCATGCATGTGTACAGGTGTATGTAGATATGTTAGTGTCTTTGGGGGATAAGATAATAATCATCACAGTAGATGATAAATTAATAGTATGTACAGGTTACGTACTGATCTTTTAATTACAAGGATGGCAAAATGCCCCCTCATGGCTATTTCCTGTGTATCTGCTGACTTCTTACAAGAAATGCTACAACCCTGTTTATATGCTTGCTAAAGTTGTAATTTATTTCCTCACTGTATACCAGGGAATAGGTTAAAACACAATTCATAATGCACCTTTTTAAGCTAGTTTTTAAAATAGTTCTGGAGGCATGCCATGACTTCTTGATCACGTGCTCAGCTCACCCTACCACCTCGCCCATCATTTTACCCACGGGAAACACTGCTGTGCTGATGTACACATTCTGCAGAAGTAACAAATTAACACATAAACCTCTCCAGAAGCCACTTACAGTAAGCGTTGCTGTATGTATTACCTCGTTCACACTACAAACAGGCGTCCAACCGGCTTAGTTAATGCGCATTAACTGAGCCGGTTCAAATACTCAACCCATTCACACTCCAGAAGCAGGAGTGGGGTAGTTTCCATCGGTTTCTTTTGATTAATGACTTAGAGGTGCAACTGGGAGAGGCATTAATTAGGTCAAGTGATGCTAGAGTCCAGACTGGCCAACCATCACCAGCCTCAACATGTGGCTTTAATTAGGTCAAAGTTAGTGCAACTTGGCACTACCTGGTAATCCCCTTTGCTTTCACACTAACAATCTGAACCGGTTCAAAACTAAACTGGTTTGAAACCACCTGAAGGAGGTGGATTAGTTTAATCCCGTTCAACTCACTGAACCAGTTTAGATTTTGTAGTGTGAACGCTAAATGGGAGCGAAATCAGTTTCGCACCGGATTAAATTTGCTAGTGTGAACGGGGTATAAGATTTGAACAAATAAAATCACATGGACAGATAAATGTTCAAGGGTTTCTACTGTATAGTATACGTATTATACAAGTAACTTGCTCAAACATGCCAATGAATTATAAACAAGCAGCATGAGTTTAAATTATGTTCTGAAAAAATAGTACTGGCTTGTTTTTTATACTAATGATTGATTGGTACAATGCTTACAATTATACATTAGTTCTCTATCACTTATCTTCTGCATAGGTTGTGTTTAAAAATGAAAGTTTCTTTGACAAGATGTGTTTCTGTTACAACTTTTACAATGTTTCACCCCGAAACTAGTACGTCCCGGGTAAATCTAAATTGTCTTGCACAGATCCCCCCTAACAGCCCTAGATGACATTGTCACAACTTAGCTTGACATCTTGACACTAAGAATGTCATTGTAAATGTCAGTTGAAATACAATCATTCCTTTTATCCACCCGCATTGCATTGACATAAATTACTACAGAGGTCATGCACAAAAATTTACAAGATGCTTTTTAGGGTGGTTCGAACACAATCCAGTCTATCCAAACAGCTCCAATGATGTGATTTGATTACCCTCCTGGCCCTACCCAAACGTGTTGTATTAAATTGTTAAAATATTTGTATGTATATATATATATATATATATATATATATATATATATTATATATATACACTGTATATATATATATAATTATATGCATGTGCTGGATGCAAACTTACCCCATAAAACACAATGATTTACTGCGAACTGATCTATTGTGTACCTGTAGACATCTACGTCTGTAGAGGCCAAAAGTGCACCAGGGAATTGGGGCATTAGGGCATGAATGTTAGTGCACCTTTTATGAGCCTAAAAAGTTGAATGTTGAACCTTCACACAATTGTCATAGACTTCTTGTAATATTCATTCCATTATAAACAGTCTTCTCACAATATTTGTAACATTCTAATAAAGTTTCTTGTAATTGTTGTAAACATTGATTATAAGAATCATATCATTATAATAACAACATCTTATAACAATCACAACATTATAATTAATACTTCCTATACGTCATAACATTATAATAAAACCTCTTTAATAACCACCAATAAAGCTTAATCAAAACCTCTTACAATAGTCATAACATTACTGCATTTAAAAAAGTTAGGTTAAAATTCCAACATAAACACACATCAGCACCTAGTTTATGAAAATACTGATGGAAATGGTTTCCTCACTAATGGTAAAAGGAACAACAAAATGACATAAAAGGACATTAACAAAGGTTAACTGTATATTATACATCACAATGTCTACATTCTCGCAGAGGAAAATAAATGACTGGAACATAATTATCTGTGGGTTCTGAACCTATAAACCCTAGCAATGAATATGTTTAAACAAATATGTCAGAAGACTGATTAACAATGTTGGCCCCTAGACAAGTGAAACCGTTTCATGTCCACTAGCTGCCTACAAGTTCTGAAACCTGTTGTGATTTGCTACAGAGAAGAACCACTTGGTAAATAACTCTGTGGTGAAGAGCAATCAACTTCCTCCTGAATACATTCTCAATATTGACACATTCCTGGTGAATAGCTACAGGTTATTATCTAATTACACCATCCTCACGCACGCACGCACGCACGCACGCACGCACGCACGCACGCACGCACGCACGCACGCACGCACGCACGCACGCACGCACGCACGCACGCACGCACGCACGCACGCACACAGTTCATATGTTACAGGAATCTCACTTTGCAACTTCAAAATGTTAACCAAACTCTTGGGTTAACTATGCAAACTTTACTAAATGTAAAAATATGAGCATGTCATAAGCATTAATCAATAGTTAGGGGGTCATCCCAGAGGAAAAAAACAGAGCAACTTAAAAGAATACCAAGAAATACTGCCAAGTTGATTACAGAGGAACTATTTGCTATGTTAAATGCCCGAGGGAGAGGGAGAGGGAGAGGGAGAGGGAGAGGGAGAGGGAGAGGGAGAGGGAGAGGGAGAGGGAGAGGGAGAGGAGAGGGAGAGGAGAGGAGAGGGAGAGGGAGAGGGAGAGGGAGAGGGAGAGGGAGAGGGAGAGGGAGAGGGAGAGGAGAGAGGGAGAGGGAGAGGGAGAGGGAGAGGGAGAGGGAGAGGGAGAGGGAGAGGGAGAGGGAGAGGGAGAGGGAGTGGTTTGACAACAACAACAGTGACCATAACAAATGATTAACAAATATGTTTCAACCCACTGAATGGTTATGAAGATATTGTTTTTTTCAAACTTAAAGTTGGCTTAAAACATCATCATTATTCAACAAAGAAGGTATGAACCAAAATATATCTACTGGTTGTGACTTGTGTTAATGGTAGCATTATGGATATGTTCAACAATAAAACTGCCATGTATCTAATAAGGTTGGGGACACATTAGTGACAAATTAGTGGCCCCTGATAAGCCAAAGCCTTCTTTCAACATCTGTCACCAGAAGCTTATCATATCAGGTCATTCAGGTATCAATCTTCTTCAATCTTGTTAAACACATGGACCAACATAGCAACGGGAGCAAGGGAGGGTTACATGTAGGTTGAACATTTCTGATTTTTTTTAATTATTTTAATACCTGAATCAATAATGATTTATTCATACATTTATTTTAATTTATTATTATGATGAATGCATTGTTATTATTGTAATATATTTTAAGTGATTTTTATTTTACTTATTTATTTTAGGGAGCACATAGTTATTGAGTTGTTTACAATTTTATGTATGGTACTAATTCATGTATAATTTTATCAGAAATAATAATATTACGTTTAGTTTGACTCTCGATAAGCCAAAGGCTTCCTTGTCCACATGCTGTTTGGAGCTTAAATAACTATAGACCGCAATCTTGTTAAAAACTGGTCTCTGTTGTTTAATTAAAGATATATTATGTTTGACAAGAAAGACATTGATATATTGTCCTTTGATACAACATTTATGTTTAATATCCCAAACTGTACATCAAATCTGCAATTAATATTTCACCTTTTGTTACCAATACCTGTCACTTCTGATTCCTAAGGTTTTTATACCATGCACACGTTTCCCTTTATGCACCGAGAATGAAACACAAACGTAAGTTTATCTTAAAGCCAACAAAATGGATATAGTTTTCTATGAAACCCGTCTAATCTTACCTAATGCATTAGGAGAGAACCCACAGCTACATGTTTAGATAACACACTCAAATAATATTAGTCTCTGTACCATCATCGTCATGTATCATCAGGCTCCTAGGCCATTTATACCACCTTTATCAAAATGTTTCTATGTTACATAGTTTCATGTTTGACCTTGTGTTTCCCTCAGTGGTGGAGTTATCGGGTGGGAAGACATAATATGATAATGAATACGTATGTCTTATACCAATGACAGACCAGACCAGACCAGTCTTGAGTACCAGGTAGTCCATTTCTCACTGCAGCTGTAGCACCACTTAAAACTGTTTCATTAGTTCTAACTAAAGACTAAGTTACAATTCACAATGATAACTTGTACTTAAAATGCACCTGGTATTTTCAAATGACATACTTTATTGGTCACTGATATAGTACCTGCCATTGTGAATCAATACTATTTCCAATATACACTGTATTTCATAAGTTGAGTGTTCAGCATACAAAATAATTCTGCTCAAAAATTTCATAATTTTGTTCTTCAACAGCACCAGCCAAATTGTATGTCTTAATATATTTACATGTACCCTCGTGGTACTCAGAATTGTGCTTGGGGTAGTTAGAATAATAGACTTGACGCCAGCCTTGCTAGAATGAACCATTGTTTGTCTTGTTAATGTTACATCTCGTCAGAATGGACATTAATTCCATTCTTATCCATACTGACCTTCTACTGGTCAGTATAGACACTGATTGTGTTGATTTATATTCTAGGTCAGGTAGATAAAATGGACATGTATGTTTTATTTATGATAACACCTATACAACTTCATTATGGAAATGCTGTCCATGCTAAAGTTCTACTCCGGCCAGGAGTGAATTGCAGCAGTGAAGGGAATCCAAATTCTTGGATTAATTAGACGAAATATTGTGTACAAGGAAACAGAACTAATAATACTGCTGTACGAAACAATAGTTAGGCCTCATTTAGAATATTGCATACATGCATGGAGGCCTTAGAAGGATATCGATATACTAGAAAGAGTACATTTAGGAGAGCAACCAAAATGAGAAAACAAGTGTTTAAAATATTGAATGAGTATGAAAATATTTTGCAGAAATATGTTTTTCTCGGTTAAGGAAGGGAGAAAGACTACATTAGCAAAGAAGCGGTGTAAACTACCAGGTAGATATTAGAAAATTCTCATTTTCGTAAAGAACAGAAAAGGAATGGAACAGGTTAGCAGCTGATTGTGTAGGTGCTAGTAGTGTTAATGTGTTTAAAAAAACTGACATATACCTAAGAAGGGTACATTTAGACAGATAGGAGGACTCTCGATAAACCAAAGGGCTTTCTTGTCCACCTGCCATCTAGAGTTGATTCTCTAGGAGGCAATCTTGTTAAGGTTAGACTGCAGGTCAAGTAATACTTAACAGGAACAAGAACAAATGTTAATAATACATTCCAAGAGTTGTTTTTTATTAGAAGGGGTGAACACACACACACACACACACACACACACACACACACACACACACACACACACACACACACACACACACACACACACACACACCACACACACATCATTAACTTGAAAATTCAAAATGTATAGATCTTTTTATAACACGCACACACACACGCACGCACGCACGCACGCACGCACGCACGCACGCACGCACGCACGCACGCACGCACGCACGCACGCACGCACGCAAGCACGCACGCACGCACATTAAAATACTTATATTTATGGAAAGTAATGAAATAAACAAAGTGCATTGATTTCAGTTAGTCTTATCAATCTTTCAAGTGTTCATTTCTGTCCTCATTGATCATTCAGAGAAGAATCTTTTTACAAGTGACTCCTGCCCATGAGCACCACTCCCCGCACAAGAGAGTAATCCCACACGTGAACACGACCACTCACACGTGAACAACACCCACTCTGTCTGACACGTGAGCAACACCACCCCTTCGCCCCACGTGAACAACACCGCCCCTCGCCCCACGTGTGATGTGACGAGAACCGAGAAACATTATCCCTCAGAGTAAAACGACTCCTTATCTACTCTAATCGCACAAGGAGTAGCCAATTACAAAAAATTGGGTTCAATGGGGGTGAGAACATGACAACAGAAGTAGCGGTCTGCTCCCACCACATGATACATGGATGGGCTGTCAGGAGCCATTAAGGATTAGAAAGACATGCCGACATTTCTTTTCTACCAGTGAGAGTAACGTCCGTGAATAAGACAAGTAAATGCAATAATGGGAAACAGGAAACTACGGAGTGAGATTAGGAGGACATGGCAAGCCATCTTACCCTCAGTTGTTATCTGGTTTAATTCATTGCAATGAGAATACGTGCAGAAACCGGTTGTGTGGAATCTGCCTGTGGAATAACCTTCCTTTGCTCAGTGTGGGAAGTAGAAGTGAGACATGTACTCAGTCTGGGCAGACACAGTGGTTGCATGCCACGTATAATGTATAACTGCTACACTATGCAGAAACTGACACCTGTGTGTGCATGCGTGCAGGTGTTTGTTTAACTTTGCGTCTTAAAAGACAGTCTCGTCTTTAAGTAAAAAATAAACTGTGAGTAATGCCTTTGTGAACAAAAAGCCACTAAGTTAATGTCCTACAAATGGACTATGAGTGAATGGACAATGATTCCAGTGAAAGGACAGTGAGCAAAATATATGGTGAATAAATGGACAGAGTCCATAGACAGTGCAGATGTATGCACATGTACACTGTGAATAAATGTACAATGGAAAAATGGACAGTGTCAAAGCAACTGGACTGTTAGGAAAAAGTGTGCAAATGGACAGTGAATAAATGGACTGTGGAAACATTTACTTTTAGTAAATATACATTGAGCAAATGGACAGTGAGTAAATGTACTGTGGGAATATGAACAGTGAGAAAATGGACAGTGAACAAATGGACAGAGTGTAGACTATACGGGTAAATGGACAGTGAGTTCATCTACAATGAGCAAATGGACATTGTGTAAATGGGCTGTGGGAAAATGGACAATAATTAGTGGGCAAATGAAGTGGGTAAAAGCAGTGAGTATATATATATATATAAATATATATATATATATATATATATATATATACATATATATTTATATATATATATATATATATATATACTATATAAATATATATATATATATATATATATATATATATATGTTTATATATATACTCACTGCGTTAATTGCTACCAACTTCATTTGCCCACTAATTATTGTCCATTTTCCCACAGCCATATATATATATATATATATATATATATATATATATATATATATATATATATATATTGATATAGATGATACCAAGTGAGGCAGAGTTGTACAACGCCACCTGCTGGTCTGTACAGCAATAGTGTAAAGGCCAGGCAGATGACACCCCAGAACAACACACCTATCACCTATCATCCATCAACCACTGAGGCTGTTCACATGCATCAGTCAACACCAACAGTTCTGTATTATTAGCATCACAGAGGAAATGTACAGCAGATGGTCCTTATCCTAGTAACACCACATCACCCACTCATACCAAGAACTTAACAGTTACCTCAAGACCTGTATTTGTGGACAGTTAGTTTTATGTACATTTAAAGACATAGCTTAAATTGTAACTACTGTTTTATTAATTGTTACTAAAATAACACACTTTTGTGCTTCATACCTCCTGAGTCCTGACAAATACTTTTTATGGCTAAACATATTTTTTACTTATGACTTGCAAGAAATCTCCATGATTACCCCGGTATTAGGAACAAGCTGGATTTTATCAATAGAAAACCACAGGAACTATAATAAAATTGTAGGAAAACCAATTTGAAATGTACCTTGCAGTAGTGTCACTGTAGCAATGTAATGTATAGCTGTATACTATAGTGGCATACTATAGTGGCATACTATAGTGGCATACTGTAGCCTATACGCTTTTCTGTGTACACTGTAGCGGTGTAGTCTGTAGCGGTACAATGTAGCATAGGCTGTAGTAGTGCACTGTAACAGTGCACTGTAGTGGTGCATCGATATAATGTACTGCACCCATCGCTAAATAAAAGGCACAATATCAAACTAATTATTATAAATTCATACTAAGAGATTTGCCTATAAAACATTTTTATTCTTGCTTGATGAACAATATTAATTCATAATTGTATAATTTCTCATACCAACTTTTATTAAACTAGATTATGCGTAGTAATAAACTGTTTTCATAGTATAAGTATTATTATTCTTTTCTTAGTGTAAGCATTATTATTATCTTGTTATTAATAAAATTATTATTATTATGTACATCATGTACTACTAGAGTTAGAATTTATTATGTAATTTTAAAGGGCGTCCAGTTGCTTCAACTAGTTTAGTTATTACGGGCGTCCTGGCATTCATTATTAACAATGGTCTGTCTGTTGTATTGTGTTGTATATATGCCAAATAAAAGTTCAAGTTCAACAGCGCACTATAGTGCTGCACTGTAGTGGTACACTATACCAGTGCACCATAGGGGTCAGACCAGTGTTAGACTTCCTGGTCTGACACATGTGGATGTAGTACCTTAATAATTGTGTTATTTGACATTTTGTAATTTTTATGCAAACTGAGTACAGTAGGGCAGGCATACTTTAAGATTCAGTGCTATGATTTAACTGCAGTGTAATGACATGTGTTAGGAAGAGTGTAGTTGGCGTAGTGATTTTTAGCCATTGTTTCTTATAAGACCCTGTGGATGCAAACAAATTTGCTAAATCTGGTCAATATTGATGGGCTGTGCACAAGCATGCATTTTAAAAGAGCCTGAGATAATTTCTTTTGATGGAATTTTATCAGCGCATCAGTGATATGACTGCAGTGACTGTGTAGAAATAAATAAATCTTCTCAGGTACAATTTCCTTATAATCTGACTAAACGTTAACATGGCTGCCATAGCAATGCACTGTAACAGTGCAATTTGACAGTACACTGTGACAATACATCGTAGCAGTACACTGTAGTAGTGAATTATACTGATGCATTGTAGCAGTGCATACTGTAGTGGTGCACTGTACCAGTACATTAATTCTAGCAGTGCACTGTAGTGGTGCACAGTAGCAGTGCATTATAGCAGTGCACTGTAGCAGTGCATTGTAGTGGTGCACTGTAGTGGTACAATATAGGGGTGCCCTGTAACAGTGCAATGAAGTGGTGCACTGTAGTAGTGCCCTGTAACAGTGCAATAAAGTGGTGCACTCTAGTGGTGCACTGTAACAGTGCAATAAAGTGGTACCCTGTAGTGGTGCCCTGTAACAGTGCATTGTAGCGGTACACTGTAGTGGTGCCCTGTAACAGAGCAATGTCGCAGTGCACTATGGTGGTGCCCTGTAACAGTGTAATGTAGCAGTGCACTGTAGTGGTGCCCTGTAACAGTGCAATGTAGCTGTGCACTGTAGTGGTGCACTATTACAGTGCAATGTAGTAGTGCACTATGGTGGTGCCCTGTAACAGTGTAATGTAGCAGTGCACTGTAGTGGTGCCCTGTAACAGTGCAATGTAGCTGTGCACTGTAGTGGTGCACTATAACAGTGCAATGTAGTGGTACACTGTAGTGGTGCACTGTAACAGTGCAATGTGGCGGTACACTGTAGTGGTGCCCTGTAACAGTGCAATGTTGTGGTACACTATAGTGGTGCCCTGAAACAGTGCAATGTAGTGGTGCACTGTAGTGGTGCACTGTAGTGGTGCACTGTAGTGGTGCACTGTATTGGTGTACTGAAGTGGTGCACTGTAGCGGTGCATTGTAGTGGTGTACTGTAGCGGTGCACTGTAGTGGTGTACTGTAGTGGTGCACTGTAGTGGTGCACTGTATTGGTGTACTGTAGTGGTGCACTGTATTGGTGTACTGAAGTGGTGCACTGTAGTGGTGCACTGTAACAGTGCAATGTTGTGGTACACTATAGTGGTGCCCTGAAACAGTGCAATGTAGTGGTACACTATAGTGGTGCACTGTAGTGGTGCACTGTATTGGTGTACTGAAGTGGTGCACTGTAGTGGTGCACTGTATTGGTGTACTGTAGTGGTGCACTGTATTGGTGTACTGTAGTGGTGCACTGTATTGGTGTACTGTAGTGGTGCACTGTATTGGTGTACTGTAGTGGTGCACTGTATTGGTGTACTGTAGTGGTGCACTGTAGTGGTGCACTGTAGCGGTGTACTGTAGTGGTGCACTGTAGCGGTGCGCTGTAGTGGTGCACTATAGCGGTGCACTGTATTGGTGCACTGTAGCGGTGTACTGTAGTGGTGTACTGTAGTGGTGTACTGTAGCGGTGCACTGTAGTGGTGCACTGTATTGGTGCACTGTAGTGGTGCACTGTATTGGTGTACTGTAGTGGTGCACTGTATTGGTGCACTGTAGTGGTGCACTGTAGTGGTGCACTGTAGCGGTGTACTGTAGTGGTGCACTGTAGTGGTGTACTGTAGTGGTGCACTGTATTGGTGTACTGTAGTGGTGCACTGTAGTGGTGCACTGTAGCGGTGTACTGTAGTGGTGCACTGTAGCGGTGTACTGTAGTGGTGCACTGTAGTGGTGTACTGTAGTGGTGCACTATATTGGTGCACTGTAGTGGTGCACTGTAGCGGTGTACTGTAGTGGTGCACTGTAGCGGTGTACTGTAGTGGTGCACTGTAGTGGTGTACTGTAGTGGTGCACTGTATTGGTGTACTGTAGTGGTGCACTGTAGTGGTGCACTGTAGTGGTGCACTGTAGTGGTGCACTGTAGTGGTGCACTGTAGTGGTGCACTGTAGTGGTGCACTGTAGCGGTGCGCTGTAGTGGTGCACTATAGCGGTGCACTGTATTGGTGCACTGTAGCGGTGTACTGTAGCGGTGTACTGTAGTGGTGTACTGTAGCGGTGCACTGTAGTGGTGCACTGTATTGGTGCACTGTAGTGGTGCACTGTATTGGTGCACTGTAGTGGTGCACTGTAGTGGTGCACTGTAGCGGTGTACTGTAGTGGTGCACTGTAGTGGTGTACTGTAGTGGTGCACTGTATTGGTGTACTGTAGTGGTGCACTGTAGTGGTGCACTGTAGCAGTGTACTGTAGTGGTGCACTGTAGCGGTGTACTGTACATGTGAACCGGTGTACTCACCAGTACTCGTGGAAGTCGAATGCGATGTAGACGAGGTGAGGTGAGTTGTAGAGGATGGTGTGGTGGAGGAAGGCGTCTGCAATCACCTTCTCCTTCCCCGTCCCGTCCACCACGTTCACCACCGAGATGCTGCGGTACAGCGCCACCTGGTGGTCAAAGTGCTCCGCAAATGCAGCCTGGTTCTGGGACTCATCTACGTAAACATGAAACAGTACAGTTACATCATTTAATCGCCTTTGTACGATAATTAATATTTAAAAGTACCTTTAGTGCCCTGATACACTGGTACTACCTAAGAGTGCTCATAGTGATACACCTTCTAATTACAATGCTGTGAATGCTTAGCAATTTTTTTGTTAACAATTTAATAAAATAATTATGCAATGCATGCAATTTTATAATACTGGCAAACGTTTAATTATAAATTAAATATCTTTAATTCATCTTCCCTGAAATCAAAATAAACGCACTCAATAAAGAACCAATTACCGGTATGCTATGTAAACACACAGTCCAATGTTGATATTATAAAGGCCAAATGGGCAATGTGTTTATACTATACTATGATCACCTTTTTGGCACAACTTAATGTTTATATGAAACGTGGATTGAATAACCCACTGTCAAGATCACTATTTGTCAAACGAGAAATCAATTATACTGTATGTGCAACTACTGTACTTCCAACATCAAATACATTCCAGAAATAGGACACTCTGCATTCAAGATACTTGTTTAGTACGGGAAGAAGTGGTTTGTTAACATTGTTGCTGTTCAATTGAAAAGTGGCACATTCAGCACTACAGACACAACAACATTGGCTACTTTAACACTGGATTTAACATCTCTTAGGTCTAAGTAAAGTAAAGGCAAGTTTTTATATAGCGTAGTATCCAGTCCTTGAGGCCATTCAAAGCGCTTTACACTTTACTTCCCTGACAGACCTGTTCACTCAGACACCATCTCGGCTTCTCTGGGAAGCATCCAGCCATATGCTACAATTAATGCGCGAAGGCTGCTCATATACATATCCACCACTGTCTATAGCCAGGTACTCTTTTATACAGCTGAGTGAACTGGAGAAATGTAGAGTGAAAAAACATGCCCAAGGATTTAACACCGCAGCACAGGATTCGAACCCGGGTTTTTGTAGTCGAGAGTCGGAAGCTCTACCCTAAATCTAGGGAGTGATACAGATTCCAACCAAGGGACGTTTACGGAGTCCATAGATGAAAGAAGGTGTCTCAGATACCAATAAAAATCTAAGCCAGAAAAGCCAAGTTTTTTAATCCCCCGCCGGTGGGTTACCTCAGGTTGTCAGTGGTTAGTTTTACATCTGCAATTAACAAGACACAGGTTAACATTAGAGGAATTAACATTCCCCAATGCTGAGAACAAGGGTTTAGAGGAAACATACTTGTGACCGGGTCAGATGAGGAACCCAAGCACACCTTTGAGAAAGGTGTGGCGGCCAGTTGTGGTTACACACATCTGTTAGTGATGTCTAACACATTTGTTCATAGTGGCCAACACATTTGTTGGTAATGTTTAATACATTTTCTGTAGATGTTAACAAATCTGTTAGTACTGGATGACATTTATCAGTAGTGATCAGACTACATGTTAGTAGTGGTTAATACATTTTAGTAGTTGTTAACAGTGACTTAACACATTTGTGGTCAACACATTTTTAAGTACCGGTACTCATGAACACATCTATTTTACTTAAAATGGTTTTAATACTGAATCAACATTAATGTAAGTTTAACTGCATACACAGACAATTATGCTTGTGTACAATTCAATGACCCTCATGTACCAACATGACTTGCGAACATGTCTTCATGTCATGTCCAGTGTCAACTGATCAGTGTCAAGGATAAGGGTCTCTTTAGAGGGTCAAGCTGTCATGTCCAGTCTTGTGGACTCAAGGTTGGCTCACTCAGTCTAGGGTGGTGAAATGCATTTTAATATGTAGACTTGTTGCTTTGGTGTGGTCTACTATATCAAGGTGGAAGACAAATATACATTAAATATATATAAACTGTATTATATATATATATATATATATATATATATATATATATATATTATACTTTTGTAACTGGAAGTATCTATTAAGACAATTCTATTGGGACCGACTTTCTTTATCATCTTACAGTACCTATTTGATGAAACAGATTTGTTCTTGTTAATAATAATATACTAATATAATTTAATAAATAACAATTCTAATTAATAAATACAGATTTTATCTGGCAAACAATTTAATTTAGGCATAGCTTATTTTGTATTTAAAACCCTAGATGAAATGGTCATCACTTATAACTATAGACAACAACGTACATCAATGCTGTGGAAGGCAATACCAAAATCTATGTTGAGCGAGAACTCAGGAATCTGATAAATATCTCTATAATTTATTAACTTATCTAAAATTAATATAGCACATCAAGGAATCAACAGAATTGAAAGAAGACATAAGTTGTTTGTAATAACTCTATACACTCAGAGTCTCAGACTTATATTTAGAACATCAAGTGGCAATAAGTATGAAGTACTTAAGAACTCTCCACACCTACCGCAAGGTACTTAAAATGAGGATGTGTTTAAAGCACTGACGCATGATAAATAAATGTTATTGTACCTATTTATACCATCTCTTATTTTGAGACATGTGAACTGTTAGAAATATTTTAAACTACGTTTTAGATACAGTATTAATAAATGACAGTACATGTCCTACGCTCTGTGTTCTAGTTCTTGGACACAGCCTATATACAATGGTGCAACACAGCATCAAATCGTTGTCATAAAATCATGAATAGTTTTGTATGTACTAATGTACACCATCTGTAATTATTACTGTAAATATTATATATATATATATATATATATGTATATATATTATATATATATATTGTATATATATATTATATATATATATATATATAAATATATCCTATGTATATATATATATATGGCATAAAATATATCCATACTAATGTATATATCAATTATACAAGAATAAATACATAAATAATAACTTAAACAAATAATTATTATGATTACAACTGTCAACAATATACCATGGTACAGTATGTAATCCTAAGATAGCTCTGATAGAGGCAAGTCTTAATTGACAGAACCATACACTGCCTGACACTCAAACAAACAAAATATGAAAACATCATCTAGCAACCTTAAATGAAACCAGGAAATCAAGAGGAGGTCAAACATTGGAATGACTGGAGGACATGAGGTAACACTGAAACAAGGTAAGTGTATCTTAGACTTTAAAAGAAAGTATTACTTTTCACAGAGGACTACAATAACTCACTGGGACAGGTCATCTGCCGATTCTGCAAATATTAGCAGTGTGAATATGCTTCAAAACAAAACAAACAAATACCTCAGAGTGGTGGATTTCATGCAGACAAAATGTTAACTGTAATAAATTATTGATAAGTATGACTGCCTGACGACTTACTGTTCCCTACAAGTAACTGCCCTCAGTCGTGGACTGGCAAATTGGCACTGCAGAAATTTCCAACTAGAGTATCCATTGCCTAATTATACATGAGAAAATCAAGTCAGGGCGGTAATGCAAAAGTCCAGGGTGGTAATACAACACAGTTGACATACCACATCCATCAGTGATTCCTAACATATCACTCTGTCAATTTATCTAAACAATGCACAAGGCCTACGTGACTGTTTTATCAGCAATGTTCGCTCCTTCCTTTCACTGATTAGAGACAGAGTCATTCTAGATGGTGGCTCACGTTATTTGTGTTGTCGGGTCCATTATCTACTTCAGTGATGCTCCTTGAGCAAGAACCAGGACTGTAGCTCTAACAGAGACATATCATTTGACCAAGACTGGAATATGTATATGGGAAATCAGAGATGTTGCAGACTATACTGAAAAGTATGTTTTGGACTGCATTCTTGATACCTCCAATTTCATTACAGATTCGGCATAACCGCCATCCAGGTTTGAAATAATATACAGTGTGTATATACATGATTTTTTCCAACATGCCCAGTAATTAAATGCCTGATTATAATTATAGTGTCTCACCTGTGCAACTGTTCTTGGTTCCATTCAAAGGTGCATGCATTAAACTATAAAATTATAAACCATCTGTATATAATAATGTTCACTATCTGCAAGTATTAATGCAAAATGTCTCATGTACACAGCTAACATTTACAAACACACAAGAACGTAAAACTATAGAAGATAGAATAATTATTTAAGATCACAACTGTCAACAACAATTATAACTTTGTATTACAATTGTCAAACAAACTTTATAATGATAATCCTGTGGTTTTGAAAGCATCCAAATGCCATCTTGTATTGATCGTGTGTTGAAACATTGATTGGCATCTGGTTTTAGTTTCGATAATACAAAATAACCCCAGTTCAATGCTGAAACTGGTTACTTAGAAGTTTCTAAACTGTGTCTATTACAAAGCTAATTAAATATGAGAACATCATGTTAGACAGCAATATAATACTTGATGGGGATCATCCAATGTGGGATCATCCAAAAATACTTACAATACCTACATCACTGTCTAATGCATGTAAACAGTGCATCCATGTTATCTTGGATACTTGACAATTTTCCCACTGAAGTTATTTGCTTTCCAGCAATAGTTACAAAAAAGATTAATGTTTTACTGTCTTGTCAATTAGCAAACAGCCTCCTGGCTGGCACTAAGTGTGTTACCAAAAATATAACTGGTGGCAACATGATAAGGACATGTGTCAGTGGGTACGGAGACAAACATGTGAAGAACAGCTTGGATGAAACTGTGGAATTCACGGATACTGACATATATGGGTTAATATGTCTCGCCAGTCACATCTAAATCTGCACCAGAACCACTCTTACTACAGCAGAAACTCCTATCTACACTGTATTTCACAGTTTAAAAAAACATGCACTGATGTAGTTAAGACATGCTTAGTGCTGTTGTGTTTTGATCAATGCAATTACAGTCTGACTGATATTGATTTGACGGTACTGATGAAGTTGTAGTCTGACTGATGCAATTACAACTCAGCTGATGCAGCTGTAATTTGGTTAATGCTGATGTAAAATAAAATAATTATGTTGTAATGTTACTGTCCTTGGTGTGTTTGTAGTTACATTATAAAAAGGCAAGCAATACCAGCATTTCACAAACTGCTTAGCATCTGCTTAGCATCCTGTTCTTGATCAACAATACAATCAGTTGTGCACCATTACAATCTGCCACTGCTACAACTGGGTTTGTCTGATGTTGAATGAGAGATAACTTGCAATAGACTACACTGGAGGGCCATCATCCAGAAGGATGAATTTTTGCGAATCCCTGAGGTGAGTCATTTTCAGGAAACTCTTCCTGGGTGAGGGCCATCTCACTTGGTAGCTTCTTCCGGTTTTTAGTGACACCTCCCTGTCTCTTCTGCAATCACCATTCATTCTAGGCGGTTCACACTTCACACTAGTCCTCACCAGGTCTCATTTAAAGGCTATTGTTCTGATCTCAGCCTTGTCATTTAAAAATCTACTTCAGGAAATCCTCTCTGAAATACATTTAAAGCCGTCCTTCCCTTGTATTTACTATTATATGACGCCAGACGTAACCTCCAGATGTACCGTGAAGGCAGCAACTGCAAAGGTTAATGTACACTGTGTAAAGAGAGGGTGGTGTTTTCTAATAACACTACAATCAGTGCACATCCCAGTAGCTACATCAACCACTGCCCATGTCCTGTGGCCCAGTATGTTAACTAGCAATTAAGCAATCAAGCCTAAGGAAAACAACCTGATATCATCTTGTGAAATCATAATCTGTGTAATTGAACGTGTCTACACTGACCATACGTGAGTCCACTAACCCTCACTCAAACCCCCCCCACACCCACACCTCCATCTTGGGGTCAATGGGGACACCATAGGATCGAGAGTGCTGTGAACCACTACCACAAATGAAGTTTTTTGAATTGAAATGTCACATATAAATAAACTCAAATAGTCATGCCAATAAAGTCATGAAAATCAGGTTACAAAAGTGAAGGAAAACTGCGGGTGATCAAAAAACAAATTCTACTTAAAATATTTGCAAATTTAGTTTATACAGATCACCAGATTTAGGTATGGCATATCATATAATAAATGTTATGTGTCAACAATTCCAAAGTAGACAAGTTCATAGAAAGTAAACACATCATAGTGAATACATGTATATTGTTCATGGCTCCAAGAATGGTTTATTGTAGTAATAAACACACCACGTTTAGCATGGCCTATGTCAGGCCAAAAATGTGGAACATTTTTATTATGAATAACATTGTGCAACTCTGCACATCTTTAAAACATTCACATGTCTGCTTCTGCATAACCAGCAACATAGATATGCCTTCTATTTATGCATTGAATTTATTGTTATGTCATGGTGCTTTGTTATAGTTACACGTGTATTTAAAGAAAATTCAGTATTAACATACATACATCAATCATATATTTTCGTTTTATAGTACATTTATATTGCAATATTAATTAACTAGTTAGAATATTACGATGGTTCTGTTTGTTTGATTTTTATGATTTCCTTACAACCTGAGAACACGAATAAAGAATATAAGCAAACATTTTGCTTCATTCTAGTTCTTGCATAATGTAAATTTGCAATATATCTACAATAATCTTACCTCGAGATCTTACCTCAAGACCGGTCAATAGTTGCCCAAAACTGAGCATTGAGACCGTCTCAAGATTTATTTTCTGATGTTGCAGTTTCTCTATTGATGTACTTTTTTCATATGTTTTATCTGGTTTGCATAGTCAAGGTTGGTTAGTTTAAAAAAATGTAATTCTACAGGTCTGGGTGACCTCTCCAATCTCTTCGGAGACGTGACTTCAGTTTGATATATATTATTATTACTCTGCTGAACGTAACC
>JAODUO010000524.1:87500-92500 GCA_025642075.2 Ridgeia piscesae
AAATAACCAAATACTCACATGCTAATTTGATTTCATGATTTATAAATTTGCATGCTAAAGTGTTTATGTATTACTATTATTATTTATGTTAGATTGTTTAGAGTAAATTTGCATTTTCAAGAATGGTTAGTCACTATAGAATGTTTGAGTATATATGCATTTTCAAGAATGGCTAATCACTATTTTGCAGTCTTATCAATGCTGTGAATGTGTACAATTTATATTTAAAACACAAAACTATCACAAGGAAGTAAAACACTGCAAAAATGCAAGAAACTTTAGATGCAAGTTTGTGTCAACTTTGTGAGAAAAAAATTCCATCTGCAACATAGAAAACATTTAGTACACTTACTTAATGCAGCTTATAATTCTACATTTGATAACCGTACTTTCTGTATAGTTTATCATAAACCCTCTGCATAATTATAACTATATAAACATGCATTAAGTCTCAAAGGTGTCTCAATGTGTCAATCAGAGATAGCTAGCTGCAGCCAAATCAAACAATCCACTTAACCATGCATAGACAAGTATGGCATGTGCCATGTGTGTGCTGTTCAGTAGGTACTAGGCACACAGCTGTGATTCAAGTTCAGTGACTGTGGCGAAGGTTTAAAGAGCAGATTTCTAGTTTCACAGCCCTCAATACTCAGCGGTAGAAGTAAGTGGTTAGCCACTGACATTGATGTCAGGTGTATGTGCATTTACCGCAAACTAATAGCTCTCACTAAACATGGCTTTGGCATGTGTCTATGTCATATAGTGTTCTTATGGTGTCCCTCGTGTGACATTGTTAGAGGTCATCAAACGCTACAATACTGATCTACTTGATGCTAATAAAAAAGCAAAATAATACAAATTATGAAGTATATTACTGTAGCTAAATACCAGAAAAGTCTGAACGATGCCTTTTCACAAAATTAATACATTTCAGTATGTCAAATTATTATAGCATAATAATAATTGTGTATGTCAAAACCAAGTAAATACTCACACACATACGTAAGAACCAAATGTAAGAACCAAAATGTATGCATACCATAGAATAAATAAAAATCATGTTATGTAAATAAAATGTATAGAGACAGTATGTTTCAAAGGTTGCCAAATTTATATCAACATTAGTAGGCCAAGCATAAAAGGGAAACGTTAAATTAAACCTGACCATGAACTGGCCACACATACAAATGACAATTTAAACACAATTTGTCCTATTTCAATGTTTATGAAGTGGCTGGGTGGACCAGTGACCTTGTGTTTGACTGTAGTGTAGTCCAACATCGTACATATAGTCACGTAAAACATCGCACTAACCCTACAAGCAGTAAATCACTGGACCACAAAGATTAGCTTGAAGTTGCGAGTGGCTGTCCACATTAAACAAACATCCTGTACAAAAAAGACAATAATTATCCAGTTTCTCTTGAAATGTCACAGTAAGTGTAAGTATAACACACAACACTTTCAGTGCAGTAAAATGTATAAATGCATAGTAATAAAACCTCAAACTTAGGCATTGAGCTCACCTTAACGTCCTCACTAAGTACACAGAAACAGACATTTATGTAAGACTCGCATGTTTCTTTCATCAAACTCTGATAAGCGCTTGGGAAATGTTTGTTTGTTTGTGATTGCTTGATACCAAAGTAATGTCAGGTAAATATACTGATAAGAAGATCCTTTCAATAGCCCAACAGGATACCTTACAATTACAGGAACGCCTCTGCCTATATCTGATTGTGTTTATCAATGGAAGTGATCATGAACGCCTTGACCCTCATATCACAGCCCCCAGCTTTGCCATTCAACTATATATATTTCATCTTGAGATCGTACAGCCCACAATTTCTCCCACAAGTGAATATAATTGTTTGCAGACACCAATTCCACGAAAAAGACACCAGTAAGTGGCTACAGTTAATCTGTGACAAATTTGCAATAAAATTAAAAGTCAGGTTATTACATTTTTATCAGATGAAGATTATCTGGCAATTTGCCATAACAGATTTATCTGCGATGAATTAAAACTTTGGCGGCCATGTTTAAATTTAGTAGAAACATAATGTATGTTTTAGTTCACCTTTCTACAAGACTATAAGATTTTATAAGTGTTCAGGTTATAGAATATCATACTGGTATCAAAATGCAACTACCCCCGTACCAGTATATAAATCAATTAAAAACATACCAATAAATGAAAATAGAAATATTGTAAGTTAAAAAAGAAACATAAGAAAAAACTACATATACAAAATACACATATACACACGCACGCGACCACGCGCACACACACGCACACACACACACACACACACACACACACACACACACACACACACACACACACACACACACACACACACGATATATTGGATGGGTGTTTTCCGATCACGTATGTGTTATGTCTAGACCTCAGACTTAACACAGAACCTTCAACTCCCATTCCAAAGTACAGTATTTCCCCAAGACAGAGCCTAGTGTTAGGGTCTGCCCCTGACAGTATGATGACAACCAGTCCCTCGCCACAGGAAGACCAGAGAAATTAATGCAACAAAATAGCCAAGAGACCAACAAGAAATGTTATATGATATGATAAAAATTGAAAAAAGTTGTCCTTCTCAGAATCAAGCCCTGTCCGCCCCTGATTCCAGTGTGTGTGCCCTACCATCCTCCAACCCTTAAAAGTTTCCTGGTAAGCTACTGTTGACCCTTGATCAGTGCCACACCGTACACTCATAGTTTACTCAACAGGTGCCAGGGATGTGGTGAATTTTTGTGCAGCCATTTTCACAGCCAATAAACAAGCACTGACAGCTGTATTAAGGAACGCCACTTGGTTAGTCTGGTGGGTAACAGAATGAAGTAGCGTCTCTACGATACCATCATAACCTTACCACTATCGCAATAGAAATAAATGAGGACACTCTTACAATATAAATAGCTGCATGCATTCAGAATAAATGTAAAATAAATGTGATTCCTTTCACCATTGTGTGTGAAAACAAATGAGGACACTCTTACAATATAAATAGCTGCATGCAATCAGAATAAATGTAAAATGTATGTGATTCCTTTCAGCACTGTGTGTGTGCTTATAATGTGTGCACTGGAGCTGTTAAATTTTACATAACACATCAAACATCTGAAGTGGGCAATTCAATATAAAAACACACACTACCAAGTACTATAAACATTTTGAATAATATTTCCCCTCATATCTACCATGCCTTGATAATTTATTATTATGCAAACATTGTCACATTGATCACAGAAATCAATGCATGGTCACAAATTGCATTTGCAATTAAATAATAATCAATTCAGTAGAACTTGACACGGTAACTCTAAGTGGAACATGTACAGTAACTGACGCAGTACTTAAATGATCTGACTCCTGCCTGGTGACTAAGAGGTATCTAAGAGTTCAAACCACAGGCAAACAGTCAAATCCTACCGTTTCATATAAACTGCATGTCACGTTTTGACGCTAGGCATATCAGTAGAACAAGTTGAACATATTTTTCGTATCAGAATGTAAAATCAGTATACCAGTTGTTTACATGTAACTTATTGTTGACTCATAGAGTCCCTAGTATATCTGTATCGTTAAACCATTCTGACATAAAAGCAATCCTGATTAGCAATGGAAAAGGAATTTATGTATCCCATTCTGGCTGTCCCCTATAACTAACAAGGCACTGCAGACAGAGAGGAACACATTCTTTAAGTTCTTTAAGTTCCCAGTCATTCTGGAAGCATTGTGGGTGGCTATCAGGATCTGGCCCAATTTTATGCAATAATTACAGCTTTTAACGCATGTGGGTGTTAGATAAATGTTCTAATCAGTCATAATTACCAGATCTGAAAATTATACAGTTAGCTTAGCCTGCAGGCACAAATTGGGGCAAATACATATTGTTTTATATAAAGTGTACAAATATGTTTTTTTTTCATTTGAAATACAAATATAATGTATGCATTGGTCAATATGTCAGTCCCAAGATTAGCATTTTCATACAGGTCAAATCAACTAAATAAAAGATGCTGTATTCAGTACATATTTCAGCAAAAACAATAAATATGAACATAAAATACAACTGAGGAGTTCTGGAAAAATGTAAACAAACACACATGACTCCTAATCCACGTCACGACAAAGGCAGACCTAATGTTAATGTGCTTCATTTCTTCTACTTCCAGGAGCTGGCTGGGGCTACCATGGCGCACATGGTAAGCACACTTGATACTGTTACAAAGTTACTAATATAGTGATTAGCCAGTCATTCACGTTACACATTCATTTGTCTTAAATATACACTTTGTCACTGATACATATTCTATGAGATTAACTTTTGAAATTGTTAAAAGTTAAGGTGATAATTTGTGTTTAGTGTTTGCACATTTGCAACAATACTTTAAAACTTCAAACCAATACAAACCTTTATCCACAAGGAATATTCAAAATATATAATCTATTGACACATTATCTGGAGAAGGGAAGGTAAAATCTATTTTTGTACTGCAGAGAACATATAATGTTGAATGTGTTAGTGTGTTGCAGGGTAGGTAGAATGTGTTTGTGTCCTAGAGGGAAGGTAGAATGTGTTTGTGTCCTAGAGGGAAGGTAGACTGTGTTTGTGTGCAGCAGGAAAGATAGAAAGTGTTTGTGTGCTGCAGGGAAGGTAGAATGTGTTTGTGTGCTGCAGGGAAGGTAGAATGTGTTTGTGTGTTACAGGGAAGGTAGAATGTGTTTGTGTGCTGCAGGGAAGGTAGAATGTGTTTGTGTGCTGCAGGGAAGGTAGAATGTGTTTGTGTGTTGCAGGGAAGGTAGAATGTGTTTGTGTGCTGCAGGGAAGGTAGAATGTGTTTGTGTGTTGCAGGGAAGGTAGAATGTGTTTGTTAGGAAGGTAGATGTGTGTGCTGCAGGGAAGGTAGAATGTGTTTGTGTGCTACAGGGAATGTAGAATGTGTTTTTGAGCTGCAGTGAAGGTAGAATGTGT
>JAODUO010000524.1:97500-112500 GCA_025642075.2 Ridgeia piscesae
TCCGCTACCACGGCTCTCTCACCACCCCTGGCTGCAACGAGACCGTCCTGTGGACAGTCATGGACATGCCACAGTTCCTTGGTGGACCGCAGGTAAAGTCCAGCCTCTCTAATCATGATAGCACATCTGGCATCATGCCAGCACTGTGAATTCAAAATCCAGACCAATGTGGTACATTTTGGGTAAAACCCTGGCTCGCAGTAAATAAATAGGTGTCAGTCAGAGAACGTATCTCAATTTGGAACAATAAAACAGTGACTGAGGATGACATAAACGCTGGCGTTGACCACCTTCAAAGCCAGCAATGAAGGTCGTTTTGGCAAAAATGTTTTGGAAAAGCTGACTACCCGTAGTTGAATTAGAGCCCATATGATAAGATCATAACATATTGTAACATAACTTATATATATATATATATATATATATATATATATATATATATATATAATTATGTATCAAGGAAGACAATATATATATATATATATATATATATATATAAATTCTCTTCTAAAAATATTTCACAGTAACATAATTTCTAAATGTTACAATATTTGTGTTTCCAAAGGCAAAGATCTGTTTTCTGAATTGGGAAGTCCTTCAAAAACTTACATCAACAATCTAGAAATGTTAAAGCATGCAACACTTATTCAGTTAGTTTGTTTACATTGACCTTATGTTTTGTTACTTTCTTTTACTGTCATTTTTCAACACAATTTATTCTAATGCAAGACATTATCTGTTATGTTAGTAACATTTATTATGATGGTTATACCTGTATGGTCGTACTAGCTATTTAAATCTATACGTGTGTTACAAGTACTGTTTTTTCTACCCGATATACCAGGAACTGTTTACACTTTCACACCCTCTGAAAATCTCTGTGAATGACATATAAAATATTACACACTGTGTGGAAGAAATGTATCTGTGTCGTTAATGACAGAATCTCTCTTTCCAACACAGCTTGAGAAATTCCGCACCTTGCTGGAAGGACCAAACACACCCCTGGTGGACAACTTCCGCGACCCACAGCCTATTAACGACCGAACGATCTACCGCAGTTTCCCTCATCAGCTTGAGTACGTCATCATCCAGGATGTTGTGGTCAATGAGGCGGCTGATTCAGCTGCGCCGCACAACCAATTCAGTTACATTCAACTCGCACTCGCTCTAACAACTGCTGCCCTCTTCTGGTTCACACACTGAACTAGCCACTGCTTGATGTGATCAACATCAGAAATGTTCACAAGATGACTCTATCGTAATCACTGAAATCTAGCTACCATGGCAACTAGTCAGTGGAGTTACCATCAGCCGACAACAAGACTTGTGCCTTGTGACAGAGAATCCCTGTGGAAAAACGTGGTGCTTGCAATACACTGCAGAGGGCGCCACTGTTAACTAGTGCACCATTAACCACTCACCAGATGGCGCCATAAGAAAAATCGTTTAGGAAGCTTTCAGATAATGCCAGTTGGACGTTTGCATCTGTGCAGTTGCTTGGATATGACTATCTTTGGCAGTTTTCAGTGCAAGCTTTTGCAGGAAATATAAGACTGCAACGTATTGTTTATATAACAATATTAGTATAATTAGATAACATTGTTTACCAGCACTGTAGTTTTAATAAATAATTTGCTTGTTAGATAAACTTGCATTCTATACTGGCATTTGTTTAGATGGGCCATAAATTATGTTGTTAAATTTACTATTAAGTTAGGCTTGACCAATGAAACATGCTGAATGTTTGTTAATTTTGTAAAGTTTATTATCAATAAATGTCATATTTAATACTATTTTGTTCACTTTGTCTCATATGATGGCTCAGTTGTTAATGTTCATAGTAAACAACATTCTTGCTAATGTAGGGACAGTATAGCAATGGAATTTTTTTTAGTTAATGTGGAAGTTAATAGTAATTTTATTAATTTGAATATGATAATTAATTCATTTCAATCATGTTATTTGGCAGATTTATTTACGTACTTTCTATCACTATTATTAGATATTAATTAGCATCGTACATGCATCCATTTTCATAAATGATGGTTTATACAAATTGTCTCTAACCAACTGATATATATATAAATTTAAAAAAATTAATTTACTCAATAATTTTAATACATGGAATCTAAAGATTAAAATTTTACTTAGTTGACAGAGTAAGAAAATTATAAGAAACTACAAAGAGAAAACAGCTTTTTTGTTTCATAAGTTTGTAATCAGGAGACCTCCTGGCAAAACCCTAGTAACATGCACATTTCTGTCTTGTGCCATATGGAACAAATATGCATTGCTTAAGTTGTGTATGATGAAAATGAGGAAAAACACAAAATGTAGTACGCAACATTCTTTCATGTTGTTATTTGCTGTTGTAAAAACTCTACTGAATTGGATTGGAAATGTGTCATTCTTTAGCCTGGATCGCAAGAGACAATACGCTATGTCTGAGTGGATATACTGAAGGACTATTTACACTCAGTTTTAGAAGCACTTGGCAAACCATCTCAATATCTGGCATCTATTTCACTGTCACGGGGGAACATTCTCAAGTCACATCTCTCCTTATGCACAGCCAGGAAGATCCAATCTTCAATCTGCTAACAACGTCCAATACCCTGATGACTAAGGAAATGACATGCCCATAGTTCAACAGCACGATTAAAGTAAGCTCTTTGCCCATGTTCATACACTTATTGCAATGCATGTGCCAGTCCGATATTTGGCTAGATTTTCATGCATTTTTGCGACCGTACTTTTTAAGATGGATGTTTGTAATAAGCTCATATAGAAATCCGTCATGGGAGTGTGACTCTAGCTGAAAGTCTGAGATAGCAGGGGACTGGAGGAGGACATGTGGGTCTTCAGATGCTTTGTGACATGCACAGAACAGCACTGTATACCCACACAGATGGCAGGGGAAATGAATCATGAATCAATCATTTACTGCAGGAATTGCTACCCACATGGCAGAATACTTCCGAGAGAAGTCGCCATGAGAAAATTGGCCAGCAGATGTCAATATTTCACCTAAAGAAACCCACTGGCTCATGTTGCCAGCAGATCAGCAAATGATGTGACATTTTGCCTGCTACCATTACTTTTGATCTTTCAGTGTATTATTGAAAACAAACTACCAAAAGTTAAGATAAATATCCTGTCAATGCACTGTGCATCATCACGTAGAATATCATACCGCATCAATATTCTGACATTTTTACACTCCTCAACTGCACTGCGTCTGTTTTTGGGTGTTATTCACAGAACCCCAGCATGGAAAGTGAATGTGTTATCGATGAACTCCTAGACATGTCAAGGTGAACACGCAGAGAATCTGATACTGTCATACATGTCCTCTAGTGCACTTGATGCAGGCACCCACACAACATACAGACCGTCACACAGTAGAGTGACATGCACATACAGACCATCACACAGTAGAGTGACATGCACATACAGACCATCACACATACAGACCATCACACAGTAGAGTGACATGCACATACAGACCATCACACAGTAGAGTGACATGCACATACAGACCATCACACATACAGACCATCACACAGTAGAGTGATCATACCGCATCAATATTCTGACATTTTTACACTCCTCAACTGCACTGCGTCTGTTTTTGGGTGTTATTCACAGAACCCCAGCATGGAAAGCGAATGTGTTATCGATGATCTCCTAGACATGTCAAGGTGAACACGCAGAGAATCTGATACTGTCATACATGTCCTCTAGTGCACTTGATGCAGGCACCAACACATACAGACCGTCACACAGTAGAGTGACATGCACATACAGACCGTCATACAGTAGAGTGACATGCACATACAGACCATCACACAGTAGAGTGACATGCACATACAGACCGTCACACAGTAGAGTGACATGCACATACAGACCGTCACACAGTAGAGTGACATGCACATACAGACCGTCACACAGTAGAGTGACATGCACATACAGACCGTCACACAGTAGAGTGACATGCACATACAGACCATCACACAGTAGAGTGACATGCACATACAGACCATCACACAGTAGAGTGACATGCACATACAGACCGTCACACAGTAGAGTGACATGCACATACAGACTGTCACACAGTAGAGTGACATGCACATACAGACCGTCACACAGTAGAGTGACATGCACATACAGACCATCACACAGTAGAGTGACATGCACATACAGACCGTCACACAGTAGAGTGACATGCACATACAGACGTCACACAGTAGAGTGACATGCACATACAGACCGTCACACAGTAGAGTGACATGCACATACAGACTGTCACACAGTAGAGTGACATGCACATACAGACCGTCACACAGTAGAGTGACATGCACATACAGACCATCACACAGTAGAGTGACATGCACATACAGACCGTCACACAGTAGAGTGACATGCACATACAGACCATCACACAGTAGAGTGACATGCACATACAGACCATCACACAGTAGAGTGACATGTACATACAGACCGTCACACAGTAGAGTGACATGCACATACAGACCGTCACACAGTAGAGTGACATGCACATACAGACTGTCACACAGTAGAGTGACATGCACATACAGACTGTCACACAGTAGAGTGACATGCACATACAGACTGTCACACAGTAGAGTGACATGCACATACAGACTGTCACACAGTAGAGTGACATGCACATACAGACTGTCACACAGTAGAGTGACATGCACATACAGACCGTCACACAGTAGAGTGACATGCACATACAGACTGTCACACAGTAGAGTGACATGCACATACAGACCGTCACACAGTAGAGTGACATGCACATACAGACTGTCACACAGTAGAGTGACATGCTAACAGAGTGACATGCTAACAGAACACACAGAACAGTCTTGCCAGCAGTTGTAACGCAAGGAAACTGGTGGTGATGGTACATCCTTGTGCACCAGGGGGCGCTGCTGATTACATCAGTCTCAGCGCCCCCTGGTAGATCACCTGTGAAACTACGAAGATAAACTCAGTCAATTATATCATTTACTGGTAAGTTATGATGATATGGGAAGTAGACATACTTATACACTATACTGGTCAGTGAAAGAATGATGGAATGCGTAATTATACTAGGATTCCTGGAACTGCACCTGTCGGACAGGTGTCAGCACCGTTCTCACAGGTGGTACACTAAAGTCAGGTATGAGTTTTCTTCAGCCAATTTCCAACAACTTGTAGGATATGAGCCAGGGGTAGTGTACACATCTGGCCTGTGAGAATGGGGTGATACATACCACTATATACATACCTGGTAGACCTGTTCACTCAATGCTCTCCTCATCGTAACCCCTGGCATGAATAACACAAACTGCATTTGCCCAAACCCACCTGACTTCCATTTCTTTTTTTGAATCATCACAGTGCTAGCAGTCAGGAGTTGGGAATTTGTATGCATCAAACAGACAGTATTTCGGTCCAATTCCAGATGACAGGTCGTCCTGAATTGGTCAGATAGGGCTGATGAATATGTAGCATACGCCTACTGCATGCTCAGACTGATGGACCATCTGATCAATTTCAACTAGAAATACCTACTTTAAAAAAGGTAAGCTCTTATATAGCGCAGAATCCAGACCTCAGGACTGTTCAAAGCGCTTTACACTTTACTTCCCTGGGAGACCTGTTCACTCAAACACCATCTCAATGTCTCTGGGAAGTATCCTAGCCATGCAGCAATTAATGCACGTAGGCTGCTCATACAAATATCCACCACTGTCTACAGCCAGGTACTCATTCATACAGCTGAGTGAAATAAGAATGTGTGTTTGCCCAAGGTTTAACTCCACAACATAGGATTCGAGCCCAGGTTCTCTTACCCCCCCCCCGAGAGTCTGAAGCTCTACCCCTGAGCCACTATTATCTACTTTTTTTTAAAGGTGACCACTTATGACTCAGACTTCATCAGCTATGGATATAGAGGAAGACCCCGGAAGATGACACCAAGATGGTGCTCCTGTACTGAGTGACCCAGGTGACTGCTGGCTAACTCCCTGACCCCCTCACTGTCACTGCACAGCCAGCGATGTCATCAGTGTTCCAGTCACATCTTAGTGTACAATCAATCACCCATCACAGGCGCCTTCAGATTACACAAATATACCCATGCCAGACATCCAGCAATCAGTCTAAATGTAGCGTAGCCTACAATCCTTGCCCAAGTCGTAATCCTGTGATTATTATCTAAAACATCACTTAATGCTTAAATGCAGTTTTGGCTGCTGTTCAACACAATTTGTCATATATCTTGGCTCCAAATTCGTGAATACTGTACATGTAAAACTGCCCTAGTTGTGTGGATGCCAGCAGGAGTAACGACTAGGCCCATAAACCTGAATGAAGTGCATATAAGATCATATAAGACATCCCAGTTGGTGCAAAGGCTAGCAGAATTAAAATGATAAGAGTAAAAGACCCTTCTGAGTTACTACTGACTGTAACAATGGTTAATTCCTTCGCTCTTGCCGGATTCCTGTTGCCCAGGAGTGAGGCTTGGGTCTCAAATAGTCACAGATCTTCCCCTGTCTCTCTAAAATCCCTGTTCCTGCCGTCTTCCCATCCCAGCTTCCCCTGTCCCCGTGGACGTAGTGTTTCTCCACCTCTGCTCGTGTTGTCAGTCTGTCTGCATTTGTTCTCTGTCCACCCCATCCTACTTCTTATCAATCACCCTTTAAAGTGCCCTGTATCCTCAATTCTTCCCCTTGTTCTTTTATCCACCCTCTTTCTTGTAGAAATTCTATGAAGCCAATCATAATCAGCCAGATTATGTCAACAGTGAATTATGCATGCCATACCACTAACACCACATGTCTATATGAAACATAGCTTTATGAGCAAGAGCAAAAAAGGTGTTCCAAAACTTTAGATATTGTCAGTTATGCCTTAGAAGTGAGTGTCAATGGTGTCACATGTGTGTTTGTAGTCCATTTCAGGTCATCAATCATATTTTAAAGTTTGTAAATTGGCTTGACATCCATGTTTTCCACCAAAACATGTGTGACTGGAAATAATTTGGTTCTGCATAAAGCCCTGATTGAAGTAGTACAATATATATATATATATATATATATATATATATATATATATATATACATATATATATATATATATATATATATATATATATATATATATATATAATATATATAATATATATATATATATATATATAACACACATAAAATAAAACATCTAAGCTGTTTTCATATATATATATATATATATATATATATATATATATATATATATATATATGAAAATGTGTGAAATACAAGAGCTCTGAAATGGAGTTTCGCCTGTACCACATTATGTTCATGCGGATACTGATGGTCTTTGACAGGGAAATTAACAACTATGTTACATGTCTGAGAAGCTGAAGTAAGAATGTTATTATGTACGAGACTGAAATAGTTTTGCACAAATGCTATCTGCTGGTGTAAAAACCTATATCATATACAGGCCTGTTTTGTGCACCATTATTACACCTAAAATAAAAGTACACCACTAAGACCAGCAGAAAATATGGTTTGCAAATATTAATTAATTTGGACAATACCCCTATAAATATATTTAAAATATATCCCTGACTTATGAAAATGGATACACTATTGTCATATAATAAAACTATACATTATTATAATTTTTATCAGTTTGTGAATTTAAAAGTTTAATACTTTTACCTGTTTAAAAAAAACATTTACTATGACCAATACAAGGTCAAAATGAGGTGATTGAATGGTTCTATGATAAAACATTACGCATTACCAAGAAAAAACTTGATCCCTGCGGTAAATCTTTGTGACATATTCATGATGCGTACCGCAATAAATCCATGAAAAACTGTGAAGTGCGGTGAGGCAGAGACCCCTGGAGGATCGTACTGGCAATAGTTTCTTCACAACAGAACACTCTAAAAGCTTATTTCCTATTACCTCATCTATAACATCACTATGGGAAAACAGGTGGGAGGGAAATGGATTAGGGAGTGCCAACTGGGGGTGAAAGAAGGAAATGGGGAGAAAGAATAAGGGAGGGGGAGTGGGAGGTGGAGGTGGAGAAAAGGCAGAAGGAAGTAAGAGGTGGGTGGGGAGGTGGAGGTGGAGAGAAGGCAGAAGGAAATAAGAGGTGGGTGGGGAGAGTGAGGTGGAGAGAAGGCAGAAGGAAATAAGAGGTGGGTGGGGAGAGTGAGGTGGAGAGAAGGCAGAAGGAAGTAAGAGGTGGGTGGGGAGAGTGAGGTGGAGAGAAGGAGAAGGAAGTAAGAGGTGGGTGGGGAGGGTGGAGGTGGAGAGAAGGCAGAAGGAAATAAGAGGTGGGTGGGGAGAGGAGGTGGAGAGAAGGCAGAAGGAAATAAGAGGTGGGTGGGGAGGTGGAGGTGGAGAGAAGGAGAAGGAAATAAGAGGTGGGTGGGGGGTGGGGGTGGAGAGAAGGCAGAGATAAGAGGTGGGTGGGGAGGTGAGGTGGAGAGAAGGCAGAAGGAAATAAGAGGTGGGTGGGGAGGGGAGGTGGAGAGAAGGCAGAAGGAAGTAAGAGGTGGGTGGGGAGAGTGAGGTGGAGAGAAGGCAGAAGGAAGTAAGAGGTGGGTGGGGAGAGGAGGTGGAGAGAAGGCAGAAGGAAATAAGAGGTGGGTGGGGAGAGTGAGGTGGAGAGAAGGCAGAAGGAAATAAGAGGTGGGTGGGGAGGTGGAGGTGGAGAGAAGGCAGAAGGAAATAAGAGGTGGTGGGGAGAGTGAGGTGGAGAGAAGGCAGAAGGAAGTAAGAGGTGGGTGGGGAGGTGGAGGTGGAGAGAAGGCAGAAGGAAATAAGAGGTGGGTGGGGAGAGTGAGGTGGAGAGAAGGCAGAAGGAAATAAGAGGTGGGTGGGGAGAGTGAGGTGGAGAGAAGGCAGAAGGAAGTAAGAGGTGGGTGGGGAGAGTGAGGTGGAGAGAAGGCAGAAGGAAGTAAGAGGTGGGTGGGGAGAGTGGAGGTGGAGAGAAGGCAGAAGGAAATAAGAGGTGGGTGGGGAGAGTGAGGTGGAGAGAAGGCAGAAGGAAATAAGAGGTGGGTGGGGAGAGGAGGTGGAGAGAAGGCAGAAGGAAATAAGAGGTGGGTGGGGAGGGGAGGTGGAGAGAAGGCAGAAGGAAATAAGAGGTGGGTGGGGAGGAGGAGGTGGAGAGAAGGCAGAAGGAAATAAGAGGTGGGTGGGGAGAGGGAGGTGGAGAGAAGGCAGAAGGAAGTAAGAGGGGTGGGGAGAGTGAGGTGGAGAGAAGGCAGAAGGAAGTAAGAAGGGGGGTGGGGAGAGTGAGGTGGAGAGAAGGCAGAAGGAAGTAAGAGGTGGGTGGGGAGGGAGGTGGAGAGAAGGCAGAAGGAAGTAAGAGGTGGGTGGGGAGAGTGAGGTGGAGAGAAGGCAGAAGGAAGTAAGAGGTGGGTGGGGGAGGAGGTGGAGAGAAGGCAGAAGGAAGTAAGAGGTGGGTGGGGAGAGTGAGGTGGAGAGAAGGCAGAAGGAAGTAAGAGGTGGGTGGGGAGAGTGAGGTGGAGAGAAGGCAGAAGGAAGTAAGAGGTGGGTGGGGAGGTGAGGTGGAGAGAAGGAAGAAGGAAGTAAGAGGTGGGTGGGGAGAGTGAGGTGGAGAGAAGGCAGAAGGAAGTAAAGGGGGTGGGGGGTGGAGGTGGAGAAAGGCAGAAGGAAGTAAGAGGTGGGTGGGGAGAGTGAGGTGGAGAGAAGGAAAAAGGAAGTAAGAGGTGGGTGGGGAGAGTGGAGGTGGAAAAGGCAGAAAGGAAAAGAGGTGGGTGGGGAGAGTGAGGTGGAGAGAAGGCAGAAGGAATAAGAGGTGGGTGGGGAGAGGGAGGTGGAGAGAAGGCGAGGAAGTAAGAGGTGGGTTTGGGGGGGTGGGGGTGGGGAGAAGGCAGAAGGAAGTAAGAGGTGGGTGGGAGGTGGAGGTGGAGAGAAGGCAGAAGGAAGTAAGAGGTGGGTGGGGAGAGTGAGGTGGAGAGAAGGCAGAAGGAAGTAAGAGGTGGGTGGGGAGAGTGAGGTGGAGAGAAGGCAGAAGGAAGTAAGAGGTGGGGGGGAGAGTGAGGTGGAGAGAAGGCAGAAGGAAGTAAGAGGTGGGTGGGGAGGGGGAGGTGGAGAGAAGGCAGAAGGAAGTAAGAGGTGGGTGGGGAGAGTGAGGTGGAGAGAAGGCAGAAGGAAATAAGAGGTGGGTGGGGAGAGTGAGGTGGGAGAAGGCAGAAGGAAATAAGAGGTGGGTGGGGAGGTGGAGGTGGAGAGAAGGCAGAAGGAAGTAAGAGGTGGGTGGGGAGGTGGAGGTGGAGAGAAGGCAGAAGGAAGTAAGAGGTGGGTGGGGAGAGGAGGTGGAGAGAAGGCAGAAGGAAGTAAGAGGTGGGTGGGGAGAGTGAGGTGGAGAGAAGGCAGAAGGAAGTAAGAGGTGGGTGGGGAGAGTGAGGTGGAGAGAAGGCAGAAGGAAGTAAGAGGTGGGTGGGGAGGAGGAGGTGGAGAGAAGGCAGAAGGAAATAAGAGGTGGGTGGGGAGAGGAGGTGGAGAGAAGGCAGAAGGAAGTAAGAGGGGGTGGGGAGAGTGAGGGGGGAGAAGGCAGAAGGAAATAAGAGGTGGGTGGGGAGAGTGAGGTGGAGAGAAGGCAGAAGGAAGTAAGAGGTGGGTGGGGAGAGTGAGGTGGAGAGAAGGCAGAAGGAAATAAGAGGTGGGTGGGGAGAGTGAGGTGGAGAGAAGGCAGAAGGAAATAAGAGGTGGGGGGGAGGGGAGGTGGAGAGAAAAGGGAGAAGGAAGTAAGAGGTGGGTGGGGAGAGTGAGGTGGAGAGAAGGCAGAAGGAAATAAGAGGGGGGTGGGGAGGGGAGGTGGAGAGAAGGCAGAAGGAAGTAAGAGGTGGGTGGGGAGAGGAGGTGGGGGGAAGGCAGAAGGAATAAGAGGTGGGTGGGGGAGAGTGAGGTGGAGAGAAGGCAGAAGGAATAAGAGGTGGGTGGGGGGAGTGAGAGGGAAAGGCAGAAGGAAGTAAGAGGTGGGGGGGGAGGGGAGGTGGGGAGAAGGCAGAAGGAAATAAGAGGTGGGTGGGGAGAGTGAGGTGGGGAGAAGGGAGAAGGGAAGTAAGAGGTGGTGGGGGGGGAGGTGGGGAGAAGGCAGAAGGAAGTAAGAGGTGGGTGGGGAGAGGGAGGTGGAGAGAAGGCAGAAGGAAATAAGAGGTGGGTGGGGAGGTGGAGGTGGAGAGAAGGCAGAAGGAAGTAAGAGGTGGGTGGGGAGGTGGAGGTGGAGAGAAGGCAGAAGGAAATAAGAGGTGGGTGGGGAGAGTGAGGTGGAGAAAAGGCAGAAGGAAGTAAGAGGTGGGTGGGGAGAGTGAGGTGGAGAGAAGGCAGAAGGAAGTAAGAGGTGGGTGGGGAGAGTGGAGGTGGAGAGAAGGCAGAAGGAATAAGAGGTGGGTGGGGAGAGTGGAGGTGGAGAGAAGGCAGAAGGAAATAAGAGGTGGGTGGGGAGAGTGAGGTGGAGAGAAGGCAGAAGGAAGTAAGAGGTGGGTGGGGAGAGTGAGGTGGAGAAAAGGAAGATGGGATAAGAGAAAGATGAGAAGATGGAGGTGAAGAGAAGGGAAAGAGTTTGGGGAGAAGACGGTGGTAAGAGAGAGGGAGAGGGAGAGGAAGATAATGGAGAGGATGTGATGAGCAGCCTGAGGAGGGAGAGAAGATGGTGGGAATAGGGAGGTGGAGAGAAGGAAGACAGGGTGGGATAAGTAATGGAGGGGGGGGAGAGAGAGAGAGAGAGAGAGAGATAGAGAGAGAGAGAGAGAGAGAGAGAGAGAGAGAGAGAGAGAGAGAGAGAGAGAGTGATGGAGGGCATGGCATGTGCAGTCTCCTCCCACCAATACCTCCATTGTATAATTGTGGCTACTATAAATCACTAACCAGACTAACTGGACATCAGAAGACAAAGGAGTTTGACCTCATCAGCTAATTCCGTGGGGACAGACCAGCACTCCACTAAGTGAGTGCACTGTGATGGAATGGGGCCTATTCGCTTTAGTCAGCAGCTTTGTGAAGTTTAGCGGCTTTTAGCAGATATACATTGATTGAGCGCACATTAGGAAACCAATTGTGTTACTTGGAGTGGCAAATTACTGGCCTTTTATGTACATCTGCAACTGATATGAGCTTACACAAACGTCCATACTGCTAAAAGTTGACAAGTCATTGAGGTCAACGTTCTTAAATTAAAGATCTGCTAAAACACGAATGACTGAAATAGTGACATATTATACTCTGACTATGTCGGTGGATATGGACAGCTGAAATGTAATTACTGTAAATGTACTCTTTACTTCCTGAGAAGTTTCACTATCATGATTTGTATCATGTAAACATTCATCAAAATGTTTGTAATGAACATTCACTGTACATACTCTAACAAGTTAGCTAAATAAGTTAATCACAATAGCTAAACATATTTAATAAAGTAGTTAATAAATGTATAATACTAGTTAACCTACTTATTGTTTATAGGAATACATTTTATGGGTAATTTAATATTCTAGAAAAAAGTGATTCATTCATTCATTTGTTAACGTACTTAACTTAATCAAAATAAATTAATAACTGCATCATTTTACTTACTAATTTACAACATAGTGAATGACCTTACTCATTAATTAGCAAATTCTACATTTCGGATGATGTGATCAATGAAGTCTGGAGAAACAGTGCAGTATCATGAAAATAAACCACTACAGCATTCATCATGGAATTATCCTGGAAAATTATATCCTCCATCACCCAGAAAAACAACCAGTTATAATATACTCAGAGCATCTATTATGGTGATGATTTTTTTACCGTCTGCTTTGATGCTCTTGGAAAGGGGATCTTCTTACTGGTCAACAGGACAATAATTCAGAGGTAAGAAGCAGCAGTTATTTGTCACCCAACAGTCCCAGACAGACCACAGTGTGTAGACTTCCCATTTACAATACAGATATCTGAGAGGAACACTGCAATACAGACATCTTGTTAACTATTAATACATGACTTTACTGTGAATATATGTGTATATATATATATATATATATATATATATATATATATATATATATATATATATATTTGTGTGTGTGTGTGTGTGTGTGTGTGTGTGTGTGTGTGTGTGTGTGTGTGTGTGTGTGTGTGTGTGTGTGTGTGTGTGTGTGTGTGTGTGTGTGTGTGTGTGTGTGTGTGTGTGTGTGTGTGTGTGTGTGTGTGTGTGTGTGTGTGTGTGTGTGTGTGTGTGTGTGTGTGTGTGTGTGTGTGTGTGTGTGTGTGTGTGTGTGTGTGTGTGTGTGTGTGTGTGTGTGTGTGTAATGTATGTGATGTACACCATGATTGTCTTACATGTATTTTATGTATGTATGTGAACATAATTTGAACTAAACTGTAATTATTATTATGTTTAGCACAGTTTAACAAGACTGGCATCCTGAGGAAACAAATGGCAACTCCACCAGGAAGCCTTTGGTTTACATGTACTATGAGTCCAACACAAATAACCATGTCCTTTCAGCATGTAAATTGTTTTCTGACTCAGGTCACTGTACTTACTAATCCTTGTTGTTACTAAATAAAAAGTCATGAAGACAGGTTAAGAGAAACCCTGACCTTTTGACTTCACTCACACAGTTAGAGTAGGTCAGTTTTTGCCAGGCTCTGGTAAATGCCAGAGGACAAAACAGTCAGCAGCCGCAAATTAAAATCTGTTTTGTAAATGACTGATGGCTGTAAACGAGCATTAGATGGGTGTGTGTGACATATGAACCGTGTACAACAAGTCTGAACAGTCGTCTTCCTCATGGAGACAGTTGACACAATTAACCTTCAAATCCTCTCTTTGCTGTAGTTACTTCATCATGGACCAGGTTTTTTGGTCAACTAAATATTGCATGAATAATTTCAATAATATTTTGTCCCCAGTATAACATATATCTATACTTTGTATACATCTTCAAAGCACAACCAAACACGCAACCTAGGACAGTTCCAAACCACTTCCATATTTGCAAACTTCAGGACAATATTCCTGCTAATGCAGTCACTTCAATATTCAGTTCACTTTGTTCTAGCCCCAGGGTATCATATTAGAGAGGTATCACTATAATTCACTTATCATAAGTTAACTGTAGAAATTGTATCGACTTCATTCATAAATGTTGCTTTGGCTTGCGTTGAAGAACCTGGATGAACTCTGTCGACTTGGTGGTTTTCATGTTTAAATTGTTTAATATTATTTATTTGATCATTTATCAACTGTTTGCAAGCATGGGTTGTCACATGAGTCTGGGGGTGTAATGTGGATTGTTGATAAAAATATTAATGGCTACCGAGTTAGATAATTTTTGTGACCTTCATTTCCTCCAATATCCACCTTATTCCAATGCCTTTGTTGTCTACCTGATAATTAAAAATAAATAAAATATTTGCATAAATGCACTACATCATGTTGGATATAAGGTATGTTTGATTATACACAAAATATTGTAATATGACATAAATGATTGTGGGAAACTGTGCAAGTGTTTGTACTTACCTGACGGTAACAGGACTCACTCTAGCATAACAGGACTGGTTTTAATATAACAGGACTGGTTCTAAGACAGCAGCCCTCCCTCTGACACCAAGTCTACACCCACAATGTACTCACCTGCAACAAACAGAAAGATGGCTGTTAGCAACTAAACAATATTTAACAGGAAACAACTAAAAAATATCCTGTCCTATGGCTTTATACCATATACAATACAGACTGTGTAGTTTATATTATATATGGCATGCCATACATTTATTTTCTGGTGCATATTCTCAAAATTCACCCTGGGTCATTGAAGGAACAACATGTAAGCGAATGTTTGCTGCTGGCTTGGGACACTTTCAGCCCATTACACTGGCACGTTACCTAGCGAGCTGATATTTTACAAATGATCTCATGCACACCCACACCCCTCGTCACACAGTAAGC
>JAODUO010000524.1:115000-175000 GCA_025642075.2 Ridgeia piscesae
GGGTGTGTGGGTGTGTGGGTGGGTGTGGGTGTGTGTATGTGCGTGTGCATGTGTGCGGGCGTGCGTGCGTGTGTGTGTGTGGGTGTGGGTGGGTGTGGTGTGTGTGTGTGTGTGTGTGTGTGTGTGTGTGCATGTATGCGTGCGTGCATGCATGTGATTACTTCTTCACTTTGAAGAGGCACACTCCCTTTTGGGAAATACAAATATCACTCACTCAAAACATTTGAGTGGTTGCTAAAATATGCTTATTGCACAACTAACTAGCTATTTACAAGGTACACTCAAACAGGAATAACCAACAACATGTCTTCACAGATCATAGTAACTGGGTGGTTTAATGTTCCTACTAGTAGTTAACCTTATCAGGATCACACTGAAGCAATTCTGCTCTTGGGATATCCTTAACTAAATTTATTTGTGTCATATCTGCACACAAATAGCAGCACATGTTTAATTCATATCCTACTATTTCATTTAGCAAGAAATCAATGTTGCACACTTTGTTAATATGCAGCAAATCAGTCAGAATTACTGAAGATAATGCAGCGAGTCGGAAAGTTGCAAACAGTCAACAAATCATGAGAGATCAAAGGACAGTGTGGCTCATTTGTCACACGGCCTTCACCTATGTCAAATTCCCTGCAGAATATACATCTCATACTGTGACTAATTTAGGACAGGACTTTCATGAAATGGTGGCACCACGATATTTTACCATGTCAGTCTACTTCTTTCATATAGATAACACAGAGGACTATTTTACTAAGGCAATGATATCATAAGTACACTCGGTCAAGAAAATCCTTAGTTAAATATTGGCACTTTCTTAAAATAAAGCATACGGCTACTGCTGTAAATTGTTGAGGACACTATTTCTATGGCACATCGGTGAAAGTGTCCTGGTGGCACATCCTAATGTTAACTGATCATTGTTAAGGAGCAAAACCAACTTCAAAGAGCAAAAGTGTTAACTCATAAGAATATTAGTGACATGTTTCACAGTTGCATCATTAGGCTGTTGTCCTTAAGTGCTTTATAGAGACAGGGTCACCTCTGGAGATTCCTGTGCTGATGGCAAGTCATAACAAGGTGACCACGGTCTGATGAGGTTTATTTGATATGGGTCTGTGCATCACACGACTGCACTACCACTGTATAGTTCTACTGAGCTCATGATGCACTTGTGTTGAGGAAAATGAAATCTACAAGGTTCAGTAGCAGTATCTGGGACATGGTTCTTGGGTGATGCTGCACATACCTGGTTCTTATTCGGGGTGAAATCACCAAGGAAAGCAAAAACAGCAGGACTAAATGAAAACACATGAGACCACTTGTAAAAAGAAACACATAGCTTCATCTAGAGACTCAGCCAGCCGTCATCTGTAGGGGGAAAAGTTCATTTCAAATTACAGTTGATTGGTAAATGGTCAGGTAACAGTTTTAAGAGCAAACAATTGTTCATCTATTACATTGTCAATTATCCTTGGAAAATGGGTGTCACACTTGTGTATTTATGAATTATCTGTGTTTGAGTTCACATAATGTCATTAAGACATTTTGTGAACTGCCAAACATGTTTTACTGCACAAATGCCCCTCAACACAGTGCATCAGAGAAGTGTCATTAGTTGGCTCAATGGTCTATTTTGAGTGCTGATGGTTAATTAACTTAACATGGACACCATTTTATCATACACCGAATGTAAAGCACATCAGAATTAGATTTTCAGATTTACAGTCACCTGTGACTTATGACCAATTCTGAAGTGGTCATATTTGCAAGGCTTGACAATGCACCTCAATTAGTCAATCCTGAACATAGCCAAAATTGACAAAACAGAACATTTTGACATTAACTCCGCTGGGTTACATAAATCAAAATGGCTTCTCCTAGGGTGACATTTTGTCAGCATTAAATCTAATGGTCATTTGACCTGTCAGAGTTCAGTGACAATTTGCCTGTACGTTAATAAGAAATTGTGGATTCATGGGTAGTTTAACATTTGCATGCAAAACAACTTATTAGGAACACTGGCTGACAGTGATTTGCCCAAGTGACAATTGCTAGCGTGACCTTCCTCTGTGGCTGGTTACTTGTTGTCACACATAAAGTGTCAAAGGCTGCGTGTAGTATTGACTTTTTCCATGGCTATATTAAATGCTGATAATAATTACAGGGTATTGATCATATAACATGTAGGGTAAAGGAAAATGTATGTCATTTCAACCCATCATATATAGTTCTTGGTCATGTACTATAGCTGATGGGTTGAAACGTTGTTTCAAAATGTTATGCTCCAAAGTAAGTTAAAGGAACATGCAACCCAAAAAGTAACAATTGCTCAAACCATTCAACAATGTTCATTGAATCATATCCCATATTTTGTACTTTTTTTCTGAAATTATTTATTAAGTTTTAAGGAGAATTAGTGAACATCCCTGGAGGCTGACATTTTGGACATTTCGCCTGTGGGTGTGTGACGTCACACTTCCACAACCGCTAGCGCCTCGGGTGGACAAAACAAAACGAACTCTTCACCCACTGAGTCTGAGATCTATCCATCCATTTAATTACACTTAGATATAAAAACACGGCGTCCCTTACAATAAAAACATTCATAAAGAATATGATAAAGAACAACGGTGCTCAAATAAAGATTGCAACCAAGACAATCGCGAATTTGTACTTGGACTTGATCGGTTCGACGGAGCTTAGTAACTTTTATTATCGCCCGCTTTCACATGTAAACAAATCGTTTATCCAACTAATTATTCCAGTTGACCGTCGTGCAGTGAATATATTACTAATCATTGATTTTTATTATTATAAAGGAAATACATTGAATTATATTCTAGTACCTCATTTATAGTATTTGCATACATTATGTTTGTCCCTTTTGCGAGACCGCTCTTCGCGTGCCATAGCAACACTGCTTGGCCCGGACTTTTCTTTCTGTTTACAAATTCAGTGGGGACAATATCTTCGTTCACCGTCGCCTTTCACCCAATCCCAGCAACTCGTGTTCCAGATCAACGATGACATGGTGCTGGCAAACCAATTTCCAGTTCAAATTGACTTTTTCCACCGTAATTTGACCCGCACCTATATTGTGGAGCCATTTCATCGCCAACTCGCGTTTCGGATGGAATTTATTGGTATTTGGAAAAATCTTTTTCCTTTCACTGACTCTTCTCCTGCTCTGTTTTTCTGTTGCTTGACATTCAAACATTTTATTATCATAAGACTCATAAAAAGAACTCAAATTATGTCGCTGTGCTAGTGTTTACATGTTGCGCAGTGCCTATATCGCTGAGAGTTGTGGACAGTCTACGTCACACTCACGCATTCTCTCGCGTTACTCTCCGTGAGTTCCTCGTGAAATGGGCAACAATGGCAGCAGCGCCCATGATCAGTGAAAACGTACGTTTCAAGATAAATTTTATGGTTTACATTCTTACAAAATTTAACAAAAAGTACATATGTTACAATATTCTATCTTGAATGGTATGTGGGAATTGGGGGAATTTTAACACATGTTCAACATTATGGTTGCATGTTCCTTTATTTCTTACAAAATAACCAAATCTTGGAGCGAAGAACAATATATTCCTTATCTAATATAATGTTTCTTTAAGTTGTAAAGATTTTTCAACTAATGGTAAAAGACACATAGAATATGCAAAAAGGAAATTGTTTCTACAAGAAAATTACCAGTAGGTGCCTATCCTGTTCAGCAATTATTTGGCAGTTCTGTAAAAACTGCTCAAAGTACATTACACTCGACGTCAATGGCAGGTCATTAATTGAATCAGTTATGATTAGGTGTATAACAATACTATCAAACTATTGATTCCTCGTAACAGTTGAAGTTTTGATAGTGGGTTACTGGTAGCAAATGTAACCACTAATAATTAGTTTTGATGGCATACTTCCTTTCAACAGTTATGATAGTCAGCAACCTGGTCAGCATGCATACTCTGTGGCTCACAATAACAGGCTTTATCAATTTAATTTGTTACTTTCATTAATTTACCAATGCAACTGTGATCAATATCAGCATCATTCATGGACTGAACTGCTACTAACCTGGTCATGCACTGAATGGTACTATCCATAAATGAAGCTTTATGTACAAAATGGGTGGATTTTCTTTGGTATTTGCTATTCCAATACACAAGGATCGACTTAATTCAGACATTACAGCAATATAATCACAACAGTAAGATATCCCTGATAGTCACATCCAGTTACGATGTTAAAACTCCACTGGCCCTTTGGCTAAGAAACATTCAACTCATGTTGTCACTCCCTGGTGGAAACAAAACTTAACAATTACTCCTGTATCACTGTAATGGCAACTGGCTTTAAATCACGTACATTGAAAGAAACAGGATGGATATACACATGAAGCCATAGAAAAAAAATCAGCTGACATTCAAAAAGAATCCTTGAAACACTCCACTCAGTGGTGTTTTTTACTTGTTTATGCCAGTCGTATTACTGGACTTGAGAACAGAGATCATGCAATTTACGTGGCACGCAATGCTAATCCACTGTTATCCCTGCTACGATGGAGTAGAGGTGCTGGCGTTTTTCTGGGAAAACCTTGTATTATACGCTTCTCAATCCCAAGCCGGGCACTCTGTCCATTTGTGATGCCGACTGCGGCAGATGTAATGATATTTTTGCGAGGCGCTTCTGTGGACGTCAACAAGAGGGTTGGAGTCACTGATGGTATAAGGAAGCTGGGCTCTGACGTGTGTAGTTAACAGAGCAGGTGGCCCTCAGTGGATGTCTGAAATAGTCTGTCAATGGACTGTCATCAGTGGTTATTACTCTGTGCATGCAAACTCTGTGCAACAGCTGCTGTAGTGACTAGTCACTGACTACTATCTAACTAAAATAATCCCCTTATCAAAAACACTGTAGTATTGCTCCCAATGTAGTTTTATAGTGTTGTTCCCAATGTATCTTTTGCTGGAAACGGCAGACACAGAGTGGGGGTTTAATATATATATATATATATATATATATATATATATATATATATATATATATATATATATATATATGAAACATTGACACTTAATCACAATATTTATTATAAACAGCTAATGCTAACAGAAGTAAAAGTACAAAAAGTAAATAAAAACACCCCTCTAGCTACATGACCAGTTCCCTACCCTAGCTCATAGCACAGGTAGCTCAGCCACCACAACTGACAACACCAACACAACTCTTTGTTGCTCCCGTATGATGCCTCATGACACATCCAGCCCAGCCCACACGACACAGTCTAGACACTGGAGAAAAACAATTCTCAAAATGGGCTTCACATTGAGGAGTAAAACTATAAAAGGAGAAGACGAATCTAAGAATAGTCATTGCGAAACCGAAACAAATAAGGAATGCAAACCTCAGAATAAATGCGTTATAAATACTGCTTAAATGAAATATGTGATGGATCGTGACACTAAAAACGCCAGCTGTTGATGCATGATTTTTTAAACTGAACGGTTAAAGTGTGAAAACAATTTTTTATTACAGTATAAATCAATAAATGCTCGATTATGAACAGGTCGTATAAATGATATCTGATGTCAATCACACAGTTTGGATATGCACATATTAGTGTCACACGTAAGATGACTGAGCAATGTTGGTGACATTTGCAGCACTATGCAATACCGTAGCCTTCTTTGCCTTGTAACTTTCATTCTGTCATGGATTTTACAAACTAGCTAAATAAATGTACACTACACACTTAGTCCTTGCAGGATCAGGACTCTGACAAGTTTGTATTTAAAGTGTCACTCATCAGGTTCACCATGCACAACGATAATAACAAACTACTCTTAATATAAAATGCTGATATTGTAAACATGTTTGAAAACAGATGAAAAATAAGTGCCATCATAAACCTCTACTTGTCATGATATTAATACACTATTATTTTTGTTTTCTGTGTCCATCTTGTTAATCTTGTAAATACCAAAGTGGAAACTACCCAGAAACTTCAATACAACAATAATAGTTGTCAATCCAGCATTTTGACAACCCAAGCCTCGTTATTTTGACAACCCAAGACTCGTCATATTGACAACTCAAGCCTGGTTTGGGGTGCAAACATTTGTTATATCCTTTATGTATGAAATTACAGTCACACATAAGTGGTATGTTATATTCCATTGTAATGATAACAATGTCCAGGATCAGCTATTATTTAACATGGTTGGTCGGACAACTAAGGGAACCACTAGTGTTATTCTGTTTGGCCTTTTTCTCGGTAGATACAACAGGGGAAATCAAGCAAGCCAATTTTAACATGCTCACCAACCAACACCTCTGAAGATGCATCTATACAATTATTGAATCTGGAAAACATCACATCTGAGTTTACATAATTAGTGGCATCTCACGAGACCCTGGAGGTAAGTGAATACAACAGGCAATAGCTAGTAATAATCTCATGCATTGTGCATTTAAATTCTGCACAAAGTCTCTTAGATCTTCTACTACCCGTACATTTTCTGCAATACTTCATCCATAAAATAACTTTCAATTGGCCCACTCAGATTTTGTTTTCATTTTAGACTCATACTATCATTATTTACTTCAAAATTTAAGTTCACTACAACTGCCAGTTCATTTGAACCAATTTTTTGTATCTAGTTTTGGCAAAAACAGGTCATTGGACTACAAAATATTTCTTTTTATTGAAATAATTTTTTTATTGAAACTTTCCCTTTATGCAATCTAATGACCACAGTCAATTATCTTGACTATTTCAATGAAAATACAGTTTTTGTACATAACACAATACACTAAACCAATCAATGTAAATCCCTAACTGATGCAGGATGTACATATTAAACAGATGGTACACGCTGTAATGAACAAAAAGAAGCCATCAATTGACAAACACTACTGGAAAGAAACTAACCAAAAACAACTGAGTGCTATATTTGCATAAAATATAAATCCTTGTAACCAGACCTTAAGTAGACAAATGGTGTTTTGACAATCTGCAATGCGTTTGACCTGTCTGCTGTCTGCGTTGCTCCATGTATTCAGCACTGGCACGATCTGTGATCAAGGTTTGACATAAAACAATGATTACACTGCAAAAACCTGAACTTATCTATCGCAGGCCCTGGATGTGAATAATCATTCTCTGTTGGAAATGTCTATACAGACACTTGCTATACCTGTAAATGACATGCCAGCGCTCGTGTTCGTTAATTACAGCAGTGAATTAATTCAAATACTGGACACCATCGAAGCGCACATATCTACAGAGCTCATGAGTTATTGATCCCAGACGTGCAGTCCTTTACAAGAGAGCAGTGGGGGGGGGGGGAGGGAGGGAGGGGAGGTGTCAAATACTGTTCTTTAATAATGGTCTGCACTCTGCAGAGAACTCACACTGTCTATGCCAGGGAAGTAAAAGATCCCACACAGAGAAATGGAAAAATCTGCCATGGATTTCATTCTATACACACCCACTCATGAATGTCCGACAATGTCTCACTTAATAGAGAAGTAGGAAACAGAAGAATGTGGACAATTGTAGGGCTCTTGATAAGTTTAAAAGGCTTCTTAGTCTATGTGCCTTCTGAAGCATGACGCTTTTAATGGCAGTCTTTGTCAATTAAATTCCACAAATGTTTCATTTTGGAACTTTATTTACTATTAAAGTAATACCATGTCTAAGGTTGAACTGTTGTGGTTGTGTGACTACTGACAATTATCTTGTTATTTTAAGGTAAATTGCATTGTTTTGTTGGTAAAAAATAGTGAAAACATTACATTGTACACATGCTATTAAAAGATGGTTTCTCCCACCAGTCAAGGCTCCAATTGAAAAGAACAACTCAGAGAGTCTGGACACATGTACTCTCACTCTGATTAGTGATATTAGTGCACTGGAGGTCCCACGGATTATTTTGGGTAGCAAATATTATGCACAGTTTGTGTCTTTTTGTTTCTTTATACAATACTTAAATTCGTCTTATATTTCATGACCAACAGGTTGAACATTTTGTCACCTGTGGTATTCATAAGAGCTTCCCTAACTTTGACATGAGATATATGGCCACTGCTCTCTTAGTCTCTTCTGGCTAGAAGACATGACATATAGTCTGTGTCCACATCCCTGGGTGCTCACACATCCTGGCCACCCATTGTCCTCGGAGGGCCATTTTGTCACGTGCAGCTGTCCATGGTTGACACCTCCACTGTCAAGGCACACATTTAGCATATGTTTTCAATGGAATCACCACCACATTGGAACGTGCTAAATAATTGACCACTCAAAGCAGACAGACCTCCGATCCATCAAGTCAGCCATTTCAGTGACCAGTTTTGGGGATTTGAAATACTTATTGGATAACCTTGACTGTCTGACTCTTTAGGCATGTACCATGGCCAATATTCAATGCAATCTAAGGCAATTTATGTCATACGCCCATAAGACTTGGTGAAAATTTGTAACATGGTTGTCAGTTCCATTATCAAGTGCCAGCTAGGGACTGGCAATTGTCAATCAGTTAGCCAACTGGACAAGGAAGTGAACAGTGCTAGTGTAATTAAATTAAGTTAATTATGGCAGTATGAATATATAGGTCACACAGCACTGAATACTGCATGGACACAACACAAGTCAAAGAGACAAAACACATGTCAAAGAGACACAACACAAGTCAAAGAGACACAACACAAGTCAAACAGACACAACACAAGTCAAAGAGACACAACACAAGTCAAACAGACATAACACATGTCAAACAGACACAACACAAGTCAAACAGACACAACACAAGTCAAACAGACACAACACAAGTCAAAGAGACATAACACAAGTCAAACAGACACAACACAAGTCAAAGAGACACAACACAAGTCAAAGAGACACAACACAAGTCAAAGAGACACACCACAAGTCAGAGACACAACACAAGTCAAACAGACATAACACAAGTCAAAGAGACATAACACAAGTCAAAAAGTCACAACACAAGTCAAAGAGACACAACACAAGTCAAACAGGCATAACACAAGTCAGAGACATAACACAAGTCAAACAGACACAACACAAGTCAAACAGACATAACACAAGTCAAACAGACATAACACAAGTCAAAAATTCACAACACAAGTCAAAGAGACACAACACAAGTCAAAGAGACACAACACAAGTCAAACAGGCATAACACAAGTCAGAGACATAACACAAGTCAAACAGACACAACACAAGTCAAACAGACATAACACAAGTCAAACAGACATAACACAAGTCAAAAATTCACAACACAAGTCAAAGAGACACAACACAAGTCAAAGAGACACAACACAAGTCAAACAGGCATAACACAAGTCAGAGACATAACACAAGTCAAACAGACACAACACAAGTCAAACAGACATAACACAAGTCAAACAGACATAACACAAGTCAAAAAGTCACAACACAAGTCAAAAAGTCACAACACAAGTCAAAGAGACACAACACAAGTCAAACAGACACTACACAAGTCAAAGAGGCACAACACAAGTCAAAGAGACACAACACAAGTCAAAGAGACACAACACAAGTCAAACAGGCATAACACAAGTCAGAGACATAACACAAGTCAAACAGACACAACACAAGTCAAACAGGCATAACACAAGTCAAAGAGACACAACACAAGTCAAACAGGCATAACACAAGTCAAACAGACATAACACAAGTCAAACATACACAACACAAGTCAAAGAGACACAACACAAGTCAAACAGGCATAACACAAGTCAAACAGACACAACACAAGTCAAACAGACACAACACAAGTCAAACAGACACAACACAAGTCAAACATACACAACACAAGTCAAACAGACACAACACAAGTCAAACAGACACAACACAAGTCAAACAGACACAACACAAGTCAAACAGACACAACACAAGTCAAACAGACATAACACAAGTCAAACAGACACAACACAAGTCAAACAGACACAACACAAGTCAAACAGACACAACACAAGTCAAACAGACACAACACAAGTCAAACAGACACAACACAAGTCAAACAGACACAACACAAGTCAAACATACACAACACAAGTCAAACAGACATAACACAAGTCAAAGAGGCACAACACAAGTCAAAGAGACACAACACAAGTCAAAGAGACACAACACAAGTCAAACAGGCATAACACAAGTCAGAGACATAACACAAGTCAAACAGACACAACACAAGTCAAACAGGCATAACACAAGTCAAAGAGACACAACACAAGTCAAACAGGCATAACACAAGTCAAACAGACATAACACAAGTCAAACATACACAACACAAGTCAAAGAGACACAACACAAGTCAAACAGGCATAACACAAGTCAAACAGACACAACACAAGTCAAACAGACACAACACAAGTCAAAGAGACACAACACAAGTCAAACAGGCATAACACAAGTCAGAGACATAACACAAGTCAAACAGACACAACACAAGTCAAACAGGCATAACACAAGTCAAAGAGACACAACACAAGTCAAACAGGCATAACACAAGTCAAACAGACATAACACAAGTCAAACAGCATAACACAAGTCAGAGACAAACACAAGTCAAAGAGACACAACACAAGTCAAACAGGCATAACACAAGTCAAACAGACATAACACAAGTCAAACAGACACAACACAAGTCAAACAGACACAACACATGTCAAACAGACACAACACAAGTCAAACATACACAACACAAGTCAAACAGACAAAACACAAGTCAAACAGACACAACACAAGTCAAACAGACACAACACAAGTCAAACAGACACAACACAAGTCAAACAGACATAACACAAGTCAAACAGACACAACACAAGTCAAACAGACACAACACAAGTCAAACAGACATAACACAAGTCAAACAGACACAACACAAGTCAAACAGACACAACACAAGTCAAACAGACACAACACAAGTCAAACAGACATAACACAAGTCAAACATACACAACACAAGTCAAACAGACACAACACAAGTCAAACATACACAACACAAGTCAAACAGACACAACACAAGTCAAACAGACACAACACAAGTCAAACAGACATAACACAAGTCAAACAGACACAACACAAGTCAAACATACACAACACAAGTCAAACATACACAACACAAGTCAAATATATGTGGAAACACCACAGTTCTTGCAGTCTGGAAGCAGTCAGGTGAGGGTATATATTTGGAACTCTACCCCAGCTGCTTGATCAAGTTCTTTTTGCTCTTGTAATAGAAATACATCACATGCTGGCCACCATTAGTACAACGCCACTCCCATATGCTGTGGTCATGAGTTATTATATCAGAGATGTGATTCTGCCAACTACCTTCTATTAATACGGTTTTCTCAGCTGGTTTAGACATGCAAATTTGTTTTCTTGAAGACTATTTATGTAATAGGTGAATAATTTAAGCAACACATGCAATTGGCTTAATATAAAGTTTTAAAAATAATGATCAAAATTACTTTGATACCTTGCCAAACCCAAACTGGTTTCCAACCCACAGACTTTGTTTTCAAGACAACATGAAAAGTCAACACTGACATAGAAACTAACACAATAATATATTGCAGTACACATGTAAAAAAATTCATATTTTTAGAGTCACATGAATTAGTGCAGAATAGATCAATAAATCAGCTAATAACTTGTTAGACAATTTCAGCCAAACTATTTGTTAGATGCACAAAGTGCTAACATGTTACGGTGCATGGTGATGTTTCTTGTATGAAAAAAACAATATGAAATGAGTTCACTGAATAAAACCGATTTGAGTCACTATGCACAAAATGGAACCTTCCATAAATGCACCAGTGTAGCCCCTGAACTCCTGTTTAACATGTCTATCAGTCGGATGAACTGACCATCAGAGAAACTTCCAGACACCTGAGAATACAGATACGGGTCTGATTATCAGAGCCTGCTGATAACAACTGATAAATGCTGGATTATTTTCAACAATACAGATCTATCCCAAATGCTGTCCATGAATCTGGGGAAATCAGCTGGTCCCAAAGTAAACCCGTGGGTTGCATTTCTTGGGGACTCTGGATCTGATTTAAACAGAATCTTGTTCAGATGATCTTGATCATCTCCCAGACAGTACTGGCAATCCCTTTTATATAAGAGGTTTGGAACTGGTTAGGAAACGAATGGTCAGTAAAACGTGTTATTTTTATCGCCTAATTTTTCTCCAGAAAATAAATGAGGGAATCTGAGTTTTAAATTACATGTGGCATATACTCTGGCGGTATAAATTGACAAAAACATATAAAGTTTTTCCAAATGTAACAAATAATTAAACCGCAGACAATTTCGACCTGGATGATTGAAAACAGCACAATAAGTGAGATATGTTCAACATGTGTAGACTTGAATGAAATCACTTGTATATCATGCTGTGCAACTCCAGAACAAAACAAATTGAGCGGACGCTATAATCAATCCTCTCTCCACAGAGACGAACGTTTTTGCTATGAGGAAATCTAACGACTCACTGAGCAGAGCAGCATTGACTGCGATCCTGCACTCCAATTCACTTTCGTTCAACTGAACTGCATCATGATGGTGCATTGCGTAACATGTATAACTCAAAAGCAACATGACTAGACTGCATGAGAAATGTATCCATTTCTGTTTAATGACAGATAACTAGTCATGCGAGAACACAGTCAACCTTCATCTATTCAAGTCTCTGCTGACTGGTGGACCTGCAAGTTCCAATACTGATTCAAAGTGATGGGAAGGAAATTATCAACTGGGAGGGTAATCAAAGCTAAATGAAGCAGATGATCCTGGCTTTGTGGGGGTGGAGTAAAAAATAAAGATGTACAGCATGATTCCTCCCCCCCCCCGACTCTTGCCTCTTGCCTCCTCTTGCCTCCTCTTGCCTCTTGCCTCCTCTTGCCTCCTCTTGCTCTTGCCTCCTCTTGCCTCTTGCCTCCTCTTGCCTCTTGCCTCCTCTTGCCTCTTGCCGCCTCTTGCCTCTTGCCTCCTCTTGCCTCTTGCCTCTTGCCTCCTCTTGCCTCTTGCCTCCTCTTGCCTCCTCTTGCCTCCTCTTGCCTCCTCTTGCCTCTTGCCTCCTCTTGCCTCTTGCCTCCTCTTGCCTCTTGCCTCCTTTGCCTCTTGCCTCCTCTTGCCTCTTGCCTCTTGCCTCTTGCCTCTTGCCTCTTGCCTCTCTGCCTCTTGCCTCTTGCCTCCTCTTGCCTCTCTCTCTGCCTCCTCTTGCCTCCTCTCTCTCTCTCTCTCTCTCTCTCTCTCTCTCCTCTCTCTCTCTCTCTCTCTCTCTCTCTCTCTCTCTCTCTCTCTCTCTCTCTCTCTCTCTCTCTCTCTCTCTCTCTCTCTCTCTCTCTCTCTCTCACTATTTCAGCCAGTCTTCTTCAGCAGACATTACTTACGTCATGTGACACAACCATAATGTAAGTTTGAATAAGTTTTGTGAGAGGTAAAATAATATGTTATGATCAACTGAGAAGCTGGATCTTCTATCAATACATGAGTCATTCCTGACTTTCGCTTTATTAATAAAGCATTGCATGATGCTCTCTCTTCACTCCCCTCCACCCTATTCCTTACTCCCTCCTCTCTTTCCTTGTCATTCACTCGCATTCTCCTACCTTCTCATTACCACCCCTCGCTCTATAAACCGCCCCTGAGCCCTCTTCGTCTCTCTCTCTCCCTCCCCCTCTTAGCGGCACTAAGCTTTGTATGACATATTATCATCAGTTATGTCAACAATATATATCTTTCTGTTTTCACCTTCACCCCCTCAATCCACACCTCCTCTCTGTCTCGCGCCCTTCCCCTTCCTCTATGAAGTCACCCCACCTGGTCTTCATTTCCCCTCATTCCTTCTGATCTAGTTACAACCCTCTGTCAGCCTTCTTTCACCACCAATGTTACAAATACTGGGTATAAGCCACACAGGCAGTGATTCCAGAGACATCGTTTTAGTTATATTACATGGACAGTTGACATTAAACTCCTATAATAGGGTGTCACATGTCACCTGTCATGTCAACAGTGAGTAGATAGTTGGTCTCACAACAGATTAAGCAGAGGCGTAAAAACACTCAACAAATTAACTTTGAAACACTATCAGTAACGTGTTTATTGCTACTGGGAAAACATGTTTTTCCACAGGCTTTTAATCAACATTTTCAAGCACAATCTCCCCTAACCTTGCCCTGTTCTGTGTGAACATTATTATACTAGAGACCCATCAACGACATCAGTGATTGCTGCAGATGCAAGCAAATATCACCCTCCAATTTGCACAGATGTGGGTGTCTTCTACTTCTAACAGACCTCTTGAGCTACTTCCTAAGTGACACGCTGTCACACCATCAATTATTTTGATTCCCTCCTGACCGTTCCATCTCCCCCTGCAATATTTTCAACTGTTACAATATTCTAACTTTCTCAACACATTTTAATAATTTGATTGTTTGTTTGTTTGTTTGTTTGTATACCTTACTAACTGTATCTCCACTAGTTTTGTACCAGTATGTGCCTGACATTTTCTGTGTGTTCTAGATGACCCATTAGGGTGATTCGTAAACTTAGATTTTTCTTCAAAATGTGCTTTGTAATGTTAAAAAGGCCCTCTGTCAGTTTTACGTGTGTGTAGCTGAAGGTTTGTATTTCCATTAGTTTGCATAATGGGGGTGTCACTTGGATGGTTCATAGATTCAGATATTTTTCAACAATTGGGTGGTAGGGATGATGAGGGAGTCACAATTTCAGTGCTGGCAACTGACATTTTTCCCAGGACGAAGCCTAGTAATTTGGGTTGAAGCCTATAAATACTGCTTATCATTTTGTGTTTTTCCGTAGTATCTTCCATTTAGCACATTTGCTGTTTTACTAACTATGGTTCATTACTTTTTGACACATTTCAAAAATCACCTTTTTTATATTATGTTATGACATATAACACATGGAACAACAAATGCCTTTATAAAAAGACCTACAGGCAACATTGATGCATATTAAAACAATTTTGCTATGTCACATTTTTAACCTGAAATCATATGTTTAACAATATCTCATAACAAAAGAAAATATAATATATGACTTAATTACTGCTACTACAGTATAACCACTTACAAATTCAAATATATGCACACACATTTTGTCATGAAAAGACCACAAATTATGGGATCTAATAAAGATAAACCAGAGTAAATATGATAGCAAACCAATCAGTTCACACCTATATCATTTTGCATACTGCTACACTTCCATTATTGCACTTGTCCTAGAACTAGGTGATACCTAAAGGTCATCCATTGGTGGCAGATGGGACATGGGAATACATCAACACTCTCTACGAGACCACAGTCACCATCCTGAGGAAACACGTCACAGTAGATATATTTATTGGATAAATAAGACTAATTCTGGGTATATACATATATATATATATACACATATATATGTATAATATATATATATATATATATATATATATATATATATATATATTTATATATACACACATATATATGTATAATTTCACATTTCCTAGAGATAACCTGCAGATGAAATTACCATACATATACAGACATACAATATAAAAATCATATCAATCTCTCTTGCCTGTATCTTGTGACTAAAACAATGAATAACAAACAAATCACTGCATAATCTACGTCCCTATAAATGCAAACATGATATCTCATTATAACCATATACAGGTAACATGAGAACATTTTCTCCAGGATGACATCCAAAATGTTGCATATGCACAATTAGGTAAGCTGTAACGTAAACTTAGAAATACATAAGAGTGAATGATCAACAAAAGTCTTGAAGACTTCCAAAATTATGCCTTCCCATATGTGTTACTACTACCGTTATTATTACTACTAATAATAAGAATATTTATGTTATTAAGCGTCACTTCCAATTTTATCCACAGCACTTCACAATGACAAAGGCATCATACCACAGACAAAACTAATTAATTGAAAATAATCATAGCAATTAAGATCATATTATTATTATTAAAACAAATAAACAAACATTAATGTACCCATCAGTAAATAAGGCTAAATGTGTATAAATATAAAATAGTAATGCATAAAATGTTATACATCAAAGCTGACATTTATATAACAAAGACCTTGTTGGTGTTCTTCAGGTTGTTTCAATTAGACTGTCAGAAACTAGCAAGGCTGTCTGATGCTCTACCTGTCATTGGCCGGCTGGTAAACATGTTCTGATCAAACGTCCTTGGAAACAACACTCCAGTAAGGCCCACATTCTAGGGTCATCTTTCACACAATCTTGGGTTGTTGCCAGCACAGTAAAGTGCCACTGCCCTCATCTCCTAGATGGCAGCACTGGTTACCTCATTCAGTAAGTGTTGTGTACATGTACTGAATGTGGTCCCAGTTACTGGCCAGGTCTAATTCACAGATATTGCTATATGAAGGGGAAAACGATACTAATGTAGTAGGTACTTTTATGCATATTTTTTTATAGAAAGCTACAGTATAACTCTGCACTGGGTTTAAACATATGCTATGTGTACCTCATTCTATTTTCAATAAAATTATCATGTATTTTATTAATATCAGAATAAATGTGCTGATGTTACGATGCCTACCAAATTTCATTTAATAAATCCACAATTGTGAACTTTTTCAGAGACCCAACCAGCCATCGTTTAGATGGGAAATATCTATTTTTTTATGGGTAATGTCTGTTTTTTGATTGGTAAAGTATATAGCTGGATGGGTAAATTGTGTGCTTGAATGGGTACAAATTTGATGAGCAAAAAACAACACAATTATTTCACTTTCGCTGTCAATTATGCTTTCACATTTGGTGTTACATCTGTGTATGCATGAATTATGGTGTACTTCTGCACAAGTTTCAAATGGCTTCTATGGGTGCATATTCAGATGCATGTGTCGACTGAAATTTTTTTGATGCTGCATAAAGACAGTATTCATATGTTGAATAAAAAAAAACATTAACACTGTGACTAAAGCATTCAGATTCTAACTGCTCTATTGATACTGTGGAAGCTGGCTAGGTTTGAAATATGATGCTTTTGTGTGGTATCCTTAAGAGAACTTAAAAGAACTACTTACACAAACCGTCTGCTAATAATTATCATACATAATTACCTGTCAGTAAACTGTTTGTTGGTGAGTGGTCTGCTAATAATTCACATCCTGATAAGTTTTTGGCAATGGAGAAGACTGGCACATTTTAGCACCAGTACCACAACATGTCACATGACCAACTTAACATCACATGACCAACACAAATGTCTATATTATAATCACCAATCTATAATTAAGTACACAGAGTTGTGCATGTGTATATTTACTACATGTTATGAAAATGCATAAAAGAATGGCTTAATAATTCTGCAGAAGGAAATACAGCTGAGATCAGACAACAAAGATATGAAACGGTTGTGAAAATATTAATTGAAGGTACTTTTTCTAACTTATGGAAGATAGACACACCTGAGTACATGAATTAGCATTCACGAATGAGCAGTGTAGATTATATACCAATGAAGTATTATTTCTTACAAAAGACAGGAAATAAGTGACTGGAACCAAGCATATATTGACAAGAAATGACTACTATGTAATATTTGTGAAGATGCTTGCAGCAGGAGTTTGTTTAAAAACTAAATTAACAACTATCTCAGAAGGAATGGCAATAACAGATTTAAAAAGGTCACTTTTGATAAGCCACATATCTTTATGGTCACTGACACAGGGCAATGAACTCATCCCATCACTGAGGAAATATGCACACTACTGCCAATTCTCACCACGTTCCCCAATATGTCTTCGAGAACTGTACAACTTTTTCTCTGTGAGACAAAAACAGCAGAATCACATTGTTAACTACATCTTTACATGTCGAGATTACCAAGTCCACTGTTAGCCCAACGATACAGTGATCTACGCCCTGGTGGCCAGGGAGGATTTACGTAAGGCTCTCACCGGCCAAATTATGCATGCATCTCTGCATGCATGCACAACTGGATGGCCTGTGCTCTTATAAGTGTTCCTTTACATGCAAGCGCACACTCTTGCATGTAGACTTGGGTGGATAGATGCCGAACATCTCCTGCTCGGGTCTAATTCCATAATTAGCCAGCAGATGTCTCCCTGTGCTACGGCATGACGCAGCTCAGCCAGCGAGTTGTGGGAGCGTGCTGACAAAAGGCTACTGTCACTGGCAGGAGTAGCATCTTTATGAGACCGTAGAGTGGCGGGGCAGCAGTAGGTGTGACGCCAGCACCAGGTGAACATGTCCGTCTGACACACTCAACACAGGTAGGTCAAAGTCTATAGGTGTAGACTGTGTTACACTTCCTGGTGCAAGTGGGCATGAAATATAATGGCATTATGATTTTACTGCTGGTAAAATGTTAGCCAAAGATACATGGAAATGTGCACTTTATGGAAGTTTACACTTGCAGAATATATATATATATATATATATATATATATATACCTGAGTATATATATATATCATTACTATGGATTTCAACATGCAAATTATATATATATATATATATCTGCATAGTCAACAATTATAATAATATTATTTATATATATATATATATATATATATATATATATATATATATATATATACTATGGAAGTTCTCCTCCAGAATATATGGAGAGAATACTGTTGTTTTAAGTGTTCACAAGTTATTTTTTATTTTGAATACTGATGCACAGAAATAAATTCTTACTGATGCATCAAACTCTGGGTTTATCATCCTGAAATTTGTACTTTGTAAACAATGAGCCAATAAGAAAAACATTTTTATGTTACATGCAGGAACAGTTAGTTATACATATATTGAGAGTTTCGTTGAAATTTTTAACAGAAAGTACAGAAAGGTTATATTAATAATTATACATCAAACGCTAGCTTTATCATCCTAGAAATCTGCATTTCCTGGATGTTTTACCTAAAGGAAGGATGTTTTTATTTATATATATTATTTAACTGGCAGCAACAGTTGTTAATGTACATGGTTTATTAAATATGGGATGGATATAGACACACTACACAGTGCTGATACATCAAACTTTGGCAAGACTTCCCCTACTTTATTTCCTTCCTTTTGAATCCAACATAGAAAAAACCGGGAGATATGTACAGTAGAATGTATGTGACTTCTGCTTCGGACGACCGCTTTCTTGATTCCTCTTGATTCCTCTTGACCATCTGTCCAATGTTACTTGAGCCTCTAGTGTGAGTGACCATTTATCTTGAGATCATTTTTGTTTCTGGCTAAAGATGCAAACGACCAAGTCGTCTTCTAGTCTGCGTTCTGATAAATAAGTTAGCCACTGGAAAATTGCAAAATAAACCGATCGGTACGAAACTTAGTTCTGGTTTGGAAATTACAGAACGCTGATGATCAGGGCAGGATGTGGCCTGTTTGCCTACTAGGTGAGCAGATCATGTAACAGGCTGGATAAACTGCACCTAGACAGATACACCCCCACATAGAAGGCACAGACCATAAGATCAATCCATCACTGGACAACATGACAGTCCTGGAACATCTATCAATGACTTGTCTAATAGGTGCAGTCATCCCTACACCAAGACTACTGCAGTGGAGGGAGCAGACAGGTCAGCAATTAGCTGTCCTTAGAGCTATCAATTACTACTATTTACAACAGCAGATGAATCGGAATCCACATGATGTAAGTGTGCCACGTAATCTGTCATTGCTGGTACATTGGAGACATGATTATCTCTGCAGGAATAGTATCACGCACACATCTAAAGTGTATTCATGCCGACAGAACTAAAATCAATGCCACTGAAGCCGAACTTGTTGCATATTTCCACGGGACGAGCAAGCATATATGATTGCTGTGACAAAAATAATGTTGTGAAATAAGCATGGATGACGTGAATGTGTCATGCATTGGGAGGGCGGTAGGCAAAATCACAGGCTAATCATGGGTTATGTCTCCGCTTGTAGTTATATTTGTAATTTATATATGCCAAACCTGAATACTGCATCAGACAATTATGGAAATAACAGACTTATCAAAATTGTCAGTTACATGCTACATATTTTATAAACCTATCATACCAGTCATACATTTTCTTATTATACTACCCATATGTTACAGTAACACAGTACCATTCATAATGGTGTTGCATTGGTGCAACACCATTATGAATGGTACTGTGTTACTCATATGGGTAGTGCTGTAGTATGAATATAGTGTATGTGGTATGGATGGCAAGGTACCAATGTAGCTCTGTATCAGTAGCAGTATGAATGGTACCAACGTGGTTATTGTGGCAGTACCTCGTATGGTACCAACATAACTAAATGTGCCAGTAGCAGCATGGATGGTACCAATGTGAGTATCAGTGTGTATGGTGTGGTGCCAGTATTCAGGGTACAGTGGCACTGGTATGACAGCAAAGTTCACCACCTCAGCTGTTCCTAGGAGCACCTTTGCAATAACCCACAAACACATACCTGTCCGACGCGGCACATTCTTAGGATCAAGCCGTAATGGGTACCTACTGAACCCACTTCCAGGGCCCAAAAGGACAGGTCAGCCCCACACAGAGGTGGTTGGCCTCACCCTACAGGCCTACACGATACTTGGAGTATTCTTCTTGTTGTGTCACTGAAGCAGTGCATGTCCTGCCAGTGACCAGACATTTGCAACAGATTTGTCTCCTTGACATGAGTTGATTCCCTTCGTTAGATCATTGATATGTAATACTGCATAAGTGTTTTTTAAGTTTTCAAATTGGAATTGTTTTTTTAAGTTGTACCAATATTCAGTGTAATATATAATGTTAAGTGACCAAAATGTAGCATGTAACGTGATAAAATATGAACAATGTGACAGATTATTTGTGAAATCCTATTACTTCAAATCCATATGGAATGTACAGGTCCTGAAGTGTAAACAGTATAAGTCAATCAATGGACTAGTGTTGCTCCCGACTATTACATCCATTTTTCAAAACTCTTTACAATGTACGTGTTTAAGGAACTTATCATGCTTATCCAAAATATATGGCACTATATAAATATAGTAGTAGTGATAATAGGAATGCCAACAAAAATGTACACCTACTATATCATGACATGTACCATTATAGAGCAAAACAGTACACAACACCACACCCAATTCAATCCCAATCAAAGTAACCTCAAGGGAGTAATAATTATCCCATCTCTGACACATAGTTGTCTCATGCAGGCCTTTCAATCACACCAACACAACACATCACTTCCAGTGACAACACCTATTATCAAGGCATTGCCTAACAGGCTGCTAAATGCCGCTAAACAGCCCCCATGTGCCGCCAGCTAACTCGTCCAATCAGCATCAATTGCCTGGTCTGACCACTTGCCACACCACACTCTCCGTCCACTCCACCCGACACACAATCCAACAGATTCGATTCCCCGACGGCCAGAACAGCCATCATGTCCATTACCAACTTCTGACCATAGTGAAAGTGACCATAACATGTTGACTCGACCAGGTGAATGGACAACGTCCAGTGGCAATCAGTGGTCATTCGGTCAGTGACCGGTGTGAGCTATTTGTAAGTTGATTCCAATCCAAAGTGAGTTGTCAATAACAGAATTAGACGGAAGTGGCCTCACAAGCCACCAGAAAGTATACATGGGTGTGTGGGGTGAGTGTTCTGTTGGGTATGACATCATTTCTAAGGCAAACTCACAAAGGGGGGGCGTGCCAAAATTATTATTCCCAAACGACAGGACAGGCATTTCCACCCGCCACTGAGGTTTGAAAGTCCTGACAATTCTGCTTGCTTCAGTTGTCTCCAGTCAACCCAATGTAAAAATGAATGCCTGGCAACAGAAGCAGGTCAGTGATTTGTGCAACAAGTACTGAATACTCACTCCAGAAAAAAATTAGATGGTGTTCATTAATATATCTAACATCTCAAAATGGAGGACCGTAACTTGTCACCAATTATTTTCCATGGTACAATGTAGAGCCGCAACAGATTATGTGAGATGTTTTACAGCCAAAGGGCTTATCTCATCCCAGAGGGATAATTGCTATAATCTGCAGGGTTTCGACTACAACTTTGTAAAATGGATGTTTTCATTATTATAGTATCTATATATTTGTTTAAAGAAAAATTATAACATTGAGGCTGTCCTCTACTGCATTAAACAGCTGTATTGCCCAAACTACACCCAACAGCTGCAATCAATGCTGTGCTTCTGACCACCATGTCCTTTGCTTAGGCAGGGTCCAATGTCACCCCTAGGTTTCCCTTCATCTTGTACCTAGTCCTACATCTTTAAGGTCACCCACTGGCCCACTTGACAGCTCTAGGTGTGACTCCTTCCCAGGATCTATATAGACTGGTTAGCACCTTACATCAAGTATTCCCTGCTAAATCTCACTAGAACACGCACTTCTCAGACGGCTGGCAGGCACCATCTGAAGGCTTCAGGTCACTGCTGCGACTCAGACACTCTTCAATGGCTATCTAAAGAGTCTGACATTCTACTAGAGAGTTATTGAACTTCTTCTCTAGAACACTGTTGGCTCAATAACCATACACTATGGAAAGTTTGATTCGATATGATTCTAGATGAATCAATCATATAAATATTAACTTACATATTTTTTACCTACATGGTTGATTTAACTGTGGGAATTTTGACATTACATAAAATGATTGAAAACCAATTCTACACTCATTAACAGTAAGTAGTAAAGCATCTATACCATCTAAATCTCCAGAACCATAGCACAGGCCACAGTCCAAACAGAAATATGGAAGTGTCTTGTACTTAGTTAGTTAGTTAGTTGTACACTGTTTTACACAAGTAACATATTTAATCACTTACTGGCAACTACCATCAGTAGGCATCACTCAGGCCTGGAGAAACAAGGAAAGTGAAATTACTGAGTAAGGTACTTTTGATGGCAAATGATGTTTCATTCTTTGGATTATCTCCCAACCTGATCATCTCTCCACCCGAGTATTATATAATCTTCCAGCCTGGCAACTCCCTTCATCAGTATTGTGCCAATACAAATTTCACAGGGCTTGAAATTTGTCAAACTGGACAAGTCAACCAAACGTTCATTTGTCCGTACAACAATTCACTTGTCTTTTTAACAAACAACAGCATTTCAAAATCTACTTCCCTGTGATTTTTCAGGATGTCGTGGCTGTAAATAGCTAGGTTGCTCCAATGACAACTAGTAGCAATTTCATTTGTCCGTTGGCAAATCTGTTTGTCAGAGGCTAATAGACAAGTGTAATTTCGAGCTCTGCATTCCGTAATAAAAACAACAACATTTGAGTGATTATATAAAATACAAAATTTATCAAGAAAAATATATTCAAGTTAGGTATACTTTCAACTTTATTCTCACAACAGGAATTAGTTATAAATACCCGAGCAATCAGACTTGACCAGCAGCAAATATCATGAGTGAAGTTTTGACAGCAAGTACATTACTTTAATGAATAAACTGTAATCACCACATGACCTCCGAACCGCGGATTTGCAAGCAAACAAGAGTGATAAATCGTCATGCCACAGGTCTATAAATATCATTGGTGCAGCAGACCCAATCATTGAGCAATATATCGTGATACCACTGACCAGGAAAATTGAAATAAATTTAGTGATTTAATCAGCCACTCCCTTCGACAGTGCGTTGCGTTGCGAGTGTGTGCATGTTGATGGCGTGACATGAAAGGTCGACATCCTTTCATGTTAACTAAGCAAGATACGTGTCATTACATATGGAATCCTACATGGGATGTTTGAGAGGACAACTTACTGCAGTAAGGCCAGCTGTTACACCACAAGTCTGTGTCATTGCTGACCGGAAAACACTGACAAACACAGGCTAACAATTGGGCGTGAAAGGAAAGTCAGTGATTGTGTTGAGTCAAGCTGAAGGCTGGGGTAATAAGTTCCCCATCATGACAAATTCTATTTTGGCTAGGAAAATATCAATGCAACAATTTTTTTTATTCAAATATGTACGGTACAGTATGACATTAATAACTGTACACAAGTGAAATTTATAAATTGTATTTAATCATGAGCCAGCACATAATAAAAAATATAAAAAATACATATCAGGTAGTTCAAGTTGTGAGTTTTCAACAGCAATACGTACTGCAAATGTACGCAAAAAACAAGAATGTGGCTGCAAAAGTGAGATGTCTGCGTCTTCAATATAACTGTTTACTTTACGCTGATGTGTAGTTTTTATATTTGTAATTTCATCAGTGAAGAGTATTTGGTGAGTTAGAGTTCTGATTGGTGCAGTCATGCTGCATTACGACACAAGCCTTCAGACTTGATTATGTGGGGAGCCTCATACATATCTGACATTATTAAAACACCATCTACATTCTCTGGCCGATAAAATGTGCACATCCCACGCTGCTGTCTGTGCTGGTTTTCACACCACTCTTTGATCCATTACAGTAGGATGTACACACACACACACACACACACACACACACACACACACACACACAACACACACACACATATGTGTGTGTGTGTGTGTGTGTTTGTGTGTGTGTGTGTTTGTGTGTGTGTGTGTGTGTGTGTGTGTGTGTGTGTGTGTGTGTGTGTGTGTGTGTGTGTGTGTGTGTGTGTGTGTGTGTGTGTGTGTGTTTGTGTGTGTGTGTGTGTGTGTGTGTGTGTGTGTGTGTGTGTGTGTGTGTGTGTGTGTGTGTGTGTGTGTGTGTGTGTGTGTGTGTGTGTGTGTGTGTATGTGTGTACATCCTACTGTAATGGATCAAAGAGTGGTGTGAAAATGTTTATATTACCTCCTGCAGTTACTTATCAATGTTACTTTTTCAGGGAGGGTGGAGACACGGCTATCAGGCAATTCCGGTGTTTTGACTGTTTGTGTTGTAATTTCAGGAAGCATTTAAGAAAGCATTATTATAGATAACTAGTAATAAAACCAACCACAGTTTATGATCAACTCATTGCATTTTCACCAGATGGCAACCTGGTTACAGACAAGTCAGTCTCTACTATTTGTGTTCTATGTGGTCAGCAACCTTGGCCGAAGCAACTAGAAAAATCACCCAACACTAAGCTTACTCTACACAGACAGAAATGTAGCAACTGTTGCCTTAAACACCCACCACCAGGTGTGGCTGTTTCCAAACTGCTGCACAGGAGTTGATCATTTCAGTGTTGGTGTTCTTTGCAGTCAATGACTTGTACGAGAAATACTAGTGTACACAAAGATGTTACAGACCACAAACTCTGACGGACAGGGCAGGGTAGGATTTCCCTTCACCTCCGGCCCGGGAACTGGGGAAAAGGTCAATGGAAATGTGGATACAAAGAGCCCACCTGAGCTGGGGTTATGACAGCTGCAGAACCCATCAAGTTGTCCACCTACAGGAGCTAGGTGCCTAATGCCTATGACATCAATTAGTGCACCAGCAGGTGCCCCTTGCTGTGGTAGTGCACAGGCCATGTAAACACGTCTCCTGCACTCTCCCCATGTGAAGAACAAATCTCAGTCTTGTGTGTGTGTGTGTGTGTGGGTGTGTGTGTGTGTGTGTGTGTGTGCGTGCGTGCATGCGTGGCGTGTGTGTGTGTGCGTTGCATGCGTGCGTGCTGCTGCGTGCGTGCGTGCGTGCGTGCGTGCGTGCGTGCGTGCGTGCATGCGTGCATGCGTGTCAAACATTCTTAGAGGAAATTCATATTTTGTATTTGAAATTTTATTTCAATCTGTGTGACATTTTCCATAAGGTCAAGTGTCGCCACATGCAAATATGTAAAATGAACCAACATCAAATGAATGTGCTACATTTTGGCAGACACCTACAGCACTTCAAAGGTTGTTGCTAAAAGTTTGTCATTCACTTTTATACCTGCTGACAGATACTGAAATTGGAACTTTACCGCAGTTTTTATAAGTGAAAAAAAATTGGTACCTAGCCCTGTTCGATACCTCAAAATATTTTTTTTTATATTTGATTATGTTGTAAGAAATTAAGTTACTTTGGAGCATATCTTTTGAAACAACATTTCAACCCATCATCTACAGGTCTTGGTTATATACTGTTGTCACGTGTCTGGGCTCCGGTTTCAAAAGATATGCTCCAAAGTAAGTTAATTTCTTACAACATAACCGTGCCTTGGAGCCATGAACAGTGTATTCCATGTATATTTGATGTAGGAAATGCATTGTCTGGTTGTCTATGTACAAGTGAAGGAGTCGGTGCAACAAGAGATTTGGACGTGAGTGATGTCTGTAATCAGTGGTGGGTTTATGTAACAGCCACACATCAACAGCAGTAATCACTGTGTTGCTGCAGCCTTGAGCAGGCAGTGGGGGGGGTTATGGGTGTGGGGTTTCCAAGTAAGGCCCTCTCTTATAGCCTGTTATGACTGTTCAAGCGGAAGATGTTTTGTCTGGTCAACAACAGTTAATGAACACACTACCTGGCTCAGGCAGAGATCAAATGGCACAAGAGAGTGGCTCCATCACAAAGTCACTGCAGGTCCTACTTCTCTGAGAAGGTGTGACATTCATGGGAATAAGTCTATAGGCAAAACATATGGAAATGTTCTCAATAACTCAGGAGTCCAGACACCAAATACATTTTCTTGTCAGAACTGCAATTATTAACTGTGGACATCCTTAATCTATGCTTAGAACATCCTTACCCAATTGATGAAGCATGTACAGTTGTCATCTAATCATTACAGTTACCATTGGTACATTTCCAGACTCAGGACTAGTTTTCTTCTGTCTTACTGTAGAACATATGTGCATGAGGCTGTGCCTGACAAAACCAACCTTCTCCATTGCTGCTTTATTAACATTACTAGAAATATACACTGTATGTAGAATGTCTGCTGTCTACAAAATTGTCGAGAAAATGCTTACAAATTGAAAAAATTATGATATTATATAGCCTTAAAATTATGATATTATATACAAAATATTCAAACTGCAAATACAACCATTGTTGTTAATGCAGCAATGTGAACAACAAATTTCCAGATTGCTTCTCGAAATTTGCTGATTCCGCAATGAAGATTGCAAGGTACAGTTGATTCAATGAGATTTCTCTTGCTATTCCCACCCCTGCCTTGAGAAGGTGATTCCGGCTATCATAACCGACGGACGGACGGACGCAATGCAAAAGAGCATACCTTTGTCTGTTTTGACGTGTCTATTACGTGCCATATCGTCACCTGACATTTATGACTTGCGTCACCTAAGCATGTGCAATCTGCATTAGCAATCTTGATAGACATCCCAACCTGAAGTCCTTTCATTGGCAACTATTGAACCTCTTAAGGTGTTAATGCTTCATTGGCACCTGATGGCCTCTCAGAGACTTCCTGTCTTAACAGATGTCAGTGTTTTGTGAGTCTAATGCTGCGTGATTCTGCAAAAAGAACGACTGACAAGGTTGGTGCTTACAGGCTTGTCCTCACAGCCACATGATTAGACACCAGGAAGCTACGGATTACACGCGCCCTCCAGTACATACAAACACGTTGACTGGATTTGTTTGTTGGGGAACAGAAGTGACAAAATGTGAAAGCTGTTTTTATAACTTCATATTCTCTGTTCATCTGCAGGTCAATGGGGTTAATTATGCAACATTGTTGCTGATTTACTGTGTCTGCCAGTGTCTTGAGGAGATACAAGAACTTTGCTAAGCACACTGACGTAATGTCAATCACCCACGAACAAAGAAAACAAGCGAGAAAGATGAAGAGAAAAACAAACAGAGGAGGAGGAGGATGGGAGAGGAGGAAGGAGGGGATAAAGGGTTAGTGGGAGGATATGGGGTAGGAGGGAGGAGGGGAGATGGAGAAAGGAAGAGAGGGATACGGGGAAGAGGAAGAAGGCATGAGGAGGATATAGGAAGAAGGGGTGAACGGAGTAAACGCAGTAGGGGTGTGGGAAGAGAAAATAGGGGAGAGTGGGGGTGAGGGTAGAATCGGAGAATAACAGAGAAACGGAAAGAACAGAAGGGGATCAAAGATAGACAGAAAAATAGAGGTAAAAAAGAGACGAGTAACTGACTTGTATCACAATCAATCCTGGTGGTGTTAATTTTTTGGCCACAGGTGACGTGTTCATGAAATATAAATGCGATCAATTATGTGATCATGTCGCGATCTTTCTCACGGTGCACATTGATGAGACAGGATGACAGGAGGATGTATGGGAGTGATGATAGAACATCCTAAAACATCCGAGGAAACGTGGACCACTTCCCCAGGGTCTCTCTGATGCATTGTAGGCAATCTAAGGACTGGCACTTTGCTGCTCTTTACAGCTGCAAGTGGGTTGTTTATGTGTCGGCATGACGACAAGACAGGCAGCTGAGCTCTGTCAAGTCCAGCAGTCCAGCAGGATCAATGCATGTGACACCTCCACTGACACACATGACAGAAAGACACAGACTAGAAGTGATAAACACTGTTACATTCGGCTTATATCTATATAATTAAAACTCCATTTTGATCAGAAAATGTTCAGGGTTTTCATGGGTTACTATAATCCTGCTTTGCTGAGCATTGACAATCAACACAATAATAAATTAATACACATTTTTTGCATTATAAAAAACAGCTCAATGATGCTGATAATGTTAAGTTAAAATGAACAAGACATAAATAAAATATATTAAGTGCTAAATAAATAAAGTTCCACATATGGTAAACCTTGGACATAACATATTCACTTATAAAAAATATTCTCATTTACAGTAAATAAATGAACTTACATGGATATTAAAATGTTGTTACTATATACAGTAAATTTAAGATATGATGAATTTTGCATAGATTGAATAACGTGGCCAGTCCAAAGCAATTTCTGATGTGGGGTTTACTGTAATTAATAAATTTTTGTTAGCATAAAAACCATCATAAGTGACCTTTCACGTAACAGATGAGCTTGGTTTTTGACATGGGGATAGTTTCTGAAAGGTCAATGACCTGAGGAGTGTCTGGGTCAAGGGGTTGTCCAGGAGCTGAGATTACATTGACGCATTGACAGTTTATCAGTACAGTTGCATGGTGTCTACAAGTTAATGCTCCAGTCCAACGAGACATCTTCTCTTTATGGCAAGATCCAGACTCTGGTAGCTTCAGCAGTTTGATGAGGTCCAACACATCTGTGTCACCAAGATGAGATGGTCTATGACATGTTCCATCTGATCCAGACCAGATGGTCTATGACATGTTCCATCTGATCCAGACCAGATGGTCTATGACATGTTCCATCTGATCCAGACCAGATGGTCTATGACATGTTCCATCTGATCCAGACCAGATGGTCTATGACACGTTCCATCTGATCCAGACCAGATGGTCTATCACATGTTCCATCAGATCCAGACCAAATGGTCTATTACATGTTACATCTGATCCAGACCAGATGGTCTATGACATTTTCCATCTGATACAGACCTGATGGTCTATGACATGTTCCATCTGATCCAGACCAGATGGTCTATGACATGTTCCACCAGATCTAGACCAGATGGTCTATGACATGTTCCATCAGATCCAGACCAAATGGTCTATTACATGTTACATCTGATCCAGAACAGATGGTCTATGACATTTTCCATCTGATACAGACCTGATGGTCTATGACATGTTCCATCTGATCCAGACCAGATAGTCTATGACATGTTCCACCAGATCTAGACCAGATGGTCTATGACATGTTCCATCTGATCCAGACCAGATGGTCTATGACATGTTCCATCTGATCCAGACCAGATGGTCTATGACATGTTCCATCTGATCCAGACCTGATGGTCTATGACATGTTCCATCAAATCCAGACCTGATGGTCTATGACATGTTCCATCTGATCCAGACCAGATGGTCTATGACATGTTCCATCTGATCCAGACCAGATGGTCTATGACATGTTCCATCTGATCCAGACCAGATGGTCTATGACACGTTCCATCTGATCCAGACCAGATGGTCTATGACACGTTCCATCTGATCCAGACCAGATGGTCTATCACATGTTCCATCTGATCCAGACCAAATGGTCTATTACATGTTACATCTGATCCAGACCAGATGGTCTATGACATGTTCCACCAGATCCAGACCAGATGGTCTATGACATGTTCCATCTGATCCAGACCTGATGGTCTATGACATGTTCCATCAAATCCAGACCTGATGGTCTATGACATGTTCCATCTGATCCAGACCAGATGGTCTATGACATGTTCCATCTGATCCAGACCAGATGGTCTATGACATGTTCCACCAGATCCAGACCAGATCACCAGGTCTATGACATGTTCCATCTGATCCAGACCAGATGGTCTATGACATGTTCCATCTGATCCAGACCAGATGGTCTATGACATGTTCCATCTGATCCAGACCAGATGGTCTATGATATGTTCCATCTGATCCAGACCTATTGGCCTATGACATGCTCCATTTGATCCAGACCTGCTGCTGTTAGAATATCAATAAGGTATCGAACACGTAGCACAATAATCCATGTTTTAGGACTATAAAGACTGGAGTGTTGTACCTCACAAAAACAGCTACAACCAAGATTTACCATGACATCAGCATCATGTGAGAGACCAGAAGTTATTTTCAATCATGAACGTGTCATAACACAACCCAGCAGTAAGTCTGATCATGTGCAGTAGTTACATTCTGCCATCCAGGCTATCAATGCTACGGTTGAATTGAGAGAGTTTTTACCCATGGATACTGACTTGGTACAGAGGCGAACGAGACTGGATGTAATGACAGTTGTACTGATGCCACATCAACAAGATGATTCTGTCTAAAGTGGTCTGATGACAGGGTAATCAGCTGATTCATTGGTGGCTTTTTAAGATGCTGAAATGAGGTGATGACCTTTTGCCAGGCAGGTTGTCATTGGGATGACTTTCAGCACTTAAACTTTCAACTACCTCGATTGGTTGAGCGTTTTCTATGGTTGACAACTGAACACTCTGGTGATTGAAAACAGTGGCCACAGTTTCCGTTTGTTGTTTACAAACGGAAATGGCCCTGTGATATTTTTTCTTCACTGTCAGGTTGTCATAAACAAATGACAGTGGTGTATTTGACCATAATCGGAGATGGGAGACACTGGTGGGCTGAAGACTGACCTCAGTGGGAGATAACCACGTTTACACCCACAAATCCCTCCTGATTGCGGATCACATATTCCTCTGATGGTGATAGGATCATCTCAAACGATTGATAATAAGAGCCACCTTCCAAGACAGTTCAATCTCAGGAAGACTTAGGGCATCTGATAAGGTCATCATCTTCACATCAAAGTCATGGAGCTTGTTGTGGTCAGTGCATTTGGGAATCGATGTGGGGAACACACTTGTTGACCACTTCTTTAATCCTAATAATGAACAGGGATATTAGACAATATAGTCCTCAAAGACAGAAGCTACAAAGGGGATTAAGTCAGTCAGGATTCTGATGATGGCCAATTATCTTGGAAGCACGACGATGAGCTTTTTCATGGACATTTGCTGTAAATTTGTTAGAGCAGATTATAGGCTACCAGCACCTGTCTATTGTGTGTGTGTGTGTGTGTGTGTCGTGCGTGCGTGCGTGCGTGCGTGTGTGGTGTTTGTGTGCGTGCGTGTGTGCGTGCGTGCATGCGTGTGTGCGTGCGTGTGTGTGGGTGTGCATGCATATGTGCGTGTATTATATAACTATAGGTTCTTAAATATGTATTTATTACAACTTAATCATCCTGTTATATGATATTACACCCTGATCAACATCAACACGTGCCTGTCTCTGTTTCATTCATTTAGTAACACAATTAAGTTTATGTGTTCTGCCTGCCAGACATAATCACTGCTACGCTTGTGCAATTACTACTGGATTAATTAATTATGCTACACAATTTCACAGATATCATATGTCCATCCAAAGGAAGCACAATAGCCACAAATCATTTTCATTCTTTGTTCCATGTCTGTCATAAGACAAACTGCTTGTTTTTCAGTTTAAACACAATTAATGTGTCAGAACCTGAGAGATTGCTGCAAGAAACGAATGGTTCATACATGTTTGCCTTACAATGTAGGAGATGTGTTTTTATCACTCCAGACCTGTGTTCTGCATGAGTGCCAAATTTCGCTGATCCAGCTACAACTTGACCTTATTAAAAACAACTTGTAGACAGTAGACATTTAAATTAGGTGGTCAGGCTGAACAAAAACCTCCTCCGCAATTATTTTTGGCCTACTGTGCATCATGTTTTGTAGTGCGTGGACGGTTCAAGTAATATGAGAAGTTGGTTTAATACAAATCAGTCATTCATACAAAGTGTCAGTAATTATTTTTTATTGCTAGATCTCAAAATATAATCATCACAATCTGCTGAACACTTTAGCTCTGATTACATATGTATAACAATGTTACATAACTGGACTTGGCTACAGGTAACAAGCTATAGCAAATGAGTAACAATTATTGTAACTGGTTCTGGTTTTGAAATAATATTGTTTTTTTAACTGTAGTTTAAATTGTGATTTATATTATTTGTTTTCCTTGTATAATAGTTTATCAAAACATTCCCTGAATACATTTCAAATGTAAGAGCTGTCTCACGTCTGTATAAAGATATCAACATTAAACTATTTCATGCCACTTAAAGAGTACTGAACAACCACATAAAACAAACATCAAGCAATCACACAATTACACTTGAATTTAATTTTACATTTTTAAACATTGAACCCAACTGCTGCCTTCTGTCAACAGTAAACTACACAACAGCTCAATGATTTTTCACTGTCAAAACCTGGTGATTTACTAAGTAGACATTGCATATTGCCCAATTTATGCCCACACTTCCTTGCAGCCATACATCAAGTATTATTTCAGTGATACACTGTGCCCAGAGGAGTGATTTTAAAGAGTGGTCTTGCACGGAAGCACTTGGGATGCGGGATAAATTAATCTTCGTGATCCAGAGCCACCAATGGGAATCCACTGGATGTCATTGTAAGAAGTGAGCAACCACTGAGGATGTACACTTAATACTGCACTGGTTAGAGGTCAAACCAAGGTGATCTTCTACAACAAAGGGGTGGGACAGGGTGGCAATCATCATTGACCCCTTACTCTGTCAAAGACCACAGTGGCCATCTTGTCCAAAGGGTTTACCTTGAATTCTTCTGAGAAGATTAAAAAAAAATTTAGGCTGATTTCTTAAAGAGAACCTCCCTGTTTTGTCTGAAATTGCCTTTTAATCCATAGGTGATAAGTATTAGCGATTGTCTTCAATTATACCAAACATTAAAGAACAACATTTCAGTTTATGAGCTGTACACCTTCATTCAGCACATTTAATAAAGTATTACGAGCATTGTGCTAAACCTTGTGAAAGAGACTAGGTTCATTTGATGTGCTGCTCTGGGTTGTGTTTCTGGTGCCAACCTCCGCACATGACCCAAGAATGTGCCCATCTCTGTCAAGATGTTCTCCTGTTGCTCTTCATTAATGTCTTTGTACATTTCTCCCCTCTCGAGTCGGTTACCCTTATCTTTCAGAGGTTTTTGTTCTGGTGCTGCTTACAATACCTGGTGACTTATGTACACTGACCAACTGGAGACCGCTCTGCACTCTTCCTGTGTGATTGAAGTACAGCAACATGACTACACCCACAAGTTACAACTACTGATCACAGAGAATCTGTCATTTAGGTGTTGCCTCGAATGAATGAATGATTTCAAAGATACTCCCACACTCTCAGTGCAGCTCTGGGTTTCTCTCAGATATTGGAAGCTCATGACTGCTTCAGATATCTGATGTGGTATACATGTATGTGTTCTACACACAAGACAAACCTTTACCTTAATTACGGTGACATTTTAAAACTAAACAGCTAAAACTATTAAAACTGAAATATGCACATCATTATGCTATTTTAGGAAACATAATATTTATCAGTCTATATGACACTTATGTAAATTTCACTTACTATCGCTGCAATTAATTTTTGTAATGCGGTTATGTATATGAAACAATCACCTTAATCACCTTAATCAAAAAGTGTGTCTGTCATCTTTAACGATTGAACAGAACTCAGCCAAAATATCATTCTATGTACAGTGAACATATCAATAAGTACAAGTACCTGGGTACACATTGAACCTCTTTTTGTCACAAAATAACTGTGAAATGAGAAATTTATAGAAGAAATCTGTTTAAATCTAACCAAAATATCAGATTCAATGTGCCTCTTTATGACCTCCATCAATAATAATAATAATAATAATAATAACTTCTTATGCGCCAATATCCTCGAAAATCAAGCTCAGTGGCTATCCGAAGTTTAATGGACAAAGCCTGAAGCAGATTCCAGACCACTTGACTGTCAAAGCAGCCAACAATTAGACCACAATGACATGAAGCTAAGGTCAGCACCTAGGGGACACTGGGCCCCATGTGCACATGGACAAAATGTGCTATTACAAATTAAACATACTCAACGCATTACCAGCAAGGTGACATGAATAAACAACTACCTAATGCCAAGACCTAGTTTACGGTCACATTTTGAAATGACAATGTTTGGTCTTAGCAGAAGTACATTAATCCATGCCAATTAAAACTACTGTTTGTTACTGTATATTTTACGTGTATCTAATGTGTATTTTTGTATAATTTATATTTTTCAATATCAATCGATTATAGTTTGCACTTTTTTATTGTTACTAATGTTATTATATATTTTATTGATTTGTTACTGTACATTTTACAATTAAATATAATGTTTTTGTTATCTATTATTGTATAATAATTTTATATTCTTTGTCAACGTCAGCAATTTATATTTTGCTGCGGAGACGTATTTGGAATGTATTTTGATTGATCCAAGGCCATTTACCTTATATTAGATATGCGTCTGGCAGTCGTGATGTCTTCTTTATTTGAGAAAAACATTGCAAACTTGAAAGAACGTTAAACTGTCACAACACAAGAAATGCATGCTGAAAAATCTGTTCAATGGATAATTTGTCTGCATGTTATTGCTACTTTTTAGGGGATAAAATCAATAGTGGCCACCCAAAAATAATCCACAGTGCCTCCCTGGTGCATAATATGACACTATAGACGTGAATGGATTGAAAACACGTCATTACATACTTTAAATTTAGAAAGTCAGAGCATTGACGAATCAGGATGATGAGAAACAAATCCTTGTTCAAAAATATTTTGTTAATCATCAATTAAAAATAGCATCTTGTAGCAATGATAACACTTAGTAATATCTTATCAAAATCACAACAACAGCATCTGATTGATACTTTTTGTAAATAAGATGTTTGGTTAAAAATAGACGCAAGATATTCGTGCATGTTTTGCTAAAATATCAGCCAATCATCGACACAAATAATGTCTGTGCTATACAGTGAAAACATGTAATGCTGTGGCTTGTAAACTATGAAAGAACTAGGAAGTATTCACCATCTGGCAATTAAAAATACGCCATTTCTGGCAGCATTCACTGTCCATCAGCAATATGTGCCAGACATGGAGTTGTATTTCACCTGAGAGCAGCAGCTACTTTCTGATTGCTGAAACCCAATACTCTCTATTCATGCAACACTTGACGACAAAATAACACATTCTTCATTGATAGCCAGAAATAACCTGTCAACAATTCAGCTATCCAGTATTACACTTCCCTGTGTAGGGATAGCTCAGCCTATAAAAAGGTCAACAGGTGCTTTCCTAGTGGCTCTAGCTAGATAAATGGGAAGGTACCAACTAAAAGAAGTCCAAACAAGATTAAATAACTACAATCCACTTTAGTATACCCTCAAATTACAACCCACTGAGCTAATCTACACACACACACACACACACACACACACACACACACACACACACACACACACACACACACACACCACATACAACCCCGCACGCACGCACGCACGCACGCACGCACGCACGCACGCACGCACGCACGCACGCGCACGCACGCACGCACACACACACACACAACACACATATGCATCCAGCCAGTTACAACAGGAGTGTGACCACACACAGACAGGCACCCTGCAGGCTCAGCTCCTGCCAACCAACTCCCTCAACTTTCCTCTCACAATCTTCTATATCTAAGCTAGCCTGACTACACATTCAAATGAATAGTTCCTGCCAAGCACACACAAAGACAAAGACATCAACTAGGCTACTGGTAATTATTAACATGTGGTTTCTCTACCACTCCATATCCCATCTCTGGTCCAAACACCTACTCACTAATTAATTCCTAATCTAATAATTTATATATTTTTATATATTATTTATTTGTAAGATTTGTTTACATTTCTTAGATGAATGATGCTGCTACTTAGAATTATTAAATATCTGCTGTTGATTGTTGTAACATTTCTTAAATGTAGTAAAACAGATGACTTACTTTGTAGCAATAAGTCCATAAAACTACAAGATTAATTGTTGCAATGATCCATCCATACAAGGTATAGTTAAATGGCCAACTGTTTTTACTGTTATAGTCAATGTTCTATGGATCAGGTGTGATCACAAAATGTCAAAATAAATAATTAGAAGAAACCGGAAATGAAAGAAATTGCTTGGACATGATATGATAAAAGTAATGTCCACTGTTACTCCCACGATTGCTATAATAGTTCATAAAAGCAAATAAATCCGACTGCTTGCATGCAGTCTTCAAACAGTCTCTAAGTGTCTCTATATATAGTCCTGAGTTGGCGCAAACGACAGATGTGGACGTCAGTAATGTCCATCATGAGCGTGGGAACAAAATATGTCAGTAAAGTCATTTATGTGATGAGCAATCAACTCGCCTTCAGTTGAAGTACACATTGCATTGGCGTCACAGCTAGGAGTTGGACGGCAGGCAGACTAGAAGAGTACGATCAGATACTGCCGTTTTGATCACCATCACATTCTGATGCCTATCTGATGTTAATAATCGACAGCAACCTGATCATAATCCAACGTCACAATCTGACATTGATACGCAACCAATCATGGCTTGAATTGTGAATGAGTCGGTTGCTGGATTTATCGGACGGTCGCAGAAAATTTCATATTTACATGTGCACATGTGTAATTGTCGCATAACCCTTGAAGTTGGCAGCAATCTTCTGATTGGTTAATGCAGCTAATAGGTTTGGAACCATCCAGCTATGCCAGACAACATATTGCAGGTAAGGTATAAATAATTTAGTATCTGCAATTGGTCAGCTTTGTTGACAGGTGATTTACAGAACAATTTGTGACTGAAGCATTGAGTGGTGAAATAAGGTCACCTGTTAGGGGACATTAGGACCCTAATTGCCTTGTGGGAAACAAGTGTGATGGCCAGACAATGGTAATAAGTTCATCAAACATGAACTGCAAACTACGGGAAACAATCAGTTCCATTAGGGAGTCATCAGGGGACAGACCATATTGACACTTCATCCCGTCTCAATCATGCACAGCACTGAATAATTAACAACTTAGCCCATTTCACTGTTTCACTTCCCAAGAAGTACTGTAACTGTGTCTGTCTGTCTAAACGGCATTGAGATGTTATGGTATACAGATGCACAGGGGGTTTGGTTATGATGTTTTTATACACTGGCAGGTGAGTAGGCATTCTCATGTTTTGATCACACTGACACTTTTGACTATCAGCAGACTTGCAAAAATACTGAAAGACCTGCACATTGATGACTTGACCAAACATGTCCAGCATATTAGTGACATGATGACATTGTAAAATTTTCTATAATAAAAACAACCAGATGATCAGCAGGACAATTAATATATATCATAAGTTGATGTGGATGTCTCTGTTATATCCTAAGCATGTGCAAGCAACCAATTGAAAGCCAATTGATCTTGTAGCTCTAGCGCATTGTCTTAAATGGTTTACTCCTCATTTGGTGTCCTGCAACTACCAGGGGTACTAGGGTAGAACATCTGCCCTGCTGAATATATCAGTAGACCAATGATGCCATGGCACAGACCCATTGAAGCAAAACTGATTAATTAACAACCTTTTAGATTTAGGCATTTTGGGGTCCATACGTGGGCACCCAGCTTTAACTGCCTCTCATTACAGGTTGGATGGGTGGTGACAAGTACTTCCTTGAACTGTTCTTTGCATTTGAGCTGGTTCCTGTAATCATTGGACAATAATTAATGGGAGAAAGTACAGTCCTGCGAACATGTGCTGCATTGGATAAGGGTCTGAGGTAACATTGTCAACTTAGATATCCCTGGCTCACAAGGAAGTTAAAACCCCACGTTTCACTGACAGTTATATATATATATATATATATATATATATATATATATTATATATATATATATATATATATATATATAATATATATATATATATATATATTAAATGTCGAAACTGGGGCTTAGATGTTAAGATAAGATTATTATAATGATGACAACAGTTGTTCAGGTCTATGAGACCACTGAGCACTGGGACTAGTCTTGTGTTAATAAGGCAGTTTAAGTATTTACAAACAGGTCTTGATCTTGCACTTGGGAGTTTGATCAAAGGAGCTGAATTATGAACTTGATGATAAAAAGAGTCATAAGACTTAGATGTGAACACAGTCCATCCTGACTGACTAGGCTCTTAAGTACTCTCTATGTCAGAGTGTAGACTCAGAGTCTATACATAATTGGAGTGGCTAGATCTAAGCTACTGTAACATGATTTTATGACAAGACATTGTATCTATAATACATATATCTATCAGTGACATTTTGATGACTTTTTTCTTTATAATAACTTTTTGTAGTGTATATAAAATAAGAAGACGTTAAAGACTGGCTTCGTGATAACGTTACGAAAAAGCCTGGCCAGCTGAAAGTGACTTATAGCAATAACATTATAAAAAAGGCTGACGAGTCGAAAGAGACTTTATAAAACCATCAAGTTCCAGCACTCGGCATGCACCAAATATAGACTAGTTGGTAAGAGATTGTTGTTGCTGAGAGGTGGAAAAGAAAAGACAACAACAGAAGCTCATGTGTTTCTGACATAACCATTCAGACTGCGTAACAAGCATGTCGCCAGGGACACTGAAACTGGATCGAATTATTCCTTCCGAGACGTGACCGACATACACCTACTTGTGCATGCAAGAATCAAATTACTTAGGAAACCACCTATTTGTTACAGTGCATTATCAGCAGATTTATATACATGGTGCATGATTACGGCTCTCACTTTGTGCCTTCTGTGAAACGTCACTTGCCACTGGCTATTTATGTCTCCTATACACAACCACACGCTTTTTATGCAGTTCTTACTTGAGCTGGTCACAAATCTTACTGATCCACCGAGAATCAATGATACACTAACAGGAAATAGGTCTCCGGTGCAGGGCACATTTCCTTTCATGATGGTTCATGCTTGAGCAAATCTAGAGGCTTCTAAAAGGAAGCAATGTTCATTGTGTTATGGAAACGCATATGCCATAAAGGAACTGAACATCGTTCCACAACATTAATTTACAGTTTTCCATGTACTCAGAACATAACGGGAGCAAAATAAATGTTTTACTTCATAATGTATGCATGTTTATATATAATAACCATCCCGTCAATTATAACAGTAAATCAATTATTGTTTACAATGCAGGCTGTATAGTCATTATTATTATTGTTGTTTTATTAATCATTCGAAACATAACACGTACAATGTATATACTAAAACCTGTATAAAATTTCAACTAAATCAATTTAATTTTCAATATCCAGGCACCCATATGCGAGCATAATCTTATCACAACAAAGAAGAAACTTTAAATTAAAAAACAGAACTTCAAATATTCATACCCAACACAATAATAATGACACGTTGATGCACACAACACAAATATAGCATTAATTATTGTTGTTCCAGCATGCCATGACAAAACAGCACATTGTAAAACATTACGTAAATATACCTTAGGGATCTGAGTAATTTGAACATATTTATCCAAGTGCAGTGGCCTACAATCAAGACACTGAGCCGGAAATTACATTTCCATAATGCATTTGTAACCTTTACTGCAACAACATCTGGCAGTCGTTTGAGCTAAAAAATCACCTTTCAAATGATTCTGCCTATCACAAATCAAGTTCACTGCTGTTCAAAATTTCACTAACAAAAACAAGAATTTTTTTTACAATTTATTGTATGTTGTACGGGAAAGACTATATTACATTTTTCATGACATGAAGCTAGTAAAAAATTACCAGAAACCAATTCAGTATGAGTACCTACCAAATATATGCTAATATAAAATGTTTTGTTTTGATCAGTTACAATCTAAAACAATCAATACACCATTCAAACACTCATGATGCCAAAAAGCAAAACCACACAACGATGGCAATCAACAGATGTTTGTGGTTTTACAGAGTCCAAGTTCTAGGGTCCATAAATCACGCAGCTTGTCCATTCAACTATATTTCCGTGGTATAGTATTAATCTGTCTTTGTTGGACTTTGTCTGGATGAAGTAGGCAGTTGTGTTTGGTGCAGTCAGGCAAACTGTGTCCATTATATATTACTTCCTGTACACCGCAAATGTGTGAACGGCCGAACATTACAATAATATTAACCAGAGTTCCTTGATGCACCATCCAGCTTTAAGGTAGTTATTCACTGTACCCACAAATAAAAAAAGTTAATTAACAATTATGAACTAATTAAAAAGCTAAAATGACAAATATTAAAAAAAATATAAACATTGTATTAATTAGTCTTATAAATGTGCTCTATGGTAATACAGAGTTGTCTTACTTACATACTGCTGGAGAGTCCATGGCGGAGCTTTATAATATAAGTAGTTTGTTTCACAGGGCTCAACATTTCCATACACGTCAGCTGACTGAGGACATAGGTATATCTACGGGTACATTAGCATATCAAACAATAGTCTTATCTAACATCAATGTCCATCTAGAAAGAGTGAGAAGCTGTCCTACCCAGACAAGAAACATTTGCGTCAGTCACTCAGTTAAAAGGGTATTTTTAGAAATCTGTTCACCCCCTCATCTAATCCCTGTTCCTTCATGTCTGCCATGTCCACAATAGAAACAGTACCAAACTACATAACAACCTTTACAAATCCAATAAACAAAAAATACAGTGACCATCGCGGAAGGAGACATTTGCCAATGGTCCATCATTGTGGAACTTCATTATCGACCTACAGTGTATTGCGCAAACAGCGGCTGATGTTAGCATCATTGGTTTATTGATTACCCAGTTCAGGGCCAATTCTGCTGATGGCATTGCAAAAAGTAGACAGTAGCAAATTGTGCCTGTAAATGAAGACCCTATAACCTTTGTTGATATCACAGGGCTCTAAATCTCCCTCTGGTGTCAGTGGCATCTACGTTTCATTACCTTCTGTCTGGCAGAATGCCCTATGGTCTCAAGTTGGGCCCAAAAACAGATTCACAGGCTGCTCCCAAACATGTATAACTACATTTTCACATTCTATATATACTCACATTCCCGTTCTGAGAGATGCAAACAAATTCTTCAACCGCTAGACTGTACCTAGTGTATACAAATAAAAAATTATGTTTATTTATGTCAACTGGTCATGAATATTTGTTGTATTGAATTAGTAAACTCAATGCCCGTTTGTTTAATAAAAACATTGTTCAACCACTGGTCTGTCCTTGCAAATCTCACCAATATGCCATTTATCACGCCCAATGAGCATGGCTGATTGATTCTCTACAACTGTCTGGATAAGCCACGATTTATTCTAGAAAAAGGTGGCGAAACCACGGTCAATTTGAGATGTACAGCACAATCAAGGGCACGTTTGCTTGGCCGAGTGATTGCATCTATAGTATATCAATCTTTATGGCTGGAAAATTGCATTGCAGTGAGACAGTTGATTAGTGTAAACAGTCAAACATAGCTTCTTCCGTAGCCGTCTACAGGAGATAAGATAATCTGTGTAAAAACAAAGTGAGAAGTATCTTGATGTAGATTTCTACATTAGCTCAATGGGTATTGTCTGTTGGTGCAGTTTCTCGGCGAGTGTGTGTGTGTGTGTGTGTGTGTGTGTGTGTGGTGGTGGTGGTGGTGGTGGTGGTGGTGGTGGTGTGTGTGTGTGTGTGTGTGTGTGTGTGTGTGTGTGTGTGTGTGTGTGTGTGTGTGTGTGTGTGTGTGTGTGTGTGTGTGTGTGTGTGTGTGTGTGTGTGTGTGTGTGTGTGTGTGTATATGCACTTACATGAGTGCATCCATGCACGAATGTGTGCAGACATGCAGATATTTTTTATTATTATACATACATGCAGATATATTATAGTTGCATGTATGCATGTAGCTTCCTAACTGTATAAATGATTTCAGTAAAAAGTACGTAACTAATGGTCTGGTCTGCCCAATGAACACAAGTCACTACTACACAACAGCCCCTGCACCGTGCTGCTCCCTGGTGGACACACACAAAGACGAACCAAGAAAACATTTAAACTAAATTGACTGTGCATTGAATAAAATTAATAGTGTTCAAATTGATCCGATGGAGTAAAAAAACTGTTGTTTTCTGAATGAATAATCCTGCTATGTCTGCATTTGTGAAAACACATTGATACATCACCAGTCGTCTCATCTAGTGTTGTCTGAGGGGGACCTGGTAATGGTGGTTTTGGGAATAAGGATATGTGACTGGCTAGTCAAAACATGTTCCGGGATTGTACCACAAGTATTTCAATCTTTTAGTTACTGGCATATCTAACAAGATTTAAGATGGTCTTAGGAGAGTGGAATCCATAGAATAAACAACAACTCTCCTCAAATTGGCAATATCAATATTCCTATGTTTTCTGCAGACAAAATCTGCTCTTCTGGGATGTGATATATTTTGTCAGTCTTGTTTTTAAACATATGCGTACTGTTGGCACCGATGTAAGTGATCAATTCCATAGATTTATTGTCATTTTAGATTTGACAGACAGCACCACTTAGACGTGCCTCCATGGAGTTTCTCTATCAACTCAACATACTTAACTATTAACTAAGACAGCGAATGGCCCTGAGAAGAGCTGACTGAGCAAGCAGACTGTGGATGTAGGATACTGCTCCAAGGTGGCTGCATTCAGAACTACTGACATTTCTTGGCAATATGTTGTCCCCCAGGACAAAGCTCTATGAAACTACTCCCTGCTCTCCCCGTGGTAGCCAGTCTCAGTAATTAGGTACAGCTTTGGATTACACCCTTGGGAGTTTGATCAAATGTCAGGTGTGTGATTATGAACTTGATGATAAACAGGACATTATGACTCAGATGTGAATACAGTCCACTGTGATTGAATAGGCTCTTGTGTGCTCCCTACTTCCAAGTGTAGACAGCAGACATATATAATAACAATATTTAACCAGATTACCATCCTAGCTGCAGATGTCAATCTGTGTGTGTATCTTGGCTTTATCAGATATCTGTCAGTGTTGTTTTCATACATTCAAGCTGCTAGCATTAACACAATCAGTAGATAATGTGTCCCATTCATCTGTCTTACTTATTCATCTGTATACTGCCCTTTTACTCAAGTTGTTTCTTTTGGTTGATTTCTCGTTGTAATGTCACCTTTAAATTGGAGGAAAATACTGTCAATTTTTCATAAATATTCAATAATTAAACAAACTATTTGGACTAATTCAAAGTCTCCTGATCTTGTACATTATTAAATCACATTGTATTTTTCTCTATATCTTCGGCCAAACTATGGAATAAACTCTCCATGACCATAAATGTACAAACATAAGGTATTCAATGAGAATGTTTCAACGATAAATATAGTCGTTTATTTGGGTTAATAACTTACATTCAGTGTTTATTCCTGGATGAATGGTTAACCATTTAGTTCTGATTAACTTTTCATTCTTTGACTCAATACCAACATTTTAAACTAGGGATTTTGTCTTTAATATGGCCAACCAATTTTGAAACGGCCAACCTATTTGTCGTGATGCAACTCTGAGTTTGGCTTCCATGATTTAGGCACGACAGAAGTTACCTCATTATTACTATTCATGCACTCAAAGTTAGCACCCTTATGAACTGTGATCAAGAAGGAAAATGATGACTTCATGAACTAAACACACCGATGTATGACGGCAGAGAAAACAGCTGCTAACCACAGTTACGCAAACTGTTACCAAATCACCCATAAAATGCTTGTATACTTTATGAACCAACAAATATGTCAAACGGAAACTGGCCTGTCTTATGGATGATATCAGTAGCAGAAGCAAATATTATAAAACATAATTAACCAGTCGTCATGCACATTTGATTGTCTATTAATGTAAAACTCTTACATTCCGAAAAATAGACTACAATTTGTTTATATTAATGACTAAAAAATTAAATGGACCATACTCATAATACAAATGTTGTGTTCAATAATTTTTTATATTAATGATATTTATTATTATTTGTTACTCTATATGCTGAATGAAATAGTTAAACAAATGTGTACAACACTAACAAACTTGTTTCTCCTGACTATCGAGGCCAGCACAGTATTAGGTCTGGTTCTCAACAAACAACAAGACCACCGATAATCAAAGCAAGTACAAATGGGAAGAACATTTGTCTTGTGACATCCGTGGTGGCAAATGTCCCAGATGTTGACATTGCCACACAGTAAACATGCAACCGGGATCATTCATTATACGAATGTAAGACATAAGGTTACACCAATGATCTAGTGCAAGATATATCAAGGCCCGGCATGATGTTTTTAACTGGCGTCTTGAGCTACATCACCCGGAGCAACAAAGAGTCGTCTCCTGACCACACGAAGTTGCTATGCACTTCCAAACAGGTGCTAGTTTGATCAATGTCATAGTAAGTCATATTATAAACAGGGTGGCATCATTTATTTCTAATCAATGTCTTGATCACAGAGACATGTGTTAATAGAGCAATTAAAAATATATAATATAAAACAGTTTAAACAAAATATAATCTGTCATTCAGAATGAAATTTTTAAACTCATGTTAAAATATAAATCTTCCACAAATAATGGTAAATAATATTTATTATGGTTCTTTAAATCAATCAATCATTTCAAAAATCAGAATATTATCACAGGTATGACTTAATAATAATTATATGACGTTTTTACATAGGGACTTTTTATTCCATATGTATTCACTAGATCTAGTGTCTGTAGTTCAAGAAATATTCATCTAAGGCATTTAATTATACTTTTAGTGAGTGGGTAAAACCTGGCCATAATGACTATGTGTGACCATGTCAGTGGTATTTAAACAGACTATTGCATAAGGATACAGATGTTTTATTTGTACCAACAGCATTAAAAAAGTACAATACAGATTTACATGTAAAATATACAATAACAGTTATATATGTAGCAACAACAAGAATAAGTTCGTACTAAGAAAAAACTAGTCGTTACTGTAGGAGCACACTAATGATTCCAGTGTCCAGCCCAATTACGTGCACTGCAACATGAGTATGTGGGCAGGTAGAAGTATTGGCCTATTAACCAAATGTGTGTATGTGACAGATGTGGCTGATAAGACTTTCAATCCGCAGCCACATGTGTTACCATGTAAATCATAACAAATATATGCTGAAACCATCCAAAGTACAAGTCAGTTCCTGTGATATACATCGGACAAAATGCATACATACATACATTATATATATATATATATATATATATATATATATATATATATATATATATATCAGTATATATATATATATATATATACATATATATATATATATATATATATATATATATATATATATATACGAAACAGGTTTGTGAAAGAGCACTGGACTATGACTCAAGAAGAACACTTACAGCAGTTTTAAAACAGGGGTCACTTTGTTCCTGCAATTTTCACCACAAGTTTTGGTATAAATAAAAGGTACACCAAAACTGCTGACCACATCTGCATAACTGTCTACGTCACCAGATGTAAACATTCCATGTAGGGGGTTAAATATGGTGTAGATTCATCATCTCTAAAACTGTGACAATGCACCAGACTGGGATAACATTTATGTGAAGATATAATGTCAAGATTGATTGGCTGTTCAAAGAAGCATTGTTTATATACATTTGGAGTATATGGTAGTACATGAAGAGAACATTCCACTGCTGCAGCTGGAGACAATGAGTATGTTATAGCACCCAGTTTGTCCACCATATGTTCACTTACATAATACATGTGTTTATGTCCTACATCTGCTACATTACTAAACTGGAACTGTGAAGACAAAGTGGCCACCCACTGCGTAAGTGTGAAGAAGAACGATGACAAACAATACATTTCCCAGAAGGAGCCAGCCCAACTGTCAGCTCCCATATGCCTCATTCATGCAACAGTTGGTCTATCTATCTGCCTTAGTAATTGAGCAACCCAGGCAAGATAATCCAAAATGATTTCAACTCAACATATTTCAAATAAAAAAGTTCAAAATGTAACATTATTTATATTTAATAAGATTTAGACAGCTTTTAATTTTTTTAATAAGACATAACAGCATTATAAACAATGTACAACAATATTTAAAATATCTAACCAGATGCTAGAAGACATGAAAAGAATTAACTTAATGAAATCAAAATTAAACATGTTTAATGTATATTCATATTTAAAATGGCAAGCGTGATGTTTGCTGGTGTACAATGACTATGTAATTTATTATGGCAACAATAATAATATCCCCTGCCATCTCTGGGGTATGTTGTGCATTTTATTATGAAATTGTCTTTTTTCTATCTATTGTTAGCCACTCTGATGTAATCCATCTCATTTCGTCACCTCAGGGAAATAAACACTAATGCCTCCTAGGGATATTCTAGGTGGATACTACAATGTACGTTTATCAAAGCAATTCACAGAAATACAATAACATAACGATGGCGTCAGCTGCATAAAATAAACTACGTCAGAAACTTGCAACATTTGTCTAACGGCTATACTTTACCATTCCAGGTGATGTTGTCTCGGTCATTGACGATTTGTGGACAGCCGCGTGAATCAAAGCGAATCAACATGAATTAACGATGACACGTACTTCAGAGAATGTGTGAAGGATGCTAATTTGTGTACGGCTCATTACAGACAGCCAGGGGTACTTTGCCTAATTACTGTTGAGGGAGGACATTCATGGAACCACGTAGACAGCTACATGTCTAGTTAGCAGAACACGAGCGAGCTGACGGGACTTGTATCACCTGTACATGAAGGCAATTTGTCTAACAAGTGTGGAGAGACCGGTATCACTGTTACCAGCAACCTTCTCCTGTCACCTGTTATCTCGTGACATCGATGACACGTGGTGACACTTGGTGACACAATTAGAAAAACTGTGGTGCGACTAATGCCCGACTAATACCGAACTGGACAACGTTAAGTGAAATCATTGAGTCATATCACAAACGGGTATTGGTGAAATGGGAATAATGACGAACACGTGTGATCTCACATTGTAAGTCTCCCAGCTGTGATACTAACATGTGACCAAACCCAGCTCACTCGTGTATTGTCCAATGGGCTGTCTATCGTCCCACAGTGTCACGTGTGGATGTGAAATGTGCTGAAGCACTGGAGCTGTTAACGTAACTTTCACCTGCACTATGGCCCGCACATGTCGGCAAACCTACCCCACTCACCATGTCAGTGCAAGACTAACTCAGGCATAATTGGGAACGCACTTGCAGAAAAACTTGCATTCTGCACAATTAAGAGCCCGCAGTGGATCAAGCACGTGCGAGCGTGTGTGCATGCGTGCGTATGCCTGGGAGGCGGCCAGGAAAAGCAATTCTCTGATGCGCTGCCGGTGCTGATATCGCCGCTGAAGTACAACAGCTTTTTATCCCACTCTTTGTTGCATGAAGACGTATCGATGACGCATGGGTAATACATAGCACGACGATCCGTCTAGACACAGAATTGACAGAACGCTTCCGTGTTTATCATCGTATTCTGTGTCTGTAAATCCGTGCGCTATGGCTACAACGTCAGCACTGACAGAGGGGCATACCGGAGAGTACCTGACCTCGACCAACCTGTCATTGTTGTTGGTCAATGCAAGCAGGCATCACAACGAGACAATGACACCTCAGGAGCCAGTACTGTCACTCAACTACAATCTCCCTGTCATGGTCATCGTTGCCGTTCTGCTTCTCACCATCGTCGTGGCAACGATCTTCGGCAATTTCCTCGTCGGTCTTGCACTCTTCAAGTATCGGTCCCTGCGAACAATCTCCAACTATCTGATCGGCAACCTTGCCCTGAGTGACTTCCTGCTTGCCACGACGATTCTGCCACTGTCGTCTGTGAATGAGTGTCTGGGCTACTGGGTGTTTGGCTCAGCCATGTGTTACTTTTGGCTGAGTATAGATGTGTTGTACTGCACCGCATCTATATGGAACCTGTGCATCATCGCGTTTGACCGTTTCACCGCGACACTCTACCCCATCTGGTACCACGAAAAGCGGTCATCAAAGCAGGCTGCCATCTACATATGCTGTGTATGGGTCATCGCCATAGCGATCTGTCTCCCTCCACTTGTAGGCTGGAATGACCTCAGTCAGACTTACGTGTATGACAATGTGACAAATGTACACTACTGCGTGCTGTACCAGTCGCCGGCCTATGTCATGTACTCAGCCTCCGGCTCTTTCTACATCCCATTCTTCATCACCGTTGTCCTCTATGTGCGCATCTTCTCCGTCCTTGATCGACGGATGAAACAGATGCGGCAGAAAGCGAAGCAACGTGTCGTTGTCAACTCCGTCGTGAACCAAACCAAAACGAACAACCTCGAGAAGCCCGAACTGCCTGTTGCCATGACGATGATCACGGCGAATAACGAGTTAGTGAACATGGAAGAGACGAGTTCGAAGAGTCTGTTTGGCTCGGACAGTGTGAGTGTTGAGAACCAGAGCGGAGTGACGGAGAATGAGAAGTCACTGCTGGAACTGAAGAACTACAACGCATCGTATATGAGCAGCTCTGACACGGAGACTGTGTCATGTGTCACGAAAAACGGAGTCCAACCACAACAGACAGATGGCAGCACTGTCAGCACAGTGATAACGAACCCTGATCACTTGTACGATGCAAAAACCATGCAGGTGAAACCTGTTGCTGGTGAGACGCAATGTGCAACGAGCGACTCAGTGAATGAGACACAACACAAGGAGAACGGCCGCAAGAGTTTTGCGGGCATCCTCCAGTCGGTGAACCCATTCAAGGTGCACAAGACGAAGCAACTGAGCATGATGCGACGGCGCAGACTGGACCAGCGTGAGGTGCGGGCCACCATCCGCATGGCCGTCATCATTGCATGCTTCTGTGGCTGTTGGCTTGGGTTCTTCATCATCTACGTGCTCAACGGCTGGGTGAGTGGCCTCGTCATTTCACACCAGCTCGATGCATTCTTCTTCTGGCTCGGATACTCAAACTCAGCCATGAACCCCGTGCTGTATGCAATCTTCAACGATGACTTCCGGAAGGCATTCCAGAAGATCCTGGGTTGTTACCGGAGGAGATCACACAATGCTGGGGGGTATGGCAACAATCGGCGGCACTGACTCGAGATTCTGAGGGTTAATATCCACAGAATATATGGTGTAATTTAATAATAGACTTTGTTAAAAGACTTATAGGAGCTTGTGCTTGGTACATGAGGACTATACTGCAGATAGACAAAAGAACTGAAGATGTTTGGTAATCTCTTGCAAGGGTTGCTATTTTGTTATTTATTTGAAATGATTGCATTGTTCCTGTGATTCAGCTAACAGTATTGGTCATCTAATGATTAGTAATGGTCACAACAGGAAATAACTTGACCAGCCAATTGTAAATGGATAAATACAGATATCCAGTATATGAGACTCATGTCTAACTCAATTCTACACTTTATACAATATGCTTTATGAGTGAAACTGTAAGACAGTGGTCCGCCACTTGAATGTTATCGGTCCAATGAAGATGCCCCATCATGCATAGGTATGAATATCGTTGTCATAACAACCTGGTCACATGACCACGACTATTACTGAAACATTTTGTGATCATTCAGGAAATATATATTTTAAGCACATAAGAATTTGCTGCCGCGTTGAAATTGTGAACTGTTCATATTATATATTTTACACTTTTCCTGTTTGTTTGAAACTGTTACTGCATTGTGCAAAGACTACATCTGTATTCCACAGCAATATTAGTTTTAAGCTTTACAACAATTTGCATTTTTTGATTACTCAACTGTATTATAGACAATGTAGATAAATAAACTTATACGTGTACATAAAACAACTGTGTTTGATGCATGGCTTTATGCAGGACAAAATTATTGCCAGTCACACGTTTTGATGGACATGTGGAAATGTGGATGTTAACTGTTAAGCAAGTTTACAAACATTTTAAATGTTGTGTTTTGACCTTGAAATGGACTACTTAAACACACATGTGACACCATTTACACTCACATTTGAGGCATAACTGACAATATCTGTGGTTTTGGAAGACCTTCTTTTGCTCCTTAATTTTTCTACCTGTCCACCACCCGTCCATCCATATTTCTACCCGTCCACAACAGTTTTTACCCTTCCAAATGATGGGTGGACAGGTCTCTGCATGGTTTGATGTCACCCATCAGAATGGAAATGCTAGTTTGTCTTTTAGTTGTTGCTCTTGTATTTCTGTCCATGTTTTCTGTTGGCCTCCACAAAAGATAGGCATTGCACATTTCTGCTGATAGTGATTATAACACTTCATAGTCAATTGAAACCATCACCCATTCTCACATTTCAACCTCCAAAATCTGTTATCATGAACAATAATTTTGTGATTTGTCTCACAGAATATCTGCACACAACTATCAATAATTTCACAAACTTGACGAATTATACAGATATTTTCTCTTCAAGGTGAAAGAAATAGAAACAGATTGTGTTTTTGGGAGGTTGATTCAAAATAACTTGCTAGACAAGGGAGACTGGTCCAGAAACATGTTAAGCAATGGGAGGTTGTCTAAAAATGACATGCTGGTAATGAGAAGCTGACCCTAAAACAAGTGGGAGAGGGGACTGGTTGGCCTTAAGTCACGCTGGAAGTGGGAGGTTAGACCCCAAAACGGATGCAGCTAGATGTGAACAGGTCAGAAATAGAATTTTGACCCCAAACAGGTTGGTACTGAAAGACAATTAGGAGATGGACGCTTGTGACCCCCGCCATACGCCCCAAGACATAGAGCACACATCACTAGTAGAGACACGTTTCATTCTACTGGCAGCGTAAACAGCGTACTACTGACTGATGAGGACGACTCAGGAAGACAAATTACCCACACAAGACTCCGCAATCAGAGGTTGTGTTTTGCCGTTCACTTCATGTCAAATGAGTGCTTCATTACACGTGCCACACCACCAGCAACTATGACACAAATTAACTCAGCTCATTCGAAACCATCCCGCAACCTGTCTTGGAGTCACAACAACAGGTTCATTTAGTTGCAATGATATATACTAGTGTTTGGTTATTTGATTAACAATTACTACTTGCCCTGGGATGGTGCAGACACCACTGCGAGACTTTAAGAGCGCAGCCAGCAACCAATGTCATGTGACCATCATTTTTGGCCTATTAGTGGATGAGTAGTTTTGACAATGAGTTATTGTTTTGTTCATTACATTAGAGCATCTTCTGACATTTACAATATGCCAACTCTGCGTTTCTGAGCGACACGGACAAACAGAAATCTGCAAAATCTACAGACAACTCTAACGTATTATTTACAAGTGTGCTTGCTGACAGGATCAAAATACCTTGTTACACCCACAGAGATCAGTCTGGGTTTTGAACTGAGAACACTGACAATAGTCTGACATGTCAATATATGTAAACCTGTTGTAGCCGACTTGCTATTGTTGGTATATATTTAATCACAACTAACATTTTTAGTGTACTCCTTGGGGATGGAGTATAGAAACACTGTATTCTTTCTATGCTTCCATAAATTTGACAAGTATGAATGAACACCTAAGTAAATGCTTTATTTAAAGGTGGCAACCATGGCATGGGTTACATCATGCTTTTCAATGAACATCACCAATTAGTGTCTCTTATGCCCTAAGTCTTCCAAACTTGCCTGAGCAATTACACAGACTATCTGTGGTGGAGCTAATGGGACAACACATTATAATTAATCTTTGTTTGTATATGTGTGTGTATATATATATATATATATATATATATATATAATATTTATGTATTAATTCATGTACATCAATGCTACCTGCAACAGCCTAAAGCGAACGAGGAAGAAGACAAAGAAGAACATTATAATTATATGATGCAGGAGACATTTATGGATATGGTGTTTTATAAGATATATATTATATATATTACCATTATAAGACATTGCATAATTGACAATTTGATATAGAATATCTATAAGATTATTCAGGACTCACACGCACAAATTATCATGTTATGGTGAGAATTATTTCATCAGCAGTGATAAACTAACAAATGAAAACACTAATAGAAACATGATTGAATCAATAGGAAACAAAAAACATTACATAGCGACACAGATAAGCCACTCAACCGGTGATAAATGCCTCAATCCACGTCACAATTAGAATCTTTTTGTCCTAAAGTATAATAAACACATTTATTTACGTTGCAGTTTCATTCGTCTCTGTTATTTGCTCACCAAAAAGTACACTTCCATTAATTAGTTTCGTTGATTTAGTTGATCAGCCATGAATCAGCCCTGCCTGTGAAGTGTACACATTGTTCTAGAGTGGCTGAATGCTTCCTACAGAAGCCAAAACAGTGTTCAACTGAACAAGTCTGCCACTGCCAAACAGATTTAGGCACTTCCAGCAGTCCTAATGGACGGCTGCACTATATAAGAATTCATTACATTTTACTCTTTTAGAGAGAGGATAAGATCCTCAAATCTATAAATCTTGCTGATAGATAGGGTTAGCTACCTCAGTAGGCACATCCAATTTTATAAAAGAATTCACATTTAAACTAAATTCTGCCTTTTTTACTTTCCGGGCTGGAAAGCTGATTAATTTTGTCCATAATGTTGTCAATGCCACATTATAACATGTATTATTGATTTGTTGTTTTTTCTTCCATTGTCAAATAATGGTAAAATCCTGCATCAATAGTACAAATTTAAATGGAACAATTTATCTTTGCCTGAAATGTATTTAACTAACAACATAAATAATTGCTATAATCCCCATAACTACTGAGTCAGGGTTAGTTAGTATTAGGAAACAAAGTATAGTTGCACAGGATGAGGCAATCACATGCTGGTCACATGACCAGTCACTGTTGTTGACCCTCCACAACTAATGTGCATCAAGTACCCAACACATGTTCCATGATGTGGATGACCATAAAATGTCAAAGATCACACAATTAATAATAAATGAGTTACCCCGCCCAATGTCCTAAATCCAGGTCTACACACAGTGTCCTACACGCAACTTGTACATTCTGTGTCCTTCTGAATCTGTGTCAAACCCGGTTAAAAAACCTGTAATCTGGCACATCAATGCAGAGTCCATCGTGGTACCATTAATTGTGCCACACGGCACAATTCAAGAGCACTAAATAACATCAGTTATGCTTCCGTTCTGACGGCATGCACACAAGGATGCCAGCGTTCCTGATTCATCACACCAGGCAGAATTACGTTAGCAGCCGACTGTCTAATAACGCAAATTGTCTTTCACAGAGTGATTTTTCTTCACGCAAATTGCAATAAGCAGCTACAATCTGCAAGGGAAATGGATGGAGAGAGGTGAAGGGGCAGAGTGGGGAAATAACTCACTCAGCCAACCATAGATATAAACAGATGTCCTCTCTTCATAAACCAAGTGCTGCATGTGACTGTTGCAAGCGTGGAACATTAATACGGACCTTCCACAGACAAACCAAGTGGCTTCTGACTCGGATTCAGTCGACTGCTCGTCAAATTCATGATAGGAGTCATGTCCATAGTGCAAGAACCCATTTTATTGATCGCCCACAGTTGATGGGAGGTGTTGAATTTATATGATCCCAAATGAAATGTGTGCGTTGTTTCCATGTGGAATCTCCAATGTATGATTGGTTTAATCGGCCTTGATGGCAACTATGTTATTTCTGTATTATGTATGATGCACGCATGAAAATTACATGCAGACATGCATGAATGCAAACATATGTATGTACACTTGAACAAATGTGTGCTCAAACATTTGCATATCCACATATGTAATATTGAGTTACACATGCACAGATGCACAAATATGCATATACATATGCATGTGTAGCTGCCCAACGCACACATGCATGCAACCACATGCACACATATACATGCTCACACACACACACACATACATGCACACACACATATGCACATGTACACACTGACACATACACACTGACACACACACACACACACACACACACAACACACAAACACACACAAGCATGAACAAACTAACATACACACACACACACACACACACACTCTCTCTCTCTCGCTCGCACGCACGCACGCACACGCACGCACGCACGCACGCACGCACGCACGCACGCACGCACGCACGCACGCACACACACACACACACACACACACACACACACACAACATTTGGCCCACCGTGCTGACTGGACCCAGGCAGTAACAAAGAGTAGAGAACACAGTTGGAACCACATGGAGCTTGTCTGATCTTATAAATGTGCCATGAAGTGAACACGTATAGCCTACAAATTGGACCATAACGCATAGGAAATAGAATCAGGAGATAGGGATTTAAGTTCCCTCTGCTGGCAGATAAAATTAGGAAGCGAGCAGGTGGTATGTAATGACCAGAAGACATATCTATCTTTGTCCACCACTTACACATATCTCCAGTGACCAGGTCTTAGAGGAAGGTGGTCACTTCCGTTACCTGGAACCAGCCAGCGGTTAGTTATCATTATAATTAGCAGGATTTTCACTGAATCCACTGTGCCTTGTCTTACTTCTGGCTCAGTGTGTGGGAACAAGGAACGTCAAAGGTATTCGAAGGTCTCTGCAGAAAGTGCCAATTACATGTGAGGCTGTTTTGTATCTGAACACTGTGTTTATAATTTGTACAATAGGAATAGCCATCCTACCTTTAACAGACTGGGTGTTACATCAAACATTTTCCCAAATTACTGTTGGGTTTTGGAATGTTGGAAGGAAAATTGCCAACTTTTTGGCTGTGTCTTACAATGATTTGCTTCAAAATAACATAATTTTGCTCAAATACTTTTTTGTATTCAACTACTAAGCAGACCAGCAAGTCTGAGAATACAGTGACCAGTACCTTGCTTGGTGGACTCAGCTTCATGACATCATTGAATTTGTTTTGTAAAATTGCACCTTACACCATTAATTCATTTGTAATGTTCAGGGAGGTTGAGTATTATATTTTCTCATATTTAGTCTACATTGTTATTTACTATTTCTATGTGTTGTTTGTATTTCTATCATTGTCTTCAGAAATATTCTCTTAAAACATCTGTTTCAATTCCCCTTAACCTAAAGGGCTTCATAGTGTTGCAAGCTATAGTCACCTTCAGGTGAATTTCACTAACACCTTTTTAGTATCCAATCTGGTCTTCATTTTAAATTACTCAAATGTAACATTTGATATACATCTGCTTATCAGATTATACTGATATTGCACCGCACCTACATATAGAAAATGTAAACTGTTCTGACTTAACACTTTTCGTTGAAGTTCCAATTACACAACATTTTAATATCTGTAAAACAAAAAACTCCAATTTAAGGCTGAGCACACCCACAGTCAAACCAAGTTTTAGGCATAAGTGTCCAGTTATGGGCAGAGACTGAGATGAGAGTGTTAACACAAATGTAGTGTGGTCATCTGTAAAGTCCAACAGTCATTTCTTGTTGGTCCACCACCATTAACCTGGTTAAACCTGCACCAGATACATTACTGGCCCAGTGGATGGTATCATACATTTGCCAGCACCACAGGCAATCATGTGTAATCATTGAGCAGCCATACAATGGGTGGTTTCATTATGCAGCAATTACACAAGATCCCTTGCAGTCATATAGCTCTGATTGAATCTAGCACTGCCTGGCAAGGACAGTGTTATTGTGGTGACAGGGCAGTGTCTATGCCACAAGGGGAAGTAATGAGTGATGTCAACTGCAGTACAGTATTCACAACTACTACAGTTAAATGATGATTCCTGTAATTAAAGACTACTGTTTACATTGCTGTCACATTGCTGTGTTTGTATTTTATCATGGCTTCTCTGGATTTACCAACTGTATTACAGTATCTCCATTCTGCTCTCCATGTCGCTCTCTCATTCCTTTCCTCACTCTCCTGCTTCCCCATGTCATTTTGTCTGCCTCTCTCCCTCCTTCACCCTGTCTTACTGCTGTCTCTATCTCTCTCCTTCCCTCTTCTCTCCCTCCTTCCCTCTTCTCTCCCTCCTTCACCATTCTCTCTCTCCTTCCCCCTTCTCTCCCTCCTTCACCCTGTCTTATTGCTGTCTCTATCTCTCTCCTTCCCTCTTCTCTCCCTCCTTCACCCTGTCTTACTGCTGTCTCTATCTCTCTCCTTCCCTCTTCTCTCCCTCCTTCACCCTTCTCTCCCTCCTTCCCCTTATCTTCCTCCTTCACCCTGCCGTACTGCTGTCTCTATCTCTCTCCTTCCCCCTTCTCTCCCTCCTTCCCCCTTCTCTCCCTCCTTCACCCTGTCTTACTGCTGTCTCTATCTCTCTCCTTCCCCCTTCTCTCCCTCCTTCCCCCTTCTCTCCCTCCTTCACCCTGTCTTACTGCTGTCTCTATCTCTCTCCTTCCCCTTCTCTCCCTCCTTCACCCTTCTCTCCCTCCTTCCCCCTCTCTCCCTCCTTCACCCTGTCTTACTGCTGTCTCTATCTCTCTCCTTCCCCTTCTCTCCCTCCTCCCCCTTCTCTCCCTCCTTCCCTCCATCAGCTTCCTTCAGTTCTCCCCCCCTTCTCTTTCCTTCCTTCCATCCTTCTCTGTCTCTCTGTATCTCTCCTTCCTTTTCTCCCTTTCTTTCCCTCCTTCCTTCTTTCTCCCTCCTTTGCTGTTACCATCTGTCTCCCTTCCATCTCCCTCTTTCCCTTCTCCCTCTGTCTGCCTCATTCTCGTTATATACATCTCCCTCTTCCCTGTGTGTGTGTGTATGTGTGTGTGTGTGTGTGTGTGTGTGTGTGTGTGTGTGTGTGTGTGTGTGTGTGTGTGTGTGTGTGGGGTGTGTGTGTGTTGTCTGGTGTGGGTGTGGTGTGTGGTGGTGGTGGTGGTGGTGTGTGGTGGTGGTGGTGGTGGTGGTGGTGGTGGTGGTGGTGTGGTGGTGTGTGTGTGTGTGTGTGTGTGTGTGTGTGTGTGTGTGTGTGTGTGTGTGTGTGTGTGTGTGTGTGTGTGTGTGTGTGTGTGTGTGTGTGTGTGTGTGTGTGTGTGTTCTAATATATACATATATATTCTAATATATATATTTATATATATGTTCTAATATATATTCTAATATATATATATATATATATATATATATATATTATACAGGGTGCACGATACTTCTAGCTAGCTAGTAGTCCGTCATTATAGACAACTAGTTCTGCATGATGTTTTTCCTATTTAAAAGGACTGCTTTTACTAGTCCGAGCTCTAAAACTTCTCGTCCTGACAATCAGACCAGCCTTATTTTGCACCCTATATATATATATATATATATATATATATATATATATATATATATATATATATATATATAATATGTTCTAATATATACATGATATATACCCCTGTATATATATATATATATATATACATATATATATATATATATATATATACATACATACACCTGTATATGTATATTAATAAAACTATGTTACCAATGTTATGTAATGTAGTGAATGTGAACAGAGGTGATAACAACAAACTGAATCAAAGCGTCCCGCCATGAAAAAGGAGACGTGTGAGCAGCAGACAGTTAAAAAATGGCTGACACTGAGATCAATTAACTCAAACAACTCTATCAATCTATACGTCAAAAACAGACTTCGGCAGACGAAATTTGCAACCACAAAAAAGCCACCACCCAATTTCAGTTGGCAAAAAATGACTGGATTTGAAGAATGACCAAATGATTGTGTCACTGTGTGCAATATACTGTCCATGGCTCTAATATATTCGAATGGACAGCAATAATTAAAACTAACTTTGAAGCATTTACTTAAAATGTGTGAATCAATATTCACAGACGACGTGATCTAGATCCACAGGTGACATGATCCAGATCCGCAAGTGACGTGATCTAGACCCACAAGTAACACGACCTGGATTTGCAAGTAAGTCTTAATTCCTGCTGTCTGCTTGTATCACCGTTTGAATAATATTTCTGCTACCCAGTCAATGTCATTGTTAAGTACACATGTAGCAGTGAACAACATATTTGTGGGAGGTGTAAAATCAATGGTGTTGCATAACTGCAAAATAATCCATCGATTTCTGATCAAGCTATTTGTTGATGATGTAGAATTAATGGCCCGTATAATGGTAACATAATCTGTCACAATTACGTGTTTCCTGACTTGACTTGATTTGCACAATTTGTGGTACAAACATGTAATAAGCATGCATACATAACACGTGCAAGTGTCCTCCTGGAAAGTGCTTAAGTGCATGATAAAGGGTGTAAATATTTATAGGTTGTCACCCATGACAGTGATAGTAATCGCATTCAGTTGTGGTGGTGGTTTTTGTATTGTCTTCTGTTAGTTGATATCACATGGAAAACAGCATCACATTGACTCCAGCTGTAGTGAACAGTGGACCATCAAACCATTAAAGTCATCCTTTAATAGGACAGACAAAGTGACCTGAATAGTGAGGTGACCTTATTAGTGGGATTAATTTCTTATACTGTATTCCATATGGAAAATATCGGAGATTGTCCTAGACTGTGACTACATAAAATAGAAAGATTTGTTCTACGTATCACAAATAAACACAATGCAATGAAAATGGTTGAGAAAATTATCAAAATTATCATCAGCAAAAACGATAGCCTTTTGTGCGGCACATTATATTACAAACGACAAATGCATCTTTAAACAACGCAATTTCCACAAAATGCATTAACTACATTATTACAGATAAATAATTGCCTTACAAAAAGGAATTGCCTGGCAGGGAGATGTCCTTAATGGTCACCAGTGCTGCAATCAATTGGTCTGTCTGGCCAGCACTTATCTGATTACACAGTTCATCCATAGATGACTGTTGATTAAACTTGCCTTGGAGCAGAGCCATTAAACTGGCTGGGCACTGAAGATGTCAACCACTCAGAGCTGTCCCATAAGTGCATTGAGGGTAAAAACACAGCATTTTAAATATAAATTCAAACCATTACCCACCCTCATCTTGTCATAAGTCAGGGATTTGAGGTTTCATGCAATCAAAACTCAGTTTCCAGAACCATGGCCAGTAGCCACCAGATTCAACTGGCATGATGTGGTTGCTATGACATTACCCACAACTTTGCAGTGGTGCAGTGGCTTGCCAACTCCGGACTCTTGTGGAAGAGAACCTGGGTTTGAATCCTGTACAGTGGTGTTGACCCTTGGGCAAGTTCATTCACTCTACATCATATAGACAGTGCTAGATGTTTGTCTATGAATTGTTTTTGCATATTAATTGCATTGTGGCTTCCCTAAAGAAATTGAGATGGAGTTTGATTGTATATGTCTAAAGTGAATTAGAATTACTCTAAGGCACCAAAAAACACAG
>JAODUO010000524.1:180000-277500 GCA_025642075.2 Ridgeia piscesae
TTTATGTATTTAGTATGTTTCTTCATCGAATCACCTGGTACTGTGATCATGTGATGAGAAAAGATGTATGTTAAAAGATTTGGTGAAATTTACCAAATATGTACCACTACATTAAACAAATAGTTTTTATCCAAACATTGTTTATTAATGAAAAGGAAAAAACTCGTTCAAGAAACTGCAGCTAATAAACAGGGACATTTGTCAGACTTACAAAACTTGGCACAAATGTTAAGTATAAGAGCTTGCAAAACATGGCTCACTTGAATCAACAGTACAGAAAAGTTTGGAACACATGAACTAGCCTTTATAAAAACATTGTCCTTCAACATCTTAGCAAACATCCAAACTCGCAAGCTCTGTCTCATGTCATTCATTATATGCTTTCAAGAACGGTCCCTTTCACCACCTAGGTAGAACTATATGCCACCAAGCTTTGTTTCTTGTAACCTGTTATATACTTTTTCAGAAAAATCTGTTTCAACATCTAAATAAAATTAGCTACATCCATTTAGTTTTGTCAGTTCTGACATCTAAGTAACAACTTCATACCCCCAAGCTTTGTCTCATGTAAATTATTGATATATTGAAGGAGTCCTTCAATATGTAAGCACCACCCATGTTTCTACTCGTCAACAACGGTTTTTACCCATCCATTAAGACTCTGACAAATGTCTCTGCATAAAGCTACGTAGCCAAGCTAAATGTATGTCAGCTAAATTACACATAATGACGTATTGAACAGGAAACTTTGATCCTCTGAAGAGAAATCTCCCACATGCGTGGAAATAAAACTTGTTCACTCTGCAAAGTGCAGTCACTGCTTCTTCTGATTCTAAAAAGGCAGTAATTTCCTGATCTCTTCCTTAACGCGTGCACTCTGATTTCACTTCCTGGTTCCACCGCAGTACGTAATAACACGCTAGTAGATGGCTGGTCTCTCAAAGGAACATGTCGCCAACACTGTCATCACAAGAGACACAACAACATCATTCTTGTTCCCAGACTGTGTAATCATGACATCACCATCCTCATAGGAATCAGTAACCCATTTCGGAACTTGGGCAATTTCATTCACCCGATCCCTGTTTTATTGTGTGTAAACTAAATAGTGAAATTTCTTTCTACCTGTTACTAGGAACGTAAAGATTTCTGACATGAATTAGAGAGAACCTGTCATACACTCAGATAGCCAGAAGTATTGAGCTAGAAAAACCTACTCGGGTTCTATATCGACTGCTGCCAATACATTTGCTCTGATAATGGAGTAAGTGCCGCAGCATCTTGTCTAGATGGACACAGACACTGTGTAAGGCCACACAATGTTATTATCTCCACCTGCATTCACCTCTCCCCCCTCTCCACACCCAGCACTCAATGCACAGAAGTGATTCATAAAGACCATGTGGTCAGGACACTAAGTGGTAAGTAAGTAGCACGTACTGCAGAAGGTTTGTGCAAGTTCTGAAGTAACATTACATTCTAGGCCTTAGCCACTGGTTGACAGCCTGCACTTATCCATGAGCAGTGTCCTGATTGTGTACATCACAAGCGCTGGTACAAGCTCGGTGATTACTTTAGACAGAGATGCCATTTTTTGTGTAATTGCCAACAATAAAAGACAATTTTCTCATCAGCGTCAAATCTTGTCTTGCAATTATCCATGCCTGCAATTATCCGTGTAAAATGTCCGGAATGTCAGACTACCAGCCCAGTGATTATCTGTGGGAAAGCCTCAGCAGGAAAAATTTGCAGACTTTTTAGTGTACTTGCCAAAAATGCTGCAAAGAAATTTTTCTTGTCAGTATCGAATTTTGTCCAGGCTATATGGAGGAAACTAGTGGTACATCAGGGGTGATCCACAGAGATTGTGCTGAGATGTAAACCTTCGTGTAATTTACACAAAATCATACATAGATAAATAATAGAGTAAACAAATCATAAAACACATATTAACCTTAATTATGCCTGGATGATTAGATGGTCCAGTCTTTAGCAGTTTAAGCAGTATCAGTCTTCACTTGATGCTTAGTCATTCTATATTAGATAATAATTATGTAGTTGTTTTCTATTGTCAACACTGACAGGATACAACATCATCCATGACATACAACTGTGTCACATACAACATCATCCATGACATACAACTGTGTCACATACAACTGTGTCACATACAACAGCAGTTGCAGAGTTGTAGATATACCTTCCATTGTATGGCATTTATAACCATAACCGTTATGATTATAAATGCCATATAAACCAAACAATGACTGCTTCCTGTGATCGTATGCATCTTGCGTGTTGGTTGAAGGTCTATCTGGACAGAAACACTTCGCCAGAAGACAGAGCTCTAATAACAGGCGACAATCTCATGCAATCTGCACTTTTGACTGTTACCATCCTCGCTTAGGTTTGACTCATCTTGTTTTAGTTTTATTTCATGACAAGCTGAACCTAGCTGTAATCAATTCTAACATGCTAACTTATTTGCACCTACTTTATGGTTGAAAACAGTTCTTTGACTATTAAAGAAATGACCCCCAGGGACACCCTTGACACTGGAGACAAATTGAACTGCACAAGGGCCTGATAAAAGATGCCCTGCTATTAAGTGTGCGGCTATTAATATGATATATAGACAAGTGATAACAATTTATGACAGTCAATAACAATATTGATGACACTGGGTGTAGGCTGTGTTGATCAGTGGCACTGGCCACCCTACACTGCAGCGTGTCACACCAGGCACACACAGGTAAACAACACAATTAAAACTGCAATTTACCAACATAATCACAGCTGCTTCACAGACCTATTCAGATGATGTCTTTCCAATGGTCTACAGTTGACATAGTAGATAATAAATATGCCATTCTCATTTGAACTCGGACTCTCCTGACTGAGAACCCAATCTAACCATTACAGTACATACTCCGTTCAAAACAATGCTGAGGTATATCCAGTAACGAACATAGGCAGGGAAACATCCTTCCCACAGTCACCTGACATACATTGTGGCCCCATGACCACAACTATGGTCATATGACACCAGAGAATGGTTGAGTTAGACAGTGAGGACAGGTAGAAGATAGCGATGGTTCAACTACGCACACCCATGGTATAGTCACCGTCCCTGCTACCAAGTTCCTTGCTGAATTATTTTGTGAAAATGACATGGAGATGATTCACCGTTTGATAAAAAGCTACCGGGAGATCTCCCGATAACAGAAAATTATTTTAGTGATTTTAACTACGTCTCAATTTATTTTCTTAAACCAACTATGTGTATTATAAAATGCAGACCCATCATTATACAGGTCTGAACACCAAGGAACAACAGTCACAGTTAAATTAATCACCTGAATCAAACAAATAAATGGACTTACACTTTCAGTGCAATGTTTTTAAGTAACTGTAAAACCCAGCAAACATCCCTCATTAATAGTTAGCTGCATTGAATCGAAGTAATCAAACTTGTCTGCATATCAAGAATGATCTAATGGAACTGATATATGAATAAAACAGCTAAAGTGACAAATTATATGATAGTTGCCATGACAGATTTGCATTCTTCATGTGGTTACTACCTAGATGTAGACTGGATGATGACGATTAATCAGGTGTGGTTCATGAACAAAGATGAAAATAGAACAACTGTGTTTGTGCAAACAAAATGACATGCATATATACATACATGCATACATACATGCATGCATGCATACATGCATGCATACATACATACATGCATGCATACATACATACATACATCATCATACATACATACATACATACATACATACATACATACATCATCATGCATACATGCATGCATACATACATGCATACATACATGCATGCATGCATACATACATGCATGCATACATACATACATGCATGCATATATACATGCATACATACATGCATACATGAAAACATGCACATGCATCATCTGCATCATGCATACATACAGATACATACATGCATGCATACATGCATGCACAATCATGCTGTCATACATATATCATGCATGCATGCATGCATCATACATCATGCATACATACATGCATGCATACATGCATACATACATACATGCATGCATGCATACATGCATGCATACATACATACATACATACATACATACATACATACATACATACATACATACATACATACATACATGCATACATACATACATACATACATACATAATGACATCTATCATACATACATACATGCATACATACATGCATGCATACATGCATACATGCATGCATCATGCATGCATCATGCATCATACATGATGCATCATGCATCATACATACATAATCATGCATGCATGCATACATCATGCATACATACATACATACATGCATACATACATGCATGCATACATACATGCATACATACATACATACATACATACATACATACATACATACATACATACATGCATACATACATACATACATACATACATACATACATACATGCATGCATACATACATACATGCATGCATACATACATACATGCATATATACATGCATGCATATATGCACAAATACACACAATGTAAAACAGTGGGCACAAATGACAACCATCTGATCCTTATAGTATTACTCACAGAACAGAACCACCCTGTCACACATACATACACAATCCATGAGTACATAGTATATTATACAATTTTGTTTGTGAGTTTAAGTATGCAATATATGTACTATGCACTACTTTGTACAACTTTTTTTTAAATGATGTATAAACTCCAGGATTTGGCTAAATCGACCTGGATATCAAGGTGACCCTCCTAGTGAGATTAATTTCTTACACTTAACTGTGACCTGTTATCAAAATAATGTGTGACTGTCCCAGGGTGACCTTAATTGTGCAGTGGCTGTATTAATGAGGTGACCACAATGTGAGGTTTGACAGTATATGTAAAAACAGTTATTGAAATCAAGTGAATAAAAACATGAAAAATTTGGTTGACACACTGAAGATATACTTTTTCTCAGGAAAACATCACTACCTTTTCACCAACGTTAAAACAACTTCCAGTAGCTGTGTGGCTGTAACCATGGCAAATATTGGCAGTAGACGTGGAGCAATTACTAAGGGAGTGGATAGAGTATCTTACATCATCTGTTGATGTGACTGCATCATAGAGCAGATGTAACTCTACCGGACGATCTGGTCTAAATCGGTGGCAAGTCAGTGATCACTGACTGGCGAAGTCACCAGCAACAATTGTCACTGCTGATGAAAAATGTAGTCTTTCACACTGTGCAATAGGAGATCCAATATGACTGCTGTCAATTCATTACCTCTGACACGCTGCGAGCACAGCTGATCTATGTTATATGGGAAAAACGCCACCAATTTTGATATAGTGAACAGAAAAATTGGTGCATTTGCAGACCTGGATACTTGAGCAGGTTTTAATTTCCGGTTGCTGACTGGCATCACGTTGGTATGTCAGATGGGGATAGATCTTCCGTGTGCGAGAACAGAATACAATAATGTAAAGTGACAAAAGACAACGAACATATTCAATTTTTCTATAAAAAAATTTTATTATTTAAAAAAAATTCTACTACAGATTAGCAATTAGGCAAAGGGCTAACTGCAGTTTTTTTATAAAACAAAATTATAGCTTCCACCCTGGGGTAGGCACAGTGTGGAGTTGACTGATTTGTATTTTGTTTGTTTGGAGAAAAACAATAGTCTATCGTGCCCCACCAACATCCAGCTATAATAGTTATCATTTAAGCAGTGCCCACCAGTGCACCATGTGTTCCCAAAATATGACTATTAGTTTTAATAGTCATATGTTATTACTGTGAAATGGTAGTGAATGTACTTAAACCCATATTTTCTTCATCATGAGTGTAGCATAATTCTACCACTACCATCACGCCGAACAATAAATAACTCAAAACCAGAATTCTGAGCTACATTGGAAAAGTTGAACTGTTGTGTTATCCCATGGCAAAACTCTGTTGTCTGAACATGTGTGTAACATATATGTAGACTACCTACTGTGGTAGGTCTACTAAAGTTGCCAGGAGGCAGTCTTTCTAATTCACACTTGAAGACAGAAGGGATTACAGCATCGGGACAACAGGGGACGTCTCTGGGGAATGCTGCCAGGAACTTTGGCTTAGCAAAAGCACTTGCTCAAAACTGGATCTCTACTGATGATGACTTCTGATGAGCAACTGAACTATAGAGTCCCATGTGTAGTTAACAGGGCTTGGTTCGCAGTTATCCCTAGTGGGGTGAGGGCCACATCCCTTGTTCTTTTCCACCCTATAATGTCTCCCGTTGACAAAATCCTCAGCTATTTTTGCCAACTCACAGCCATCCAACCCTCTGTTTGGAGTTATCTCATACAGGTCTTGACATTAAGGTTTTCTATTAAATAGCACAGAGGACCTGAAGATTTTAATTAAAAGTTACTTCCCTGCCGAAAAGTTGCTGACCTAAATTTTGTGGGACATGCTTTTTTAATAAAACATGCAATCTGTAATAATAAAGCATTTTAGAAGGATTAATAAGATTTCCACCCTTAGCAAACCTATAGATGGCAACTTAACAAGGAAGCCTTTCTAATGGCTTATTATAAGCAAGTTAACACCTGTTGTCAGTTGCTCTTCTGAGACGTTTGTTTATTGTATTTTAAATGTATTCCTTCAGCTTGCAAAATAACAATCAGTTACACTGCTGCAACATGTACAATGGTACTACACCTGGGGATATGGGCCTACAGAGACTTTGTTTTGAAAAACAACAAGTTATCAGCGTCACATTTAAACTAAGCCTACGGGCAGCATTGACATTACAGACATTCCTTATATCAGAAGCTTCATGCAAAAACACAGCAGTAGTTCACTAGAGAAGCCTATGTAGTGATTGATACTTAAAGGTATCTACATGTTATTCCTCGGAGAAAGTGCCTAGTTCCCCAAATCACCGTTGAGAATAAAGTAGACATTGCTGTATCAAAGAAGGATGAAAACACTTCCTAGAACACTTTCTAGGACAACGGTTGTTGATGCATTTCAACCATCTTTAGTACATTGTAGAAATGAAACAGTTTTGCAATGTCTCCAAATGTAATTCTGTGAAACAGTGAATGGTGTAACCCGGTATTACACTCGGTTTATGGTCATCTTAGAAGTGTTCTGGCTTTACTATGGCACACTTACCAGGTAGTCACCTGTCAGCCTTAAAGGAACATAGCAGGAGATAAAACGGGCTTACTAAGTGTTAGTGCACCAAGTTGCAGACCTCCACACGGATATACAAGCTGCTGTTAGTGTTCTAAAAATAAGTTCTGTAGTGTGCCAGAGCTTCAGTTCAACAAGCACCTTCAGTACAACAGGCATGTGGGCGGCTGAAAGGTACATTTGTGAAAGGACTGGTTCACTACAGCCCATTAACAGGTGCTTAGCTGTGGGAACCCTTCAGTGTGGATCTGCCATCTTGATACAGTAAGCCTGGAGCTTGCATCACATGCAGATTGGTAACTGCATCAAAAATAGCATCCTGCAAAAGTGTGCGCTAAATTAACGACACCAAAAATCATATATAAACTGACTTTACTGTTGGCTCATTTGATAATATAATGCTCCTAACACTGGAATAAACATCTTGACAGTACTGGCCATTATATGCCTGAAGTATCATTCATAATTTAAATGTAACACATTCATTATATGGCATAAAGAACATCCACCTAGGATAGATATACCAAGTAGGACAAAGTACGACCGATTTACCTGACAGGATCAACTGTTTCCATAGAAATTCTGAAAAATATATTCTGGCACACTGCTGCTCTCAAGGGCTTATTTGAATAAATACAATACTGACACATCATATTCAATTAATCAAGTATTTGAATGATATATTTTGAACATGAGCACACATTATCCTGATTTAGAGACAAGTTGGTTGCAAAGATAGGTATGGAGGGTGAACTTTTTTGCAATATCTGGCGTTCTAATTCTGGAAGTCCCACGCCTAATCCAGTGTCACAGTAATGTTGGTGTCAACGTTGAAGCTGTGATGAGAAGTGTCATGATGAAACTGCGCAGTAACATCGTAGCAATATCAAGTTGGCAGTATATTCAAACCGAGTCTACAATAACAAAGTGATGATATTAATCGTGATTAGGTGTGACAGTTCATTCCTAGTGTCAATGCGAGTGTCCGACACTGACACAAATGGACACTGTCACTGTTCTGACCATGGTTCCACTGGCTAGTGTCTCAGCTCAATGTCGTTAGCGTCTCACAATTTGCCGGTTAGCTGAACCCGCTCATTTTATTTGACAGGAAGTAATTGCTGCGAATGTGGGTTGTTTTATATTTCCGGCCTTTCGGTGATCGATTTCAAGATGTAGAATTTTGCAGGAAAAGTTATATAATGTATTAAAGGTTCGATAGTTTTAATGATATGATTATGTCATATCGTGTGACCTAAGTCTACCTGAACATGTTCAATGTGTAAAAACTTACACTTCAGCTTACCTTTCAGCAGGTAAGGCAAACGTAATATTTGAGGTGACATTTAAATTATACAGCTAAATGAATATTAATTATTCGGCATAACCACAAACGTGTTTGAGAATATTTCAGAAAATGTAGACAATTCAAGCAAAGGAACAGTCTATAAGGACTAGAGGCGTTACAGATGAATGGCTGAATTTAGAAATTACATTTAGCTGACAATAGTAATATACGCAGTAGAGGATAACCAAAATAGCATATTTATTTGCCAGATGCCAAACACATCTGTGTGGCTCTCTTAGACTGTTGTCAATAAGATTTTTATTGAATCTTATTTGTGTTTCTATTGATATTTTGGAAATCAGTCCTGTCAAGATGAGTGTTCATCACAGCACAGCCCATAGTTGATCAGCTAATACAGTGTCGTGAAATAGGGCCTGCTGATGTCAGTGAATTATGCGCTATATGGTATAAACTGTCAACAAACCTCAACAAACTCTCACATCCATACTATCAATTTGACACCTACTTCTTATAATGTGTATAGACAAATTGTTTATAAAGTTAATCAACTGAAAAGTAAAACTACATGACAAAGATCCAAGAGGCCCTGAAGTCCTCAGAACATGTGACAGTTTTGAAGATACAGCTTAATATTTAAAACCTGCAAAAGCAGCTTGCCACAGATGGAATCCCAATTAGCTATGTTTTCCAGGTAGTCCACCTGGCCCTCAGTGTGCGGCAATGGGTAGACACTAAAACACAATTATCAATTGTCGATGGTTCCTTGCAGACCACCTAGCCTCCAGAGTTGGGGTAAAGTGAGCCACGTGTTGTTTCCCAGCCTCTCTAGGTTTTTTTTTTATGTGGCTTTTTGGGAGGCCCTGAGGTGCCCTTAGAAAAAGTCAATCAAATACAAATGCTGTGTTTATTACCCATGTATATTACACAAAACAATTCTAGAGAATCAGTGTAAGCGGTCGTAGGAGCGGTTTGCTCGTGCAACCTGGCTGCCACGACAGCGGAAGATACTTGTATTATTATTATTATTACATTATTATTATTTTTACTCATGTACCCTAAGATACACCAATGAAAAATTATAGGAAAACTTACCTAAGTTATGAAAAAGGTAAGGTTTTTAAAGGTTTTGGGACCTTCATAATGATCCAATTAATATAAATTTCTCATGCATAGTAGCATGGCCCAAATGTACATATTGCCAAATTATAAAAATAGATCCTTAACATTTTCTGAGATAAGGAAGCTAACACAAAGTGATCCCATAATTCCATTGGATCTTCAGCCCAAAGGACTAATAACAGATTGGCAATGGCGAAACCAGCTGAGGAAGTACATTTATCATTTATATATTCCACAATGACTTATTCATCACATACACTAATTGTTATCAGTTTGATTGTTCATGTTTAATTAAACAAATCACACGTTTTCTTCATTGTTTCCACTAAAGTTGTGCTTTCGTAGACACAGGCAAGTGCTGTTACCAGCAGGAAATCAAGTAACATGTATTGTTAATGACACATTTGTCAGACAACAGAACTGGCAGACACTGTATCGTTAACCTATCTATAAGTGTTACCACTTTCGTGGATTACAGATGTCTGACAGGAAAAAGCGCTTAAAATGCTTTATTGCATCACAGCATGTTTTTACAAAACTGAAATTATGTAATAAGAAAGTTTTTTGCAATAAAAATTCAAACAAACAGCTGTTGTATATTGTTGCAAATTTGATGTAAACATAGGTTTTTCAGTTTTTAATAAAGCATTACATAATAATAATGCTAACATTACAGGCAATGTAAAAACAATACATATATTTATTGCAAAGCACAAGATTTATCAATGTTTTCTAGTGTCAATTTTACAGATGACATAAAACACCATAAACATGACGATGTTTGCTGTTTTTACCAATAAATTCAATGCAGTGTTTGCTTTCTTTCAGGTAACTGCCAAACACATATTCTGAAGCAAGAGTTACAATATTACACTTCATTTATGAAATATTTTATTTTTATTACCCCATGTGGCAAAAATGTTATCCTGTATATAAAGTCCTGCATAATCGTTGCCAAGTCTGTTGTTCTGACTATATGTATAACATGTCACAATGTATGTAAACCCACAGCAAAATGGCATTGTCACCTAAAAAAATATGATTTTGTTTTAACAAAATGTTTACCTAAAACATATGGCTTGTTGAGTGATGCAGGCTAGATTTGTGTTCCCTGCTCAATGGCCAGCTGAGCTGGGATGAGTAAAAAGTTGTGTAATTCTGTGTCTTCAACAAAGTTATTCAAGTAAACTACTAGCATTGTAGTTGCAGGCTAAGTTTTTACATAAAACAATGCCTCTCCATCCCTGTTCACCAATTATTGTGTAAGTAATATTTAGGCAACACTCACAGTGCATCTGAACAGAAACAGTAGTCAGCTTGACGTCTGAGTAATTTTGAACATGATTGAGTATGCTTTTACATGGAGCCATGATTGTTTTGGTGCAGCATGGCAAACCAAATGCAGCAACTGTTTAGATTATGTCAGTCTGTGGCAGTCTGTGGCAGATATACATACACTGTGACATTTAACTTAATCTAACCATAGTACTGTGTAGTCCATCGTGTAATATGTTTAATATTAAAAAATGATACTGTCTTTCCTTCGAACTATCTATGACAATGTAAACAACATGCATTTAATAAATTAGCTAGTTTCAATCCAAGGCTACTCAGTTGATGAGGATAATTTTGTTTGTAATTATATTAATGTGTTACGTAGTGTAAATCTATTTATTATATTACTATTATTAATATATTTCAAAATCAATAGGTTACATGTGTCTGAAATTTTGCCTAGCACTTAACAGAATATCATTGCTAGAATAGCCAACCATTTCAGAATGTTTCTAAAATATCACAAGTTTATGCTGGGAGGACAGTTTTTATCAAATCAGGATAACTTGTTCATGCATTGAGTGGAGATACAACACAGCATTGCATCTGTTTCTTGGGTGAGAACATCTCAAGGTTGAAACAAAGCATTGCTAGTAACACCCCCATATGTTTCCCAGTCTTCTCATTTGCGTCAAAGTCGTCCTTTTCTACTTGTGCGTTATAATACTGGACACATGATACGTTATTTCCACAGGTCAGCTGCTGTTAACATCCAGGTAAGTCAGCGAGATTAACTGCCACATGCTGCAGCCCATATAAATGCCTGCAATTGTGTGTGACAAAATAATTACTGATAAATTTATTAAACTATTACGATGAGAGCCACAGCACTGACACCTGTCACACCAACCACAATGAGACTGGAGACAGATATGATGTCACAAAACAATAATTAACGCTGTGAAACTGTGAAGATATCGTTCATCAAAACATCAGGGATGAGACCTGGCAGAGGACCACGTCGACATGAAAAGTGGTTTACTCTAACTGCGTTGATGAGACCACTGGGACATATCAAGCAGAGATCAGTTATGCTTTGTCCTGAAGGATGACAATAAGCACAGCTTCAGGGATTCCTTGCCCTTTCTCATGATACTTCCCCGCTACAGGTGAAGCTATTGCTGAAATGTTTGGGGTGAACTTTTGAGAGATGCATGACCAGGCATACAACTGTGTTGTAGACATGGCCGGGATTTGAAATGACGTGGTTGTTTTAATCAGTAACCAAACAGGATTGTTTGTAACATCTTATGTAATACCGAGTGCTGTGGTAATCGCCATACATACTTGAACTTTATGTTTTCACACACCCCAAACATCTACAACAAAAATGTTTTGGAACAGCTGTTGTTTTACATGTCCAAATATGTACAGTCTGTAATTAATGCACATGCACTGTGTACCCAATAGCTGAGTACAGGTTTTTAGAACAACCAACATTTTTTTCTATCTGTAATTATTGTAGTCACTGCATGTATTACTAGACAGGCCTACATGTTTCCTGATATAAACAAATGTATACTTATTGAATTGATAGAAGATCCCATTTCTCAATACTGACATACAGTATATACCTACCTCTCAAGAATATTTTGTCTAAAACATATAGACCACAAAAATTAGTTTCTTGGGAGATAAAATACACAATAAATATATTTTTATTATTATTATTTTATGTTGTGTATGTTTTAGGACAGCTGAGCATTTCATTATGTTTAGGTGTACAAACATGTACAACCTTTAAAATATGTTTACTTGTAAACAAACCGCAACTTACTAAACGACCCAACCTGATAGCTATAGGAACCAGAGCACTTGGGAGTTATACAGGTGGCTAAACTTATCAACCCCTTCATAAAGGGTAGCTGCCTTCGATACAGATACCTGCACATTTTTGTAGCAACCACACCACTGCATGGATCTGCCATACGTACTATAAAGTTATTGCCACATCAGAGTATCACTGTTATCATGTGCTCAGGAATTCATCGATGAATATTTGCTGCCAGTCACCACAGGTGACACAAGGTGAATACAAGTGACACAAGGTGAATACAGGTGACACAAGGTGAATACAGGTGACACAAGGTGTATACAGGTGACACAAGGTGAATACAGGTGACACAATGTGAATACAGGTGACACAAAGTGAATATAGGTGACACAATGTGAATACAGGTGACATAAGGTGAATACAGGTGACATAAGGTGTATGCAGGTGACACAATGTGAACACAGGTGACATCATGTGAATACAGGTGACACAAGGTGTATACAGGTGACACAAGGTGAACACAGGTGACACAAGGTGAATACAGGTGACACAATGTGAATACAGGTGACACAAGGTGAATACAGGTGACACAAGGTGAATACAGGTGACACAAGGTGAATACAGGTGACACAAGGTGTATACAGGTGACCCAAGGCTGTGGCAGGAGACCACATAGATGTGTCTGTCCTTGTTCTTTCTCTTCTTCCAATAAACCTTGTCAACATCACCAGGCGAAGGGTGTTTAATGTAGGTTGCATTCACATGGCTGGCAGGGTGGGGTAAGTGAGTGGACAACATGTTACGCATTTGCCCTTTTCCCTGTTAGTAATCTTTGATGTCCCTTCAAATGAACACCAGACCTAAAGGACCTACTGATTGTAACTGGCATTATCGTGATAGCATCACAATAGTAATTACAGCTATCATGACTATCGCAATAGTAAAACTACCCCTGATAGTCATTGCTGTAGTTTACATCACCACATCTACACACACACACACTCATATACACACACTCCATAGAACCTGATTCTGTATATACACGTACATGTACACGTACACGTACACTTACACGTACACGTACACGAACACGAACACGAACACGAACACGAACACGAACACGAACACGAACACGAACACGAACACGAACACGAACACGAACACGAACACGAACACATACACACACTCTCCATAGAACCTGATTCTATTCTAGCTGATATTACTCGGTGAAATACTGCACAAGTGAAGATTAGTTGCATACTCAAAATAGATATAGACAGTTTCTAGGGACCACTTCTAGGAAGAGAAATGTGCCTGGTATTTTGCACCTAGTCTTCTAGTAAATGATTCAAGGTCCTTTGTTTGTGTTGTGGCCCTTGAGTCCAGAAGACACCACATTGTAAATCATCTGCATGGTGCCATGTTGACAGGAAAGGTTTTTCAACTGGTACCTAATGCCAAACAATGGTTTGAAATGCCAACTTTAACCAAGCAGTTAAGGTGTTGACATAACTCACTGTGCCAAGGGACTGCCTTCTACACAAGTCAGACATAGCCAGTGTGCTGAGACGATGGAGTAATACCCATGCCACTAGTCAATGTAATTAAAACACATATTAAAAAAACACTAAACATTAGAATAAGAACCCAGTAAATTAATACATTTTATGAGAAATACAAATTTTTACAAACCAACATCAGTATCCTGACTGAAACATTTAAATCACTGGATAGTACATTATTTGTCATCTACGATATATGAAACCAATCATAAAAAATACGACAGTGATGATATTAACACCAGATCCTAATGACATGGTATGTGCCATTTAGATTACTTAGCATATTTCTAGTTCCTTCAAAATGAACCAATTAGTCACAGCTGGGCATATCCTCGTTAACTGGAGCCTCCCACAGACTACTCTGGCTGAACTGTTTCTAGTTTTATTTACATATGCAATATGTTTTGCCAGAAGCCTGTGTTTATAATTGACGTTCACACCATATATGGTCTGTACAGCACCTTGCATTTGGTTTACTTTAACTGCCTGAACAGTTTAGGATCTCAAATAATAGTTCCTAAATACATAGGAATGTCAATGAATGAACATATCAACCAAGAGATCACATGTGCTATTAAGGATACAAAAAGTATGTTATGCATGAATACATTTTAACTTCAAAACATCAGTCCAAACAATAAATATAAAATATGTTGCAAATACACTACTAAGAGATGAGTGCTCCTCAGGTTTAAAGAAAAAGAGTGATTTTGTATTTAGAAACCTGGATGGAAATTATTATCATAAATGAAAATGATATATTATGTTATATTAACATCAAGTGTACTAGCTAATTGGAACCTGGATCTTCTTCCCATAGACCTATGGCCACAAAGATATCGACTAAGTCAGAAATAGTACTGGCCTTTGTGTACGTGGCAGTGAATAATGATCACAGCCTGTGTGTGCTATGTGATTGATAGAAACGTGAAGCAGCCACATAAACTATATTAAACAGAGATGATAATACAATATCATTTACACAGTGACATGTGTAGTTCTGTTTTCTAACTCCCATAATGGAATGAGGCTCATCAGACAACGCACACCAAAACTATCAGAAGCAGTGTCTAGTCTGTCTACATCAAACAAGTTCAAGACATAACTGTCATCTTGACAGGAGACTGATGGGCCAGCTCTATCACTGGTCTTCCATAGCTATCAACTCGTACTGTGCTGCCACCTATCGGACTATAAGGTAACGCATTCGAGTGTCGCCATCTGTTGACTATATGCCAAATTATAGATGCACATTTTCTAGTCAGCTGTTTTGTTGAGAAGATAACCGAGACAACTGTTTATCAGACATGCATAAAGACTCCCACAAATAAAATTAATGTAGATTTAAATAAATGTGCCAGCTTAGAATTTGTGTGGCTGTCTTCCTGATGTTATACTAAAACACAACATGACAGTTTCTAAAAACGACACAAAGATTGCAATGCGAAATAATTCAATTCATTTTAGACATTCTCCACTACTCTATAATTTCTAAAACCACGACTCTATAATTGTTGAGTGACAAGTTTGAATGTTTAATCCATGCATACCAGATATAGAAAAGCCACAAAATGACAACAGACTTTGCCACCCGTGCTCTGAACCGACATTTTGTACATGTTCTGTTCATGATAAAAAATCTTTAAGTGGAAGGAAGCCAAATAATCCTGCTTCTCAGTGCCTTTCACAGTGCTTAATCGTGTGGCGACTCATTTGTAATCATCATTCATCGGTGACACAATTGTCATGCATTTGTTGTCAGATATTACATTGGAGATGTTTGTGTGAAGTATGAACCCTTTAATATACAGTCGTAGGAACTCTCCCAGTTTGGCCACATCAACCATGTCTACAAACCACCCCGTAGGGCAAGAGAAGACAGACAGACACATCAGAAGAAGAACTAGTTACACAACATCCCAGAAAGATACAATCAAAGTCCCCAGCCCTCCTACACACACAGTGTATCACAAGACAACCCCTAATGGTGCAGACCTTGAGTGAAAGCAGCATCACAACCACCTGACCAATGTGTGGAGAGAAGTGGGGTGAGGGTTAATAACTGAGGACAGGTGTCTTACCTCGTTCGATGATGGGCGGGGGTTTGTACTTGATGCCAGTCTGACTCCAGTAAAGTGGCACTGAGCCTCGCACTTGTACGAAGGAAACAACGTGCTGGTTGAACTCTAGGATCTACAACGACACATTAGAACATCACTATTGAGGTTCAAGTTCTGGTTGTTTCATGCGGTCGGCAATGTTCTATTAACTGACTAGTCAGTGTGTATTGTGGTTACACTGTCATGACCTCATGAGGTCTCACTCAACTAGTCAGCCTTTTTCAGAACATTATCACCAAGCCAAACTTTCAATGCTAGCACTGGGCATGGACACCCTCGGCACTGAACATGGACACCCTCAGCACTGACTGAGCATGGACACCCTCGGCACTGAACATGGACACTCTCAGCACTGACTGAGCATGGACACCCTCGGCACTGAGCGTGGACACCCTCGGCACTGACTGAGCATGGACACCCTCGGCACTGAACATGGACACTCTCAGCACTGACTGAGCATGGACACCCTCGGCACTGAGCATGGACACACTCGGCACTGAGCATGGACACCCTCGGCACTGAGCGTGGACACCCTCGGCACTGACTGAGCATGGACACCCTCGGCACTGAGCGTGGACACCCTCGGCACTGAGAGTGGACACCCTCATCACTGACTGAGCATGGACACCCTAGGCACTGAGCGTGGACATCCTCGGCACTGAGTGTGGACGACCGCGGAACTGAGTGTGGTCAACCTCGGCACTGAGTGTGGTCACACTCGGCACTGAGTGTGGACGACCGCGGAACTGAGTGTGGTCACACTCGGCACTGAGCGTGGTCACACTCGGCACTGGACACAAGTGACTTGAATGGTCAGATGTCTGTTTAGCAAGATTGTTTTCCTACACTCTACTGTTATAGACTAATGTTGGACTGTGTGACCTTAATAGCAAGGTGAGTGTATTACTGAGAAAACCGTAACCTTTCCATTGTGAGAGTGTGTACTCATCATCTTTGTGAAAAATGTCAATCAAATTATTTTAAACTGTATCTATCTTAGTATGCAAAAATTACATAACGTACAAAGTTGACAAAGCACCAAAATAATCATGGGCTTCATATTAAGAGAACATCTTTAAACTTACATACGATACTTGAATATCAAAAGATTGCACCATCAAAGTAACGGGAAACACAGCCCAAAATCTTAACTGTAGATTTAAATTCTGAAAAGATACCTGTTTACCAGTATATGTTTATCACATGGTGCCCAGAAGGATGTCATAGTATATTCACTTCTTTCCAAGCAGATACCAGCATTCTTCATTATGTAAAATTTAACGAGATAACAAATGTCAAGGCCACTGTGTCGAGACTGATGCTGCTACAAACACGCAACAGTTACATGGTATAATGTGCAGAATTGGAAGATAAACTGTATGAAATCTGGTAATGTAAATCGGCCAATGAATGTAAAAAGCCCCTCACTTGTTCCGTCTCGATGTAGTTGGCACAATACCCTTGCTCATCCACGCCCCTCCTCTTGTACCGAGTTCCTATGGCAACACAAAAACAATGCAATATTTTGCTACAGGAAGCCGTGATCCGATGTTCAGATAGCAAAAATGTGTGGCATAAAAAGTCATATTTTTATTATATAATTACTTAGTTATTTATTTACTGATCCTCTTTATGCATGTGGCATGACTTTATTTGCTGTAACTCAAATTGTTCCAGACACCTGTATATTTGTTTATTTATTTTTGTTTTATTTATTTTCTTAATATAAATATCTACAACAGTTTCTCACTGAATAGTTCACTACTAGGCACCCTAATGTATGGAAAATCTCCTTATAATTAACAAGTTTAAAATCCTCATCAATGGCGCATTGTAACAATGAAAATATTGTTTTACTCTACTTCAGTAGTTTTTCTAATAATTCAGAAGTAACAATGTATAATTTTTACTAACTATTTGGTTAGTTTTTTTCTAGTAACTGACAACAAACTAAAATTTTTACTAACCACTACTTTTAAGCGTAATGCAGTAACATGTGAACACTACGGACATGTGCACTACGTATATCAAGTAAAGATTTTTATTATTAAAATACAGTTGTTTTTAACTAAGGAGATGCTACTTTTTACCTTTGTCACTTTCAGTTACTTTGCACTATATTCACTTACATCTTTGTTTCATTACGTTGCCTTGATAATATTTCATAAACACATTTAATCACTGGAAAGATCCCATTGTTGGCCCAACACCTATTAATATATCCAATCGCAGGTTAGGTAGCAATCTGACTTAACAATAATTATTTTAACTTTGTCTTAATTGTTTTTCACAGATGTTGTAATATACATGTTGATTACTTGTTGGAGTATAAATATTTCCATCCTACTTTTCTTCAACCTAATTTTTTTGTTTTACTGACAAGTAGGTTTTTAGAAAATATGTTTACTTCAAGTAGCTCTGAAGTGAATTACTTTAACTGTTACTTCAATAATTTACCCCCATGTTGGTATGTTGCTGTATGTACCCAGGGATATATACAACACTGGATACAATCAAACTGGTTACTGTTAGGACTGCACACAATTACAATAGGCAGGTTGCCATTATGCAGTTTCATGACCACAATATTACAAATGATGTTTGCTAGTTAGTATTGTCATAAACAATTTGCATTTTTTCTCAGCAACAATCAATGATGTAAATAATAATTGTAACATTTCTATAGTGCCCGTATCCTTGAAAATTCAAGCTCAGAGGCGCAATAAAACAAAATCATTTGGCTTACCTGGTAATCATAAACAGGGACAGGCAAGAGATATCACTGGAGCATGGAAGCGCCAACAATTTATGATGGAAAAGCAATTTCAAACGAATAGATTTTAAGGTTTTTACAAAAAGTGGCTACAGTTTCAGAAGATTTAATTGTAATAGGGAGTTGTTTCCAGATTGTTGGCGCACGTACAGAGAAAGCACTTTTTCCAACATTGAGCCATGTTTTAGGAACAAAAAGTTGGTTGTTGAGTAGAAAGAAATTTCAATTTAATAAAAAGCTGGTCATGTGTATGAAACAAAACAGTTTCCTGTGTCAAACTTGCACATGCCATTATAATATTTTCCTCTAGGCAGCCTCTGTTTCTACAGCGGCGTGTTTTTAGTAAAGTAGAACCTTGCTTTATAGGCCCATCTCTAATACAGCCACCTAACCACTCAGGTTAAACTTATGTTTGAAACAGTAAATGTAAGATATTAGTCCCACAAGTGACAAATATGGCCACCTTCGTGACCTCACTATTCCGGTCACTTTTTATGTAGGCGACCTTAATTTGTGGACTACATTTGACAACAATTAGTACTGACTGGATTTGTCACATAACTGTTATCTATGATTTCATGTATGTCTGACAGCAATCTCACTGATAGGGTCCTGCATAAATATATATTACTACTTAGTTATTACCTAAACAAAAGCATGCCCATAATAACTGACACACTTTGGCAAAATATTCTGAGACAAAGCCAGTCTGACAATGACCAAGAAATACAATTACATTTTTAATTCTTCAGTTACCTGCCCGGTGTCGTGACCTTCGAGAAATCAGACACAACTTGTAAGCAATTTCTTTCTTGTTCAGGGGCACCATGCCGTTGCCATTGGCAACGCCAATGTCTGGTTCAACCGTGTCAAGGTCATCATCATAGATGGAGATGCAGCGTTCTATCTGGACATAGCCCTGGATGATTGGAACAATCCAGGGATCGGCCAGAGGATCCTACACAACAGACAATGACATCACATCACCAGACATGTAAACATGTACCTAATTATCATTACTAGCTCATTAAGGGGTGGTGGTATAGGTTTCGTCAAAAAGAAGTGCTACATCTCGGTGGGTGGTGGCTTGGGCATTATGTCTGACGTTAAAATTTTCTCGTGGTGCCACCTAGTGAGTGAAACAAGTACTAATGCTGCTGTGGGTATGAGAAGAGAAACTAGCAGTGTGGTGAGCAATGTCTTGGATGTCAGGTCACGCATGTCAAATCATATTATGTCGTCTACTTCTATTGTACGGAGGTAGAATTTAAGAACTTCACTTGTGTACAGATCAATAAATGTGTCTGCAATATGCAGTCAGTTCAGAGCCACACCAGGTAAGGAGGTGGCAGGTGGTTGTTTGAACCAACATTAATACTGAGTTTGTCAGCACTTAGCAAACTTATGACACTATCTCAAGTATTATCAACTGTGGTATTTCAGTGTGGTAACTTTACAATTATATATATATATATATATATATATATATATATATATATATATATATATATATATACATATATATATTATATATATATATATATATATATATATATATAATACCAAAAATACCAGGGTTGGTTTCAAATATGTATTTGAATACAGAAATTTGGTGTATTTGCATTTGAATTGAAAATCACGAAAGGGCATATATTTGTATTTGATATTTGGTCTGTATTTGAAAAGTATTTCCACATACAATCAAATACACATAAAATTACAACCAAAAGGTAAAGCATTGCATGACATAAACTGGCTCAGGAGTCAAGACAGAATAATTTTCACACCTGTGGTATGGTCAACAGTGGGCAGGCAGCACTGAGAAAATTGTCCTACAGTGAAGCTAGTCAAACATTAGCATGAATGAATGAATCAACTGAAGGCCAGTGAAGCGTATCTATAGCCATAAAGGCAGGTATTCACAGAGAATGTGCTTCAAAGAATCCTGCTGTCACCTGCTGTGTAAACAGCCTGGGCTAAGACAAAGGAACCCAGGTTTCCTCCAGTGCAGGGGAAGAGCTACCCACTACTTGGTACAGTAGTACAGATAAGGACAGTCTAGTAAAACTGCTGGCCAGTTGTTCTACAGCAGTCAATCAAGCCAGACAAAATTCCACTTACTATGATATGCTTGAACTATAATGGAAACACGGGCCACATATTTGAATCATATCTGAATATTAGAAATTTGTATTTTAATTGAAATATGGAAAAGCAGTGTATTTGAATTTGATTTGGCCGAGTTGTATTTTGTATTTGATCTCCAAATGTGTATTTGGACCCAACCTTGATAAGCACTCTTTATTCATGTTAATCTTCTAATTAATGTTTTTTAATTTCTAAGAGTTTAACTGTCAAATAAAATAAATAAAAAATATATAATACAACTACTAGTTAGCAAAGAAATAATTACATAAAACAGTATATTGTACAAGTACAGGTATAACAATCCATCAAACATTTGATTCTTTGCAGTAGAAAGAGTGTGGTGATGTAATACAGTCAACATTTTACAGCTACCCAGGGTAGTTTGTTTCTCCATTTTCAGTTTCAGATTCATTAATGATAAGAATCACAAGATTGCAAAACAAATCAGCATGGCTACTTACGACATTGTAACATTGCTGATATGCTGATAAACATGCTTTTACAACTTTATTTGATACATTTATTTATTTATCGACCTGCCATCGATAAATGTTAATTAGTACGGCATCATGCATAGGATCAGCATTTTGAATTAAATGCCTTCTACACCACCAGGTGGTGCCACCCACCAGTATCCATCTTGGAATAAGTTCACTATTCCACGATACGCTGGTGCATGTGTGTGGGTGGGTAATGCATAAAAATCATATTAGACTGGATGTCTGTGTGCCTGTGTTGACACTCACAGAATCACAGATATTGATATTTCGAGTATCAATCACATCACATCCTGTGTGCGAACGAGCACATCTTGAACTGTTCTGTCTTATCATTTCTATGCATCAGTCTTCAAGACATCATTGATGGAGTGATCTCAAAGTCAGCGTATTATTGTTATGATACTCATTTGGAAAATTCATTGATATTCATGTGAATGGTCTTTTATATTGAGACGTAATCACAACATTCCAAGTATCTAACACTGTACTGATTAAATGGAATGGAAGCAGCTCTCAGGTGATTAGCCCTAGATGCAAGGAACTCTGCAGATGTCAAAAATTGCCATATTTATTTGCTTATTACAATAATATGATGAATAAACGGCTCTGTGAACTTAAGCAGCTGATTTAATCTATCCAGATATCACACTTGCATACATTTGTTATATGATTCCTAATAACTTAATTTCAGGCACCAAACATTCAGGTTCATCTACAAACATACAATAACAGCAAGGATCCGTAATGATTCATTAAAATAATCCATTTATATTAGGCATTACGACATTTATCTTTGTTCACACTACAGTGTGTATCTTTGACAATTGTTGCAATTTACAAAAACCATCACCAGCTGATCTGTGAACCGTTTACATAACTTGTTATCACTGAATACATCACATGCACAATGGTGCACACAACTGTCCCTAGTTATGTAGTCTTCATCAAAGGTCCAGTAGGAATGCTTCATGAAACTCTGGATTGCTGAAGTCAGGTGTGCAAGGCAGAGGACTTATTAACCACTAATACCTGTCCGTCCTGCACAGAGAGCACATATTTTCACCTACTCATCTGTGGGTAAATACGGCTGATCACCTGGGCACTGAGTACACATATACACCCACTCAGTGCTTAGGTAAGCATTGAGTGCACACATACACCCATCCCCCTGAGCACTGAGTGCACATATTGATCCATCCACCTGAGCATTGAGTGTACATATATAGTCACTACGTGAGCACTGAGAGCACAAATACAATCACTACCAATATCCTTAACACCTGTGATTTATAAACTTTGTGAACACATAATTCATAGCCATATCATGAAATACCTTGAACAACATCACATCCTAACTGACCACCAACATGGTTTTCATGCAAAAAGATCAACAGAAACTCAATTAATTCAAACTGTCCATGACATAAGCAAATATCTAGATGAAAAGAAATCTGTAGACATGGCCATTCTAGATTTCACTAAAGCATTCGACAAAGTTCCACATAAAAGACTAATCCACAAACTAAAATACTATGGCATCACAGGCCCAATATCGTCATGAATAGAAAGCTTCCTTGCAGAAAGAACTCAACAGGTTGTAATAAATGGATCAGCATCCAAACCAATTCAAGTCACCTCAGGGGTACCACAGGGAACCGTACTGGGGCCCCTACTTTTCTTACTTTACATAAATGACCTACCCAACAATCTCACTTCAAACGTTCGCCGTTTTGCAGATGACTGCCTACTATATCAACCAGTTAAATCAGACAATGACATTTCTCTCCTCCAAAATGATCAAATCAAACTTGAGGAATGGCAAAACACCTGGCTTATGAAATTCAATCGCACCAAATGCTTCACAATGACATTAGCCTCAAGAAAACCGACACCAAATATTTACACATTCTGTGGACAACAACTTAAATCTGTTCAAACGCATTGTTATCTTGGTGAACAAATATCAAATATATTAAATTGGACAGCACAATGCAACTCAGTCGCTAGGAAAGCACAACAGACTCTAGGAGTCATTAGGAGAAATCTAAAGAAATGCCCAACCCACATTAAGTCTATAGTCTACACAACCCTTGTCTACCAATACTTGAATATGCGTCAACATCATGGGATCCACACTGCCTAAAACATATTAAAACCTTAGAAAGAATCTAAAGACAAGCTGCCATATTTTGTACACAAAACTATTCTAGAGAACCAGGAACAGTAACCCAACTTTTTAAAGACCTCCAGTGGGACACCCTCCAAACAAGAAGAAAAATTTAAATACTTAGCATAATATACAAAATGAAACATAACCTTATAGATATCCCGCTAGATCACTATATCCAACACAACACTAGATCCTCACGTAAACATGACAGTCAATTCTTGTAAATTAGATACTCTGCAAACATATTTGGAAACAGCTTCTTCCCAACAACAATTAAAGAATAGAATTATCTCCCCCCAAACACTGTCTCAAGTAAATCACTAAACTCATTTCAAAATAATTTAATCCAACATTTTAACAATTAAGTCAGACGACCCACCATGCGCACTGGCGTGATGTGTCCCTAGGACATTTTGCCAGTTAAGATACAGATGCCTGAGCACTGATTGCACACACACAAACAAACACACACACATCCACCCACCTGAGCACTGAGCACACACACACATCCACCCACCTGAGCACTGAGCACATACACACATCCACCCACCTGTGCACTGAGCACACACACACATCCACCCACCTGAGCACTGAGCACACACACACACACACACATCCACCCACTTGAGCACTAAGCACACACACACATCCACCCACCTGTGCACTAAGCACACACACACATCCACCCACCTGAGCACTGAGCACACACACACACATCCACCCACTTGAGCACTAAGCACACACACACACACATCCACCCACCTGAGCACTAAGCACACACACACATCCACCCACCTGAGCACTGAGCACACACACACATCCACCAACTTGAGCACTGAGCACACACACACATCCACCCACCTGAGCACTGAGCACACACACACACATCCACCCACTTGAGCACTGAGCACACACACACACACATCCACCCACCTGAGCACTAAGCACACACACACATCCACCCACTTGAGCACTGAGCACACACACATACATCCACCCACCTGTGCACTAAGCACACACACACATCCACCCACCTGAGCACTGAGCCCCACACACACATCCACCACCTGTGCACTAAGCACACACACACATACATCCACCCACCTGTGCACTAAGCCACACACACACATCCACCCACCTGAGCACTGAGCACACACACACATCCACCCACCTGTGCACTAAGCACACACACACATCCACCCACCTGTGCACTAAGCACACACACACATCCACCCACCTGTGCACTAAGCACACACACACATCCACCCACCTGTGCACTAAGCACACACACACACATCCACCCACCTGAGCACTGAGCACACACACACATCCACCCACCTGTGCACTAAGCACACACACAACATCCACCCACCTGTGCACTAAGCACACACACACATCCACCCACCTGTGCACTAAGCACACACACACATCCACCCACCTGTGCACTAAGCACACACACACATCCACCCACCTGTGCACTAAGCACACACACACATCCACCCACCTGTGCACTAAGCACACACACACATCCACCCACCTGTGCACTAAGCACACACACACATCCACCCACCTGAGCACTGAGCACACACACACATCCACCCACCTGTGCACTAAGCACACACACACACATCCACCCACCTGAGCACTGAGCACACACACACATTCACCCACCTGAGCACTGAGCACACACACACACACATCCACCCACCTGAGCACTGAGCACACACACACACATTCACCCACCTGAGCACTGAGAACACACACACATCCACCCACCTGTGTGTTAAGCACAAACACATCCAGCCACCTGAGCACTGAGCACACATTCACCCACCTGAGCACTGAGCACACACACATCCACCCACCTGAGCACTGATGAGGTCCTGTAGCATGTAATGGTTCCAGAAGAAGCGGTCATCTGCACGTGTCCACTCTGGCCCCCCATCCAGGTCCACGTCCAGACCATTCCTCCCTGCCACCCCATCGCTGTTGTCCTTTGCCGTGGCCTGTCGCTGCACCGTGTTCGTGAGGTCACCACCAGGGGAGTAGTAGAATGAATCCGAATCGGTGAACATCTTATTAAGTTCCTGCTCGGACACAGTAAATAAATAAAATCAGATGTGCCATTTCTGGTTTGTTTAGGGTCAGAAATAGACCAATAGAAGAATTAGGTACACAATATTAATATATAACTTCTACATTCTCTGAAATCAAGTCCAGAGATGCTTCAACACAAAAGTCAATACAGTTGAGTACAGTGTTACTTATTCCACCACAAAGAACCAGTAAGGATGTGGTGCTAACTCCTCAATTACATTTACCTCATAATCTGCAAAAACAATTATAAATGAGACTTGCTCACTTGGGTAAAGTAGGAAAGAAGTCAGTATTTATTTCTCACTAAAACATACATACCTCCAGCATCCTTCTTTCAACCTTCTCCTTCCATCTAACTTCTCGCTGAAATACAAGACAAATGTTTTTAAACATTGTCAATAATGAATAATACACAGTAACTTTCAGTACCACTGTCTACATCAAATGATAATTATTGGTACAAATGCCAATTACCATAATGAAAAAACAAGTTTCAATCCATGCTCAGAAATCCATGCTCAGTGGTGCAACAATATATCCAGCCAAAAATCTGTTAAGTAAGATTATTACCTTGATACTGTTATAAACGCTGTGATTGTAATTTAATGTACAGCTTGAAAAAAACACTGAACCACCATTTTCCACGCTAACTTTGGTGACATCACATTGGTAATATCTGGATTGTGACACGCAAATGACCATGTTTGAGTAGGCACAGTGACACAAATGACCATGTTTGAGCAGGCATAGGGACACAAATGACCATGTTTGAGCAGGCACAGCGACACAAATGACCATGTTTGAGCAGGCACAGCGACACAAATGACCATGTTTGAGCAGGCATAGGGACACAAATGACCATGTTTGAGCAGGCACAGTGACACAAATGACCATGTTTGAGCAGGCACAGTGACACAAATGACCATGTTTGAGCAGGCACAGCGACACAAATGACCATGTTTGAGCAGGCACAGTGACACAAATGACCATGTTTGAGCAGGCACAGTGACACAAATGACCATGTCTGAGCAGGCACAGCGACACAAATGACCATGATTGAGCAGGCACAGTGACCCAAATGACAATGTTTGAGCAGGCACAGCGAGACAAATGACAATGTTTGAACAGGCACAGTGACACAAATGACCACGTTTGAGCAGGCACAGTGACACAAATGACCATGTTTGAGCAGGCACAGTGACACAAATGACCATGTTTGAGCAGGCACAGTGACACAAATGACCATGTTTGAGCAGGCACAGTGACACAAATGACCATGTTTGAGCAGGCACAGTGACACAAATGACCATGTTTGAGGAAGCACAATGACACAAATGACCATGTTTGAGCAGGCACAGCAACACAAATGACCATGTTTGAGCAGGCACAGTGACACAAATGACCATGTTTGAGCAGGCACAGTGACACAAATGACCATGTTTGAGCAGGCACAGTGACACAAATGACCATGTTTGAGCAGGCACAGTGACACAAATGACCATGTTTGAGCAGGCACAGTGACACAAATGACCATGTTTGAGCAGGCACAGCGACACAAATGACCATGTTTGAGCAGGCACAGTGACACAAATGACCATGTTTGAGCAGGCACAGCGACACAAATGACCATGTTTGAGCAGGCACAGCGACACAAATGACCATGTTTGAGCAGGCACAGTGACACAAATGACCATGTTTGAGCAGGCACAGTGACACAAATGACCATGTTTGAGCAGGCACAGTGACACAAATGACCATGTTTGAGCAGGCACAGTGACCCAAATGACCATGTTTGAGCAGGCACAGCGACACAAATGACCACGTTTGAGCAGGCACAGTGACACAAATGACAATGTTTGAGCAGGCACAGCGACACAAATGACAATGTTTGAACAGGCACAGTGACACAAATGACCACGTTTGAGCAGGCACAGTGACACAAATGACAATGTTTGAGCAGGCACAGTGACACAAATGACCACGTTTGAACAGGCACAGTGACACAAATGACCACGTTTGAGCAGGCACAGTGACACAAATGACCACGTTTGAGCAGGGACAGTGACACAAATGACCATGTTTGAGGAAGCACAATGACACAAATGACCATGTTAGAGCAGGCACAGTGACACAAATGACCATGTTTGAGCAGGCACAGCGACACAAATGACAATGTTTGAACAGGCACAGTGACACAAATGACCATGTTTGAGGAAGCACAATGACACAAATGACCATGTTAGAGCAGGCACAGTGACACAAATGACCATGTTTGAGCAGGCACAGCGACACAAATGACCATGTTTGAGCAGGCACAGTGACACAAATGACCACGTTTGAGCAGGCACAGTGACACAAATGACCATGTTTGAGCAGGCACAGTGACACAAATGACCATGTTTGAGCAGGCACAGTGACACAAATGACCATGTTTGAGCAGGCACAGTGACACAAATGACCATGTTTGAGCAGGCACAGTGACACAAATGACCATGTTTGAGCAGGCACAGTGACACAAATGACCATGTTTGAGCAGACACAGTGACACAAATGACCATGTTTGAGCAGGCACAGCGACACAAATGACCACGTTTGAGCAGACACAGTGACAGAAATGACCATGTTTGAGCAGACACAGTGACACAAATGACCATGTTTGGGCAGGCACAGTGACACAGATGACCATGTTTGAGCAGACACAGTGACACAAATGACCATGTTTGAGCAGGCACAGCGACACAAATGACCACGTTTGAGCAGACACAGTGACACAAATGACCATGTTTGAGCAGACACAGTGACACAAATGACCATGTTTGAGCAGGCACAGTGACACAAATGCATTCATAACAAACATACTTCATATTATTTGGCACATTACTTGACAAAAGCATTAAGTTTGCATACACAAAGTTTCAAAGAAATATAAATTTCATACAGTCTTTAATGCCTTCACTGACACAAATGTCACATCTGTGTTTGGTGACTGAGCTTGTGTGACAGAGATGGTGTTTGAGACATGCTGATTCAGACTGGATGTCAGAGTCACTGCCATTGTCTGATACTGATCGTTGTTACTGTATCCTCAGCCAGACATTCCTTACGGAAGCAGCTGCTCTGGGTGTGGATGGCCATTGTTCTTAGTCCATGCATTTGATTTCCAAAGAGCTGTAGTTAGAGCTGTCTCAATGTGTAACATAATGACTCTATGTATTTGAGCACGTAAAAATAAATCTCAGCTTCGGTTCACCAAAGAATATTTTTTTCAGAAAAAATAGTGTTCAAAAACATACAGTTACAAACTTATTGAGGTATAATTTTTATGTTTTGTAGATTTTTGGTGGGTCCATAAATATAGTGACCAAATACTGTTCAAGAAATCATGTAGTTAAACACCTTTTATGCCCATCATTTTATGATAATAATGTTTTTAACACTAGATTTAAATAATAAACTGGAAGTATACTGGTCAACAGAGTGCATTTAATAAACCCCAACCAGTGTTCACAGTTTCAATGTTGAGCCAATGAAAAGCTCTAATTGTAGCTCTAAAGCAGTTGTTGACAGGACAGTACTATGGAGGCAGATGGGGCTAACTGCAATCTTCTGGAATGTCTCTTTACAACTGTCTGGTTTCTGCAGTGACACAGACTCTGAAAGCTTCAGACTCTCGACTAAGAGAACCCTGGTTCAAATCCTGTGCTGCCATGTAAAACCCTGGCCAGGTTTTTCACTGTATATTGCACCAGTTCAATCAGCTTAGTCAGCTGTATGAATGTGTACCTGGCAACAGACAGTGGTTGATATTTGTGTATGGATAGTCTTTGCTCAATAATTGTAGCATGACTGCATCATTACCAAAGAAGCCAAGATGGTTTTCGATTGAAGAGGTTTCGACACTGTGCGATATAAGAACTTATGTTTTTTTAATAAAGACCACAAGTGAGACAAAATGAACATACAATTGATTCAGTGAACTGTTTATGCTACTACAAACACAGATGATTTAAGGTAACAGTACACAGTACACATACAGTCATATTCCTCTAAAAAATGTTAGACTTGGGATGAACTTGGGAGAAAATGTAATGAAATCTATGCCTAGCGAATACTTCTAATTATAAAACACATTTTGTGAGAGCAGTACCACACCAGGTGGCACCATGGTTCAATTGTCTCACAAGAAATGGTGCCATAGTGCCTGCTAATGAGAAATGGTCCATGAAAATGCTGAATTAATCTGAATGTATTTCTTGATACAGCAAATGGGAGTAAGATTTCCCTTAAGGTGCTACATTGTGTACTTTGGACTGGTTTTCTCGGCAGGATTTGTGTTGCCAGGCTAAGCCTGATCGATACTGACACCAGACATAACAGGCATTTAAGAGTTAATAACCACAGAGAAATGACCTCAATTTATCACTCTGCCTTTGCTCTATTGTATGCAGTTGCCACAAATAAATGCACTACACTGCCTTTTTGTTGAAACTTTCTTTAGCCAATGCATTGGCAATTTAAAAATAATTTGTTTTTCTTTAATCAGTAAATGAATGGAGAAACATTTGTTAATAAAATAAGATGCAGACAATAAATGTGCAAAACTATTCAGGAAACATTACATTGTGTGTGGTAATTCTGTGACACTTTTGCCTGGCTGTCACTGAAAAGGTTATTGTCAGCAGTGGGCCTTTGTATTTTAAAAAGCTCTTTAAAAAAGGTAGGTTCTTATACAGCGCAGTATCCAATCCTTAGGATTGCTCGAAGCACTTTTTACACTTTACTCCCTAGGCAGACCTGTTCAATTGAAGACCATCTCTGCTTCTCTGGGAAACATTCAGACCACACGGCAATTTCGCGAAGACTGCTCATACATAAATATCCACCACTGTCTATAGCCTGGTACTCATTCAAACGCTGAGTAAACTGGAGCAATGTAGAGTGAAAAAACTTTTTTAAAAAAGGTTTTACACGACAGCACAGGATTCGAACCCGGGTCCTCTTAGTCAAGAGTCCATTGCTTTACCCCTGAACCATTGCACTACTACAAGATTCTTTTTAATGACTTTCACAAGATTCTTTTTAATGAGTTTCACCTGTTTTGAACAGCAATATCTTTAAAATATATAACGTTCCCATGTATACTTCCAGTGACAAATGTGTATGTAAGATTGTTATCTTGATAGTGATAAAAACAAATATTAAATTCCATGATTATAATACCACGTAGAGCCATAACAATTGTCACACCGCCACTTTCTATGTTTAAACACAGGCCATGCTTTGCGGCAATAAAATTGTTCGCGTTGATCTCTACCAACTAAACCATTTAAGTAAAACGACTGTGCTGCCACCTAATGTTTTCCACTGAGACAAACATAAGGAAAGCTACCAAAACTTAACCTTAGTAAAAACGTAAACCAGACCATGAGATTTAAAAAGAGAGCACTTGGTGATAGTTCGTACCTTCCTTGGCTTAACGGTCTCTGCGACTGACTTGATGGAATTCCACGTCTTGGCGAGAGACTTTCCCTGAGAGTCGGGCTGGACAACTGCCCGCTCCGTGCGACGCAGGCCGAAGTGGTGCTTACGACACAACTACAACCAACACCAGGGGCCGTGTCAAAAACAGTATTGTTCTAGATCATCTCAACATGCACACAGTGGGTAATGATTTTGCAGATGCATATGTGCTGCCTTATACAGTTTACTTGCAACTGCTGCATATTTTCTGGAATGTTATGTTATGTGTAGGCAAGATCTGTTGTGGTTTTGTACATTATGAATGATGCTATCCTAATAGTTAAATAATCTAACAAAATATAGTCGAACCTCCCTATTAACATTATAGTTGGCAATCAGCAAAATTAAACTGACCCCTGGAAGAGGTGATTGTAATTCCAATATTTTTCAGTAGCAAGATGCCTTGGATTTCATATTAGGTTAAGTGGAATGTCCAAAATCTTATTAACATGTAAGCACCCCTGAACATACTAGTGCTAAAATAAAACTGATTGATTGACTGTTTGATTGATTATGAGCAACTATTTCTGATTACAATCTATCCGTTAATACGCAAATGTGTCACCTTGTGTACATTGTAAAGGAAAACACTTTCTTCAAAGCAATACAATGCTCATAACAGTCCGATGGACCAGCAGATCACACTTCTTTTACCAATTAGACCATGTTTGGCTAATACATGATGTCAGAAAATGTGTTCCACTAGGAAAGTTCAGTACATTTAACCCCATTTTGGAACCCCAAATTATGGATTAAATTGGTGAAATGCTCATAACAGCCCATCTTTTTTGAGGATGACACCATTATTACTGTGCTGATACAGGCACATTGGGCGCCACAAGATATATTACATCTGGTCTCTCACTGACCTCAAGTTCTAGTTCCTTCGGCTCATCTTGACACAGGGGGAGTATGGCAATCTTTGTGATTTTATAAATCGCAGCACCGCTTGGCAATGTTCCCACTAGGTGGTGCTGTCGTACCATCAGTAGCTTCCATTCAGAGTCTGAAATATGGCAGATTGCAATGACATCAGCAGTCTTTAAGAATACTTTTTTACCCATAAACCAAGTCTTAAATGCTTTTACTGTTATGTTGTATCATAATAGTAATTATGATGTTTACTATATGTAATTATTTTATGATTAAACTAGTAAGAGTTTGCAACCAAAATGGAGAACAAAGAACATTTGGAAATGTAAATAAGAATAAACGGCAAACCTGATAAATGTTGTATGTGTGGGTGCGTGTATGCATGCATGTGTATGTGTGTATGCATGTTTACATGCATGTGTACAACCATGCATGCATATATCTAAGCAGATGCATAAATGCAATGTTTAGGACACAAATTAAAATAATAATGATAATAATGCATTTAAAAGTAAACAAACAATCATTTAAAAGCCAACAAAGTTAGCTCATATTAAAAGTCACCTCTTTTGGTAATGTCCCACAACAAATATTTGCAATAGTAATTGTAAACATCTAATTGTTATTTTACTCAGTACTATGGAGCTTGTGAACTGGATGCAAAGGAAATAGAAAACATCTCCCCATTCTCCTGACCACAAAAAAACAGTCAATAATTTTCTCTCAATAATCACGAATTGTAATTGTAAACATCTAATTGTTATTTTACTCAGTACTATGGAGCTTGTGAACTGGATGCAAAGGAAATAGAAAACATCTCCCCATTCTCCTGACCACAAAAAATCAGTCAATAATTTGCTCTCAATAATCATGAATGTTTGGCTGAAATGCATGATTGATGCCCAGCCTTTCTATAACCATGCAGGGTCAATTATTCCTACAAAACAGATGGCTAGTTTTTGCCTAGAAATGCCACCATGAGCCTGAAAGAAAAAGCTATGAGCCTACATAGTGCTGTGTAATAATCATGCGATAACAAGGTAAGTGTGTAATCTCCCGTTGTAATGGTCAGTTCAGCTGGACATGCAGACATAATTGGCAGGCTTGTATCTGATAGGATGCTTTCATCACCAATTCCACAATTGATCTACCACTAAGCTGTTTGATTAGGCAAAACAGCTGTAGTTGCTGGAAACAGGAACATCTCATAAATCAAATGGCTGTAGTGATTTATTCAGCAATCTAAAAATATAACATTGATTCACAGAATGGAAGTCTGTTTTCTACTGGCCAATCTGCCCTCTAAGCCAAGACAGTCAATTGCAGCAGTAATCTCTAGACAGCTTACACGGCATTTTTTTTGCCCAATTATACACTGCAAACAAAAAGTATATTGATGTGTTCAGTGTAAATTTAATGTATTTTGTTAAACTGTAAAACACCTACCCCGGTATACTTAAATAAAAAAATAGGGTTTGTCTGAACATGAACCTTCAATGTATGAAGTCTATGAACAATGATAGAGAGTAGGTATCCATTCTGTGTAGGTTTATCACAATTTAAAAAAAAATTATTCCACACATTTACGTGAACATTTATACTTATCTTAATATTTTCATTACATGTACATTTTAAATGTATTATAAAATAATAATCATATTGTCAATCCAAATACCTGTGCATATATGCTGAACATGGCAAACTCTTATGATATTTTTTTCAAAAACCTAATTACTCCAATGGCAAAGATTTTATCTAGTGGTTTTATTATTTTTCCTTAACAAATAGAGTAGCATCCTTGACCAGAAGTCAATGGGATCTCTTTGACCTTACATTGACTCTTCATACTGCTTGAATAAACAAATACATGTCTGGGATCGCATGTCAGTCAATGAAACATAACAATTCAGTTGAATTCCTCTCAGTTACATTGGACTTTCAATTTTTTAAATATCAATATAATTGTTGTATGTTATGTTGTATTAAGCATGGATTGAACAAAACCTTTTTTGGAAGGTTGGTTTTATAATTATGAGACAGGTGTGTGTGCGTATGTGCGCATGCATGTGTGACTGTGTATTTGTGTGCGTGCGTGCGTGCATGCATGCATGCGTGCATGTGTGTGTGTATGTGTGTTTGTTGTGTGTGTGTGTGTGTGGTGTGTGTGTGTGTGTGTGTGTGGTGTGTGTGTGTGAGTGTGGTGTGGTGTGTGGGTGCAGTGTGTGGTGTGTGTGTGTGTGTGTGTGTGTGTGGTGTGTGTGTGTGTGTGTGCAGTGTGTGTGTGCGTGTGTGTGGGTGCAGTGTGTGTGTGTGTGTGTGTGTGTGTGTGTGTGTGTGTGTGTGGTGGTGGTGTGTGTGTGTGTGTGTGTGTGTGTGTGTGTGTGTGTGTGTGTGTGTGTGTGTGTTGTGTGTGTGTGTGTGTGTGTGTGTGTGGTGTGTGTGTGTGTGTGTGTGTTGTGTATGTGCACATGTGCAAGCATGTAGGTGCATGCGTGCGTGGGGATGCAGTGTGTGTGTGTGTGTGCGTGCGTGTGTGCGTGCGTGCGTGCGTGCGTGCCCGTGCGCGTGTGCGTGTGTGTGTGTGCATGTGTATGTGTATGTACACATGTGCAAGCATGTAGGTGCATGCGTGCGTGGGGATGCAGTGTGTGTGTGTGTGTGTGTGCGTGCGTGCGTGTGCGTGTGTGTGCATGTGTATGTGTATGTGCACATGCACATGTGCAAGCATGTAGGTGCATGCGTGCGTGGGGATGCAGTGTGTATGTGTGTGGTCTACTCCTCCATCCTGCTCTAGCATCACCATCTTAACACACATTCATGGCATTAATTACATATACATCAGCTAACATGGTTACAGCCTGAGTGTGACAGTACTACGCCTGTAAGCAGCTATTGACCACTGATCTGACCACTATCTCATCGCTTCACTGCAACATGGATGGGGTCAACCACACAGATTCGTTCTGGTCTAATTTAATTATGCTTGTGCTATTTCTGTATCTAGTTACACACCACAATCACAGTATGTCTGCCTATATCCATGGGTCCCACCTATCCATGTATAGTCCCTAGGAACATAATGGTTGGGTATGACGTGTGAAGTGTGTTATTTTCACACACCTATGTGATACGTTATTGTTTCATACACGACTGCACTAGATCTTTAACGAGAAAGTTGAAGGTAATAAACAAGCATTAACTGCACACACAACAGATGTGTTGTTGCTGAATGCAACATTTCAAAATCAGTCACCATCCCGGGTTGAGACTTGAGACAGAGAGGGATCAAAGTGGGTTGTATTTTTCAATAAAACTAAGCATAACGTATTCATGACTTGTTTACACACAACATCAGAACATTTCATTTGTTGCTACAGTACTTCAAAAGGTGAATAAAATGTAAAGAAAGTGTTTTGTTGAATTATGTATGCCATCCATGAAACATTTAATTGCTGCCCATAAATGGAACATCTACTGTGATTCTTTTTAACCAACACTGCTGTAATCGTGATACTACAGTATAAAGACTGCTGCAGACAACTAAATCTGGTTCACTGCCTACTTTAGAATGTCTCTCCACCCTGTAAAAACTAGCATAATGTATGATGCAACAAACAAATTATGTCTAATGAACCGACAGTCATCCTCTATGTAATCATTATGTGATTAAAATGCCAGTTTTCATCCATTTAGTGTATCTCATACAACTATTGATTTTGCAGATGTCAGCCATTTCCAAACATGTTTTACTCCATTACCAGTAAGAGCTTGCATTCCCAAATTGGTATTATTATATTTTCGTTTTATATTGCTTTGGTTTTATTCATTTATTCTGCATGTGCTCACAACATGTACTAGCTCATGATATCCAGTGGTTTGACCCACTAAAACACAAAAGTAATGTTACCTCCTTTTACGTGTGTCATGTTGACACCACAAAAGATACCATGCATGAAAGAAAGGGTGCTATTCTGTCCCCTTTTGACCTCTTCTCCTAGTGGTCGTTTCCGACGTTCCATGATGTTTTCTTATTAATCATCCATATTGAGCATAACCACAGAAAGCACAGCTGAATGCCTGTCACAAAAGTTCACTTGACTATTTACGGCCTCAACAGTAAAGACTGGGACAAGATCACAAGAGTTGCATCTATCAAGTCAATGTAGAAACCACCTTCCTATATTTCACTGCTAGCTAGCAGCTACATTGAAACATGGCCGACTTCTGAAAGGTGCTGAGAAATGTGTGCAACATAAAGTATCAATATAATAGTCTAGATAACTCCTCAGGTATCTCCCGCCTATCCTAGATATATGTCACTCTCCATCCTTTACATTCTGCAAAGAAATGTCTACCTAAATTAAGTTTACAATTTTCATATCTATGGGTCAATGCAATGTATGAGAAAAAAAGTAATCAATTTAACAAGATTTAACAAGATTACCACCTAGAGATTCCACTCTAGATGGCAGGTGGACTAGGAAGCCATTTGGCTTATCGAGAGTCCAACCTATCTATCTAAGTATACCCCGCCCGTCTTGAAATATGTGTTAGACGCATGTGTTAACCTGGCCTCAGCAGTAAAACAGACAGTGCTATTCACCCTTGGGTAGCAGAGGCTGTTACACCTGTTTATATTGATCAGTGACTGTGTCTTTGTATTAGTTCAGCTGATACCCAACTGTGATGTATGTGACAGTCACTGCAGGGTGCAGTGTCAACTGTCAATGAAAACCTGTTTTATTTCAAATTCAAAATGACCTCAGCCGCCATCAAAACTGGGTTCTACCCCATCAGAGGTGACCTCTATTTACAAAACAGTGCATTTTAAAGTTGAATTTGGATGCTGCAAACATTTCATTCTAACTACAATTAATTAGTTGTTAGAATGCTTGAATTAAAAAAAAATGGCCTTGTCAATGCATCACTGTAGCCTAAACACACAAGATTTGCTGCTAGGGAATGCTTTCTAAAACATCGAACCATACCTAGTCTATCACTGTGACACTGTTAACATCAACATCAAGAATCACTAATGGATGTATGCCATGCCATGTCAGACACTAAACAAGTACTTTATGTCGTCATCTCTTTTTTGGGTACACCTACATCATCACACACCTCACTTAGTGTCATGATGATGATGCCCATGACAGTGTGTGTGTGTGTGTGTGTCGTGTGCGTGTGCGTGTGCGTGTGCGTGTGCGTGTGCGTGTGTGTGTGTGTGTGGTGTGCGTGAGTGAGTGTGTGTGAGTGTGTGTGTGAGTGTGAGTGGGTGTGTGTGAGTGTGTGTGTGTGTGAGTGTGTGGGTGTGTGTGCGTGTGTGTGCGTGTGTGTGCGTGTGTCCGTGCGTGTGTCCGTGCGTGTGTCCATGCGTGTGTCCGTGCATGTGTCCATGCATGTGTCCGTGCATGTGTCCGTGCGTGTCCATGTGTGTTAATAATACATCAAGAGTCTGTGCGTGTGTGTGCATGTGCATCTGTATGTGTGTCAGTGTGTCTATGTGCGTGCATGCATACATGTGTGCATGTGTGTGTGCGTGCAAGCGTGTGTGTCAATAAGACATTAAGAGTCATGGATCAAATTGTTTACAACTTGTCATTGAAAATAGCTTATTGGTGGACTGTGACATCATCATAATCTCTTAATCTACTGGCACCTCCATGAAGTACATTTTCAATACATAACACAGCTATGGCATCTGTGTGCTCAACAGAAAGAACTATGGCTATGCTTGTTGAAGCCCAACATGCAGCATGATGAATTGCCATAGTGATCTATATTTAGTGTGATTATTTGTTTCCTCTGGTAAAGGTCTTGATCTGGGCTGCCACTGGACTTGTCATTAGACTACATCAACACTCAAGTTTCTTCCTCCTTTTCACATGCTCTTTTCCTGACCAGTGCATTTACTAGTTTCTCTGGGGTGGGGTCTAGAAAACAATCATTTCAAGGAGGATGAAGAAACAGCAGCAGCTGTTTATTTTAATTCCATATCCTTAAACCCTTACTCCCATAAGGGTGTTGACGTTTAATTCATCCATGCTGAATACAAACAATATCTTATAATGATCACTTATGATCATAACAAAAACAGTGAAGAAACTGTCGTTAACATTTTCAATTTAGATCTTTTCTTAGAACCTAATTCTTAAAAAAATGATGTACTAAGTTGGGATTTTTTGTGTAAGAAAATATTGTCTAACTGTTGGGATTTAAATAATAACATTCAGTGTCATATCATAATGGACATTAAAAATAATGTATACATTACAATGAACACAATTTTTATTTGGATAATGATATAACTTAGATGACTATGGATTTAAATCATAAAACATTTAAATAATAAGGCGTTACTAACAATACTCTGGAGTTTACTTTAACAGTCACCATATCTTCTTGTATTTTGGTTAAATAAAATGTTGACAAAAATATGTGGCTTTTTTATGGACAATAATAATAGTTTTACTATACACCTTTAGAAAGAGAAGCAGGTAGTTTATATAGCTATGTTTCCTAAATTTAGCTCTAATTACCATTTCATGAAACCGCAGATTGAGCATACAACGTATTTGCAGTTTTGCACAGACACATGACTGGTTCAAGAATGCTGTCAGGATGTATGCCTAATTGATGGTTAACCTGGGCAGGTATAACACACCTGTATACAAGATACAAGACAGTTTATCAAATTTATCAAACAAGAGAACATTGTGTTGTGGTCAGTACAAAATCATAAAAGAATAAAAAAAACTGTAGTTACATAAGCAGTCGCAGACAAGGTACCATCTACTGGCATGCAGGCCAAACGCCCAGGTATACTGACAAAACCAAATTTACAATATTTAATAAATACTTGGTTGGAGACAGAGGGCTGCTTATATTACAATTGTTTGAACAGGTAAATATTTTAAATTTGCTTTACAGGACTATTACATAGAATCCACTTTTATCATAATGTCAATTCTTCGCAAGTGTATGCTTCGATGGTTATTCACACCAATATGTGCACTATAAAATGGTTGTATATATGGTTAAATTACAAATGTATGCATATCCAATGTATATAGCCAAATAACACATGTAAAATATATTTTATAAAGCAATACAAACCAGTTCTGTCTGTGCCTAAACAAAGCTCATTTGTTATTAATGATAAATTCAAGTAAAGTGATTATTCCAATCAAATATGTATCAAATATCTTTAACTGATGACCAGACTTCTGTAGGGTTCACAACATTTCCTTTTTTAAGGAAAGTTAGAGATCGTCTTTGAAGCAGGAAGTAGGGCAGTATGCAGATTGTCTTTGAAACGTAGCTTTATCTACATAAAGGACACTATCTGTATTTGGATGGGTAAAACCCGTTGTGAATGAGTAGAAATATCAGTGGATGGGTGGTGGACAAATAAAAAATGAAGGAGCAAAAAGGTCTTCTAAAGTCATAGATATTGTCAGTTGTGCCTTGAAAATCAGTGTCACATGACACATGTGTGTTTGTAATTTATTTCAGGTCATAAAGCACATCTGAACTGACTTGTATGTCCATAAAAAAAACCTGTGACTGGCAAAAATGCTATCTGTATAAGGACCTGCTTTGAAGCAGGAAGAAGGGACGTATGTAGACTCTCTTTGAAATAGGAAGGAGGGAAGTATACAGATTGTTGTCTTTAAAGCAGGAAAATGGAAGTATGCAGACTGTCTTTGAAGAAGGAAAATTTGAATTATGCAGACTGTCTTTGAAATAGGAAGAAGGGAAGTATGCAAACTGTCTTTAAAGCAGGAAAAAGGGAAGTATGCAGATTGTCTTTAAAGCAGGAAAAAGGGAAGTATGCAGATTGTCTTTAAAGCAGGAAAAAGGGAAGTTATAATGCAGATTGTCTTTGAAGCAGGAAGCAGGGAAGTATGCAAACTGTCTTTAAAAAGGCACAATAACTGGTGTGAGACTGTTCAGCATTCGCCAGAGTGATTACAGCGTATCGGGCTGAATTACCACAAATGTTACAGAAGCCACATGTGTCGCTACCAGTGATGGAGTTTCCCATGAGAGACGGTTCAACAAAGACAAGATTATCCCCTAATGGAGATCCATGGATCACATCCCTGGGACAGCTTAGAAGAACAACTTATACTGGCACTTCCAACCAGAGACGCAAATGACTTCCGTTTGGAACTTTTAACTGCACAAAAACATCACAGTCAGCTTAGTCGTTGTTCTATTTAAGGTAGCAATCACTGTGCCATGGACGTCAATAACCTGTTTCTAATCCATTTAGACTCTACAGCCAGTGCGTAAATCTGGTTTTCCTGACGCACTCACATGAGCAATTACATTCTGATTTTGCAGCACTAAGAGAAAGTGCAACCATTTCAAATGAAAGACTCTGACTATTTATTTTTTACACCGACCACAGAACAAACAACTTTGTGAGAGACTGTGACCTCTCTCATTGGAACAGAAGCGTCCTCTCTGTCACTGAATGTAAGCTCTAACTGGTTTGGCCATGTTACTTCATACATCCACAAAACCATGACACCCTGGCTTAAGGAAATACAATACAATAACACTTTATTGTCGCGGACCGGGAAATTCATTTTGCAGCTTTCATCATAAAATATAAAATACAGGAGTAGAGAAATGAAAATACAGATAAAGTCATTATTAAAACAGTATGTAAGCTTGCTGGCACTGCTCACTTCCTTGTGGCTCCCATGGGAAACCACCTCTTTTCAGTTGTGGCTGGGTGGGCAAACAAACCTCTGACTAGGACAGAAACCCTAATAATAAACTGGCATGGTAGGTGCAACAACATGCCTGGTAAGTTGTTTCAGAATCCGAAAGCTGTGACCCAAAGAGGATAGGTAAGGTTTACCACCTGGCAGGCAAAGAAAGATGGAAACATCAGTCAAAGAAAGAACTGTCTATATCTGTAATCTGCATCAGAACATGTGGAATATTCAGGCGACTCACCAGAAACAACCAAATCCACATTTGAGGTCACCCGCTCAAAAATAAAGTTGCATCACAATGCTCACCAAAAATTAAACCCTGTTGAGACTCACTAAAAACTTCAAACTGCATCACAACATTAGCATCCTTTCCTAACAGTTGGGTGCTATTCCCACACCCTGTCCAGGTTGTTTCCATCTAAATTACAGGGGGCTAAGTATGTGAGCCAAGCCCCTCTTCCAACAAACTGGTTCTGACATCTATGTCTTGAAATAGTATAATCGTCCAACCCGAAGAAAGTCTGGCAAGTTTGAGTTTTCAGTGCACTAACACAGCTGTATTTAAGTTTGAATTACTCCATTTAATGATTATTTAGAGCAGTATACATAGAAGCTCAGTAGAGAGAAATTACATGAATAGGACAAATTATCTAGATGCACTAAAGTACATGTGCATAATTGCATTATACTAATCTCAGCCAGATATGTGTTTATGTTTAAAAATAAAACAGACAAATGCCTGATATAGTTGGGCTACACATAACTGAAACACTGTTGGTAAGCCAAAGGTTTCCCTGCCCACCTGTCACCAGCAACTGGTGTCTAATTGATTATTTCTATAGCACTTTGTCAATACATCATCTGAATTAATGATTGACCCCAGCCAACAATGTATTGTACAATGAGAAAGATACACTGAGCCAGGTGTAAAGTGGTTATAAATGAGGAAGTTACAAAGCAATTAGTATAAGATTGACATCAAACTTAATAACCTTCATCTATCAAGGGGCCAAGAAATATGTTGGACCTAGCCGTATAATATAGTAGTGTTAAGAATCATTGTAATTTGAAACCTCGATCTATAACCACATGGTGAGGAAAGAATTCAGCGAGTTACACTTGTATGTACATTCAGAACCACAACATTATTTATTAATATAATTATTATAAAACGACATACAATTACAGCTTATAGCTCAACAGGTCACTTCATAATTTAGCTGAAATTTGAACCATTACAGCAAGGTGATTGTTGTTCATTTTACATATTCATGTTATTCTTGTGTCAAGTTTGACTTTCCATTCAGTATGTATTTCAGCATTGTATCACCATAGAAATGGGTCAGGGTACACCATGCTATGCAGGTAAGACTACTAAGTTCCAAAAATAAATCGCTGCCTTTACTGACCATGCAGAAATATTGATTAACTTACAGCCATGCGTCATCCGTATGTTATTAATAACACATACATGTATATTGCTGCATGTTTCCGAGTCTGATACCTAGGTTAATTCTCAATCTCTCGCATTAACAGTCTAGGATCTCATGCACCAACAAATAATGTCGCAGATCCATTTTCAAATCAATTCATTCACTTGTCTTGGTGCAGGTATTCATTTTGCTGTGTAAAATGTGTGTGTATAGAATATAGACCTATAATATTGAGAAATATATTATTTATAAGAGAATTATTATTTTGTGACATATTTCACAATTGTTTTAATTGTATTTTATGTACTGTACTTTTTTATGTTCACTACATAATAATTATGAACTTTTTGTCTGAAATAAACATTATATATATTACCTCATTTTTATTCTGTACAGTTCTTATAAGATCATTAGGCTAACAAATAAATAATGTTAGATCAGATCAATTCAACATTTTGTAAAATAAACTGGCATTAGGTGACTATCCTCTATAATACTGATAACAACTAACTTAATGACTATTTAATGTTTGTTTCAATGACTTAAAAAAGTCCTCTCCTATTAGTATTAAACAAATAAACCGTTTTTTATTAAAACTGACAATAATTCAACAACTGCATCAACTTAGTGTTGTCTTTAAAAAAAATATCTTATTTAAATTACAAATTACATATGACTTGCCACAAGTACAGTATTAAAAATGAAATGCAAAAACAAACACACCATCGGATTAAATGGCTTCCAAATGGGATTTAATCATTTCAACACATACTTTCAATGTTATTGTCATCACACATTAAACTTATTCAGATATGGGATAAATAACGAGCTATAGATTTTGTGAAATTATATGAATCGGTGACAGCTGATTTAATGTAAAACCAACGCATATCCAGTCAATTTAATGGCTTTGGTAAAATGCTCCATCTGTGAGACCTGATTGGCTGCCTAATGGTGCCACAGAATGTCAATAGGATCAAAGTCTCCCAAGCTTTTCTGAGATTCGGGTGCCCACTTACTGATCTATTCACAAATTAAAGGACAGGAAATGTGACTTCACAAAGCAAATAAAACTTATCATCTTATCAGGAACCTGTTATCTTGGGCAAAGTTCACAGCCATCTTATAATGCTGATATTAGTTCAAACTCACATCAAACATGTGAAAACAACCTACCTGAATGTGTTTTCATTTTTCCTATGATGCCAAGTAGGGTCCCTAAACACACTGGGTTCCAGGCAGAGCATATGTCAGAACCTGAAAATATATAACAATAGTAATGTAATAATCATATTTAATGTGTCATATAAACATCAGAATGAACTGAGAAATATCCTTATAAATAAATCTCAGACTTTATTGTAAATAATGAGTTGCTAATATAATGGTACAAGTAACAGCACAACACATTCCAAACTGACATAATTTAGTTAAATAATTAATTTTATTTCAAGTTTACCTGCCAACACATTTTAAAGTTTGTTTATTGAATTACTTTACTTACAAAAAATACAGCCATTTATGATATGCATCCCTCTCTTATAATAACACAGGTATTTATCCAATTAACGTATGTTATTATATGGTTTATCCATTTATACATACATGCATGCATGCATGCATGCATGCATGCATGCATGCATGCATGCATGCATGCATGCATGCATACATACATACATACATACATACATACATACATACATACATACATACATACATACATACATACATACATACATACATACATACATACATACATACATACATACATACATACATACATACATACATACATACACACATGTATTTGAGTTCCATTTATGTAGCACACATGCCAAATTTCACTTCTTAGCTCTCACACATATATGCAGTGATGTAACTACTGCACAATGTTCTTCTGAATGCAAATTAGTAGTTTTATTTATACTCATATATTAGTCACAACCAATATTTATTTTCCGAAATCTCAGTTTTGTGTTTTAATGCTCTTCTACTGCTAAGCAAGAAAGGATACCTAAGAAGTGGTGTTTGATCTCATATACTGACCACTTGACACAATACTGGCCATACTGCAAACACATAACCTTGTGATTTACATTGTACACCTAGAATTCACATTTTGGGTATGGCACTTTTTAGTAATTTTGAATTCACATCAGTCTATTTTCCTGGTACTTCACACGTGTTCAAAACAACAGTTCTAGCAGGTAGTTTGCAAACAAATTTGGAATAGTAAGTAATTAGAAAAAGGAATTTTTGTTTAGGTTCATGCTAAAATAGCATAAAATGTAGGGTACAGTTGGTGATTTCAGTGTGGAACTGTCGATCTGAAGGAACCGTGGCTTGAATTGTTGTCGTTCATTCAGCAGTTACTGGTAATGGCCACTTTGGGGCGTTTCGTTCTGTCAACATTGTCTGTATCTTTCAGAAAAGACAATTTAATATGTTGGTCCCTTATTCTATCCAGATCGTGTCTATGCTGAGTAGGAAAAATTCCACACAGAGAAAAGTATAAACCTTCTATGCGTACGTATGGACTCAGTGAGCTGGGATCTCACTCTGTATAACGTACTCTCAATGCCAGATCAATTAGACATGTGACTGTGGATATTTACAGGGAGAAGAATATTAGAAAGCGTAAATTTAAAGAATTCTATCATCTCTCTTTAAAAGTAATAAACAGACAATGAGCCAGGGTCTGTAAAATGTATGTCAACCACAATTCAAAAAGAGAGAACTCAGTCTAGTATAATATGATCATGGTTTTATTACTAGATGTTTTTTCATTCAAAGGCACAACCACAAAATGTTTAACAAGTAAATGTGCATAGAAAGGGGCTGATGTCATACCGTTATACCAGCTGCATTCATGACTAAAATTAACCACATTAAATTGTTATGGCATCCGCATGCCATGATCAGGTAACAATGCAATCATATTAAATAAAAATTACATTAAAACATCAACGGCATAAATATTGCCTTCGTAAATATAACAGCTACACTTAGCCATTGGTGTTACAAAATGTGTATTTATAAGTCCACATTGTAACACCTGTTATCTGCGAGTTTTTCTTTATTTTAGTACAAATCGCGTCTCCTGTCAAACTCGGTGTTGCTTATTGTATGAGGATGCTCACCTCGCCTCGCTGTCAGTGTTCCGTCTAATCGACTACACCACAGAGCTTGCTCTCCATTCTGGATTATGTAATGATCACGCGCCTCAAACAACTCCATTGTTGGTCTTCAATTGTCTTAGCTGTAATCAAGCGAATGTAGACATTGTCACTGTGAGTCCGTGGTATTCAAGAGCAGTAGGCTGAGTTAGCAGATAGCCGTCTGCTTCGCATCAACACTTCGGTATTCCCACAATTCATCGGATTTATAACTTCCTGTTTCGCCGGATTCGGCGAACGGACGTTTGGACGGTGTAAATAAATCTACTTTCATCTGTTCACATGGAACAGCTAACTTGGTAGAATAAGTTGTAAAGTCTATCCAAACCGTTTGCAAGATAAACTGACAAAATGATGTACGATAAGGATGAAGGTGTGTTATTGTTTTGAAATAATTGTTTACCGGTTATCACATACGACGTTTTGTGTAAGACGCATAATGGTATTTGCTATTTTTTGCAGTCTGTCAATGTGACATTTATTTGCATTCAGCATATCTTAAAGACATGTTTATCAAAGCATTACATACAGTCCCATTTACAAATCGTGCATGTCATTAATAAAAGAAACACATCAAAGTTGGTTCCTTTGTGGGCGATAATAAAGGATATCAGCACTATTGAGTTCATCAATTGTAAATCAGTAAACTCTAAATCTTATCATTGTGTAATTTTAAAATCTCCATAATTATCTGCTAAGACACGTACAGCAGGTAATTTACAACACATACATTTTTATAACCTTTTGTGGCAAATATTGCTTTGACAAGATGTTTTTTTTATGATGCAGAAATGTATGAAGATGAAGAGGGAGATGAGGTTATCTCCGACCTGTGGCAGGAGGCCTGCTGGATTGTCATCAGCTCATATTTTGATGAGAAAGGACTTGTAAGGCAGCAGCTCGACTCATTCGATGAGTTCATCCAGATGTCTGTGCAACGAATTGTTGAAGACTCACCTCAGATTGATCTCCAAGCGGAGGCACAGCACATGTCGGGCATTGTTGAAATACCGGTCAGTGCAGTATACATAGAACTGGTGATGAATTGCGCCTAGGTACAGGCGGTAGTTTTTAGTTGGATGGCAATGTTTTTTACGAGTTTTTACTATGAACTCATTATAATGAAGGTAAGTAGTGATAGCACATTGTTATATTAACAGTGCACTATGATTGATTGACTTATTGAGTGTATTTGGTACAAATGATATGCATGACAATTAAACATAGTTAAGATGCAAAAGCAAATGAAAGGATAAGCATATATATATATATATATATATATATATGTATGTATTACCGAGGATAAACACACTAAAGCATTCAAACATACACTTATCTCCGATGGGGTCTTCCTTAGAACATATTACATATAAGTTATGGGCAGAATGTAGCAAGGTCACATCTTCCACAATCTAGGGCCCCAGGAAACGCTGCACATCAAATTTATCTTTAACTACTCAGCTGTTTTGTTTTTGATGTGATGTATTCTCTCACATCTTTTATAGTGTCCGCAAACTGTTTAGTTGAGACTTGAGACATTTTTGTGAATGCTATCAAAGATTAGTTCGCTACATGTATTAGACGCTGCTTACAATATGCTGCTTTGCTAGTAAGCAAGGTTTTCGCCATAAACATATATACTTTGTTTTGATGTGGCAAGTGGCTATAATTGTTTCAGTGTATTAGAAGACAATCTTCCCGGCTATTAGTATAACAGTAGTTACAGTACTGCAGTAATTTTGGCAAGTTATTACAAGACAGTTAGGCTTCTAAACTTGTAGGGGTCTGGTGGTAAATGAGGGATCAACAAACCTGCATGACCCAGCTAAGTTTGACCCCTGTAAATTACTTACAGTTGCATAATGAAGTCTGCTGATCATGCTAACTAGCATCTCATTGACTATGTTACACTTATTTGTGTGTCTTTAGAATTGTGATGTTTTTGATGGTACAGTGCTGTTTGAAAGCAAAGAATAGATTGTGTTATTCACTGGACATATATATTATTTTATCTGAAATATGTAAACGTGCAATGTTTAAAGTAACATACAACTAAATACATCTACAATACACAAAATGTATGTTGAAAAAAACATGATATTGATACGTTATGGTCTTCACATCAATTTCCTTTGTAGCTACGGTACTTGCTGAAGTTTGAGCAGATCTATCTGTCAAAACCAACACATTGGGAGAAAGATGGCGCGCCTAGTCCTATGATGCCAAACGAAGCACGATTACGGAATCTCACGTAAGTGTGTAATGTCCATTTGATGTTTGCATGACTTGCATCAAAAGTAAAACAAGTATTTTGGGGGGGGGAATAGTACTTGGAAGGAATTTGCTTGATGATTATATATTTTTTATTTTATAGCTTCTTATAGTGATTGTAGTTTATGAAGTATCAAATGTATTAATGATTTATGTGATTCAGAAGTTATCCTTGTAATCGGGTTGTAAAGTTTATTAGTGTAGAAACTGCTCTGTCACATACCAGAAAAATAAAATTCATTAATGACCGATACTGTCATTACATGTAAACATGTAACCACCCACTGCTTACCTGTTGCCTTGACAAAAACCTCATTTTGCAGCTACTCTGCACCGCTGTATGTGGACATCACAAAGACGGTGCTGAAAGAAGGAGAAGACCCAGTAGAAACACAACATCAGAAGACATTCATCGGCAAGATTCCCATCATGCTGCGGTCAACGTACTGTGTGCTGAGTGGACTTACTGACCGTGATCTCACTGAGCTCAATGAATGTCCGCTTGACCCTGGTGGATACTTCATCATTAATGGCTCTGAGAAAGTTCTCATTGCCCAAGAAAAGATGGCTACAAACACAGGTACACATATAGGCAGTAGACATTTCTTGGTCTCGTTGGTTTCATGTAATTTAGAATTGCAATAACAGTCCAGTTGGTAATGTAATCAGTAGCCCTCTTGACGTTAAAAAAACAAATTTGGGAGAGAGAGAGTCAGTGAGGATGAAACATACATACATCTTATTTATTACCCTACCCCACAAAGCCAGGGTCATCTGCTTCATTTAGCTTTGATTAGCTTCCCATCACTTTGAATCAGTATTGGAAATTCCATTTAAATTAATTTTGGGACATAGTGAGACACACACACACGACACACACCACACACACACACACACACACACACACACACACACACACACACCATAGATGCAGGCGCACACACACACACATTGTGACACACAGCAAAAATGTTTTCCTTCATCAATTATGTTTGTTTCAAAATCTAATTTCTGCAACACTGCCATTTTACAGGCTTACTTTTCTAGCATATGAAGTTACCTAATAACTGAATTAATCAATTCTGAAAGCAAATTTAGATGCAAGCAACACACAGCAAAATGAGAAGGTTGTCTACTTAGGATACAGCTAAGACAGTTTGCCAGACGGTGGTATCATCCTCCAGTCCAAATGTTGATGCTATGTTGCAGTGTATGTGTTTGACCAGAAGGACTCGAAATATGCATATAAGACAGAGATCAGGTCATGTCTGGAGCACTCGTCACGTCCCACCAGTACTCTGTGGGTGAACATGATGGCCCGAGGGGGACAGGTCAGTGCCTTCTTGACCACCGGTGCACTTTATCTCAAGTGAATGAATCAAAAAATTCTTTCCTAGTAAAAAATGGAAACATTTTAAATATGTAACCAGTTTTTATTTACATACAAAGCAAAAGGTTTTATATGTGGGGGACTTGGGATTCAGTGTAGTGGCTAGATGCCAGGGGACTGTTTTCCTCCTAAGATAAAGAGCTCTTAAAGAAAATTGATCTAAACAAAATCCATTGTTAAATTTAATATTTATTTAAATGCAAATATCCATTGCTGTATAACTGTGACCATTATTTCCATGACACCAGTGACAATATCCCGCAGGCACGTCATGGTGTTGACAGTTTTCACGTATTCAAGTTTAAAGTGCAGAATCAGGTTTAAGGGCTCTTTTATCAGGTGTTAGTAAAATGGTCCTCAGACTTGTTTATAAAAATATATTCGGCTAGTGATTTTAACGAAGATATGCATTCTTTTTAAACCAACTACACATTAAAAATTATTTATGCACTATACATAAGAAACAAAGAAACTTATTTGCCATCCACTAAATATATTTTGGATGAACTAATTTACTTTTATGCAAATTTGTAACAGTGGATTATTTTTGAACTTGTTTATAAAAATATATTCGGCTAGTGATTTTAACGAAGATATGCATTCTTTTTAAACCAACTACACATTAAAAATTATTTATGCACTATACATAAGAAACAAAGAAACTTATTTGCCATCCACTAAATATATTTTGGATGAACTAATTTACTTTTATGCAAATTTGTAACAGTGGATTATTTTTGAATTTCTCCTGTTTGTTTCAGGGCTCAAGAAAGAGTGCCATTGGCCAGCGCATCATTGCCATCCTGCCCTACATTCGCCAGGAGATTCCAGTTATCATTGTGTTCAGGGCACTCGGCTTTGTGTCAGACAGAGACATCCTTGAACACATCATCTATGACTTCGACGACCCAGAAATGATGGAGATGGTATGTCTGTAGTTAACAGTGGTTTACTGGGTTCTTTTTTTATTTTACTGTATCACATAGCAGTAGTTTATTGTTTTACTGTAATATAGTTTTACTGAAAATGTTGTTTTACTGTACCGGGTAATCTAGTTTTGCTGTACACGAATAAATTATCACAACATGAGAAGAGAAGTAGAGAGTAATGTGGCTGGGAAATTTTACAATTTTATATGATCTTGACGCCTACTTAAAGTAACAAGATAAAAAAATAATTAACAAAATTTTTCCTTTTTTTTCGTCAAAAGTCATTTTAAAGAAAACCCGACAGGAAAGCCTTTTTTTCCCAAAATTTGCAGTAGTTTTAAATCTTGCTACTTGTAAATTGACCTTCAAATCTTGCTACTTGTAAATTGACCTTCAAATCTTGCTACTTGTAAATTGACCTTCAAATCTTGCTACTTGTGAGTGGACATGTGGACAAGCAGTGTCAACAGTGTTGTGTCAGTGTTTGTTAGATGACACCTATCACCTGTCTGTTTGTGTGACAGGTGAAGCCGTCTCTGGACGAGGCCTTCGTCATACAGGAACAGAATGTTGCACTCAACTTCATCGGATCGCGTGGTGCGCGCCCTGGTGTCACAAAGGAGAAGCGTATCAAGTATGCTCGGGAGATTCTGCAAAAGGAAATGTTGCCACACGTTGGTGTGAGTGACTTCTGTGAGACAAAGAAGGCCTACTTCCTTGGGTTAGTTATGATTACCTGCTCTGGTAAAGTTTAAAATGGCACAGTTAAAAAATGTATCCAACCTCATGTCGCATTTCAATTTTCGAAATGTGAAGAAAAAAAATTGGATTTTTTATATGTATATGTTGTACTCACTCAAATGTCAGTGATGGTAACAGTATTGTTGAAGTTTCCCTCCAGCTGTCTGCAATCACGGATTCTCAAATTTCATGTAAGAAAATTATTTTCATATCTGCCTGTCAAATACTCTCCTGGACTAATGGCCAGGTTTTGACAAGGCAAGTGAATCACTCATAATGAGATGGTTGCTTACCGTCCTCAATTACGGGAAGAGTTTTGTTTAGCTTGTGTAAAATGTTACGTTTTCATTGAATTCTGTGAAGAACATTGTTTCATGTGATGTTATGATACAATGATATGGTCTACTCCAACAATTGTATCAAGCTTCGGAGGTACGAGAATAAAAAAAGATTGGGAACCACTGTGCACTTACAGTGCCCCATTTTCTGCCAGATGAAGTACCTGTAATTTTATGTAGGAACTGTATTTTATTGGTAGACTTTGCAAAAGCATAATAGCAAAATACCAGGTTCTAGTGTTAAACTGTGTCTGGGTTAACATTGCCCTGGATATGTCTCCAGTTGCTGGTTATGTTCATTGTGCTGTGTCTGTTCCAGCTACATGGTACATCGTCTACTGCTGGCTGCCCTCGGACGCAGGGAAGTGGACGACCGTGATCACTATGGCAACAAGCGACTCGACTTGGCAGGGCCACTTCTTGCCTTCCTCTTTAGAGGGTTAGTTGCTTTCGTATGGCTGCAGAGGTTCGGACCATAAGGTGTATTTGGCAAAATTCTCAGGAATAATTTATTTTTATTTTTTATTAACAGACAATTTAATATCAGTTTGAATAATGCGATTTGAAACTATTCTCTTGAAAATGTTTTTGGAGTGTTTTTTTATTGAATGGTATGCAATTTGAAAGATACATATGTAATTTTAATATTGTCTATCTTGAAACATGAATTCTTTTTTATTTTCAAAGTGTTTGTCAGTTTATACATGTGTAAACAGTGTGTATCTGGGTGCATATATTATGTGTATGTCATACAATACAATTGTCAGTCAGTGCGTATGTCACTTACTTGATTAGTGATAAGCTAATGATGTCAACCGTTGCAGCCTGTTCCGTAACCTCACCAAGGAGGTGAGGATCTACTCACAGAAGTTCATTGACCGTGGCAAGGACTTTAACCTGGAGCTGGCCATCAAGACACGCATCATCACAGACGGTCTCAAGTATTCCCTGGCCACTGGCAACTGGGGAGACCAGAAGAAACCCAACCAGACTAGGGCGGGGGTGTCACAGGTCAGTTGTGGTTCTACTGGTAGATGGGTGAGGGCAAAATATGTGAAGCAGATCACTTTAAAGAGCCAGATATTTGCATTCTTGCATTCCACCAAAAGCAAAAAAAATAATCTTGAATTAATATATCAGACCTGACAGGAACACTACATTCCTGTATGTTGCTCTTGATCGACTTGTGTTGCTCTCTGCAGGTGTTAAACCGTCTCACGTTTGCTTCAACCCTATCGCATCTTCGACGTCTCAATTCTCCTGTTGGACGTGATGGTAAACTCGCCCGACCGCGACAGCTTCACAACACCCAGTGGGGCATGATATGTCCCGCTGAGACGCCTGAGGTGGGTGACCGCTGCGAAATGGTGATTTCACTCAATTTGCGCAGTGTTTGTGTTATCAGTCTAGAGTGCTGCTTACAAAAAACATTGTAAGAAAACATAAAAATCAGTGCTTTTGTGAAATATTTTCTGACTAATTCTCGTTGAATGTTTGATTCTTGCATTGCATTTATGTGAAACAACAGGTATGTTAGTTAGTGAATGAATGGAAGTTTATTCAGAACATTGTCAACAATAATCACAGTACAAACAAGCAAATTTAACTACAAAACTAGAAGTTACAATATTTGAAAGGGTTAAATTACAAGTCAATGACTTTTGTGTCAGTTTACCCTTGGCACATCATTAAATAATGGTTACAACAATTGATATAATGTAAAGGTAAGTTCTTATATAGCGCAGTATCCATTCCTCAGGACTGCTCAAAGTGTTTTACATTTTACTTCCCTGGCAAACCTGTTCAATCAGACACCATCTCAACATCTCTGGGAAGCATCCAGCCGTATGCTATAATTAATGCGCGAAGGCCCATACTCTTTTATACAGCTGAGTGAACTGGAGCAATGTAGATTGAAAAAACGTGCCCACGGTTTTAACACCGCAGCGCAGGATTCAAGCCCAGGTCTTAGTCGAGAGTCTGAAGCTCTACCTCTAAGCCACTGCACTCTACTAATGGAATATATATTCCTATTCAATAGTTGGTATTCAGTCACTGAACGAAACTGTTCGAGTTGTCTAGCCATGCTATAAAAAGTATTATATTATAGTTGTAAAATACATTTTTTATTCACCATGTGTGATCTACTGTAAGTATTCTTGACTGTATTTTTGTTTCTCCGTCATCCACAGGGTGGCGCTGTGGGTCTGGTGAAGAACCTTGCGCTGATGGCATATATCTCGGTCGGCTCCCAGCCTTCCCCCATCCTTGAGTTCCTGGAGGAGTGGAGCATGGAGAACCTGGAGGAGATTGCTCCGTCTGCAATTGCTAAGTACGTCTCTCACTTTAGGTCCTTGTCACAGATCCTCAGTTCATCCACATGAGTGTAGTAAAAGTGAGGAAAAACCCCCCTGACATAGCCCGTCAGGTGACTGAGACAATAGAACAATCTGTCTCCATGAAGTTGGACCAACACACAGTGTTTTTGTGTCATATAAACTGTCATAAAGGTCAGTTACAATATAACACTGTCCAGTCTGCGTGACTGGTCCAAAATGCTTTACACTGTACTCCCTGGCAGACTCGTTCAATCGAACACAATCTCAACTTCTATGGCAAGTGTTCAGCCATGCTGAAAGTGATGCACAAAGAACATTTGTATGCAAGTATCCACCACTGTCTATATAGCCAGGTATTCGTGCATATAGCTGAATGAACTGGAGTAATGTAAAATGAACGAACCTGCCCAAGATTTGAACCCAGGGTTTTCTTATTCAAGATTCTACAGCTCTAACCATTTACCACGAAACACACTTCATACAAGATCTAGCAGGTCCCCTATTTTGGGCTCTCCATATTAGTTGCTAACGTGTCCGATGTCAGCCTCTAATTTTTCATCCACTTGTCTTCGCTATCTTATTTTTGGCCTATCTCATGTTTCAGTGCTAATGTCACCATTAAAACTAAGTATTTAGAAGTCTGTGTTAGTGTGGATAACTTCCCTTACTATACTGTTTTGAGTAATATTTGGGATTTCCACAACTGGGAGGGATTTGAAGGGGTGACTGTAGTAGGTCAATTGAAGGGGTGACTGTAGTAGGTCGATTGAAGGGGTGACTGTAGTAGGTCGATTGAAGGGGTGACTGTAGTAGGTCGATTGAAGGGGTGACTGTAGTAGGTCGCATTGAAGGGGTGACTGTAGTAGGTCCATTGAAGGGGTGACTGTAGTAGGTCGATTGAAGGGGTGACTAGTAGGTCCATTGAAGGGGTGACTGTAGTAGGTCCATTGAAGGGGTGACTGTAGTAGGTCATTGAAGGGGTGACTGTAGTAGGTCCATTGAAGGGGTGACTGTAGTAGGTCCATTGAAGGGGTGACTGTAGTAGGTCCATTGAAGGGGTGACTGTAGTAGGTCATTGAAGGGGTGACTGTAGTAGGTCCATTGAAGGGGTGACTGTAGTAGGTCCATTGAAGGGGTGACTGTAGTAGGTCCATTGAAGGGGTGACTGTAGTAGGTCCATTGAAGGGGTGACTGTAGTAGGTCCATTGAGGGTGACCCGTTTAGGTCCAAGATTGAAGGGGTGACTGTAGTAGGTCGAGAAGGGGTGACTTGAAGAAGGGATGACTGTAGTAGGTCCATTGAAGGGGTGACTAGTAGGTCCATTGAAGGGGTGACTGTAGTAGGTCCATTGAAGGGGTGACTGTAGTAGGTCCATTGAAGGGGTGACTGTAGTAGGTCCATTGAAGGGGTGACTGTAGTAGGTCCATTGAGGTGTGTCACCCTGTTTCAGCGCCACCAAGATCTTTGTCAACGGCTGCTGGGTTGGCATCCACCGAGACCCAGAGCAGCTGATGAACACATTGAAGAAACTGCGACGACAGATGGACATCATCGTGTCAGAGGTCAGTAGGTCAACATCCCGAGGCTACTTGCAAACTTGGCCCCACTGTAGGGATTGGCTATGTTTCTAAATGGGACAGGTTTTTTTTGGAACCTCTTCGTTGTACATTCTAATTACCAAACATATAGAGCCATCGAAATGTTATGTCACTTTTAATATGTAACCGTAACATGTACACTCTTTTCAAATGAGATAAAAAAATTATAACGTTAAAATAAATAAAACATGAAAAACACAACTGCAGAAATGTGAGATTGCATAGAGGACCACCTTGGTGTTGGACGCCACCCACCATGCCTCTGGTCATCTCTCTGTTCAGTACACAATTCACAGTCCTCTGGGTTGTCACAGCAGTCATGTGATCTGTTGTGCAGGTGTCCATGGTGCGAGACATTCAGGATCGTGAGATCCGGATCTACACAGACGCTGGTCGGATCTGTCGGCCGCTGCTTATCGTGGAGAACCAGAAACTACTGCTGAAGAAACGTCATCTTGACCAGCTGAAGGAGAGAGAGTACAACAACTACTGGTGGGTGGACGCTGGACATGCCCAGACCTTGGTCACTTGTCAATGACGTCGTGATTGGTCGGTCTGTTTTAAATTGTTTGAAAATATAGCATCCGGTTGGTCGTCTTGTAGCTATTGTCTCTGCTGATTGTGACACAGTTATTTCGTAGGTATACTTTGAAGAATGTCACTGTCACTTTGAAGGATGTTAGAGATCACTGGCAACAGTGTATTTTCTTATGTAAGCAAGGGGGGCCCAGTAATTGTGTGTGTTGTGTTTATGTGGGGAGGTGGGTCTAGATTACTGAATATTTTACGGAGTAACACAGTTGGGGGGGGGCAGACATAATGTGTGCAAGCTCAGAAATGGGTGACGTAGTGTTTCTATTACTATGCGTGTATATTGCAGAATCCACTTCTGAGGGGATTACAGGCCAAGTAGTAGTACATCATACCAAGTCAAATAGGTGTACGTCACCTAGGGATGTTGATGGCCCTGGGTATTTGTGAATCTTTTCTGTAATATTGCTGCTCTCGTAGCGAGATACCTCCGTAATTTGGTGTCACCTGCGGGATTAATTGCTTGTTTATGCCTCTATTCACACATTAGCTGTTTGTACATGTGTACATGTATGCATGTATGTACATGTGTGTTCACACCTAAATTTGTGATTATGTTCACTCATCACCGTCATGCAGAGTGGGGTGGTGGGGTGTTTAACCCTCTGTTCACACATTAACCCTGTGTGTGTGACAGCTGGCAGGACCTGGTTGCGAGTGGGGTGGTGGAGTACATAGACACCCTTGAGGAGGAGACCATCATGCTGGCCATGACCCCGGAGGACCTCGCCGAGAAGGAGGGCGCCTACTGCTCCACCTACACCCACTGTGAGATCCACCCCGCCATGATCCTGGGGGTGTGTGCCTCCATCATTCCGTTCCCGGATCACAACCAGGTAAGTGGGTTCATCCCTGATCACAACCAGATGAGTAGGTTTTTCATTCTTCCCTGATCGCAACCAAATTAGTGGGTTCTTCCCTGTTCCCTGGTCACAATTAGTCGAGTGGATGCCTCCCTGGACAGGTAACTGGGTGCTTCTCCCATGGTCACAACCAGATGAGGCAATGTTTAATGTATTAATTTAGTGTACTTAATTAATATTTAAAATTTTCACTTTTCAACCCATAGACGTAGGTAGACCTTCTTGACACAGTTGACTGGGTTTGTAGGCTGTAGTATTCCTGCCTCATTACAAATGTATAATGATAACATTATTCTGGCTTGTCTTCAACTGTGTGTGTAGTAGTGACCTCTGGTGTGTTTCAGTCGCCCCGTAACACGTACCAGTCTGCCATGGGTAAACAGGCAATGGGCGTGTACATCACGAACTATCACGTGCGCATGGACACACTCGCACACGTCCTCTTCTACCCACAGAAGCCTCTAGTCACCACCCGCTCCATGGAGTACCTCCGCTTCCGAGAACTGCCAGCAGGTCTGTTGCCCCACTGACTGTACAGTACAGGAGAGCCCTACACAATAGATATGTACCGCACTTTTCTCAGAAGACGAGTGTCTGCTCTGGTGTCAGAGATCAGTTGTTGGTTTTATGCAGGATCCAATTTTTGCCAGTCCAAAACTGTTGTGGTAGACACGCGAGTGTCAACTCGCATACATGGAAGCCAGTCCAGATGTGTGTATATACACACCACAATCCATACTTACACACATGTGACATAAATTTTCAAGGCGTAATTGTCACTGTTTGTGCTTCCTGAAGAACTTTTTTTGCACCTTATTTTTTTACCCATCCATATTACCCATCTACTGAAATTTCACTTCAAATTTCTATCAGACCAAAATAGGCTTTACCTGTATAGAGTCAGTTGTATAGGTTGGTTCTTGAGTGGCAGTCTGTTGTACATGCTACACTTGAAAGTGCTCTCAGCCTGGATCTTTTTCTGCAGTTATCATTTTATGCTAGCCAGCGGAGAGACCTCTCTCCTGTTTTTACATAGAATCACACACAAAACCAACCATATTTTCAGGAGTCGCTTATAAATAATAATAAAATACATGATAGTTTTAGTCATACGATGGCGCGGTGTTGGTGGGTTTTGCTACACAGATCTAGTACTTCAATAATATAAGACATTTGCATATCAAAAAGTTCTGACAAAACCAGGCCGTGAATGCTATGGGCTTTGGTGGTTATTTTCAACTTTAGCCACATAAAATTTAAAACCTTTATGTAGCTTATGGAACCATCTCCAGGCTTGACAGGTGCTTTCAGATGTTGCCACATGCAGCAATGCGCTAGAGTGGAATTATGGACTTATATGTAACAACACATTGCTAGAAATTAGACATGTTTGCTCCTAAAAATGTATTCCCTGTAACTTATTTTCCTACAGATGTCTGTTATTACAAGTATCTTGTATTACATCTTGTTTCTTTTTTTAAGTGAGATCCAAAATCCAGTAGTTTCAGTTATCATAAATTGTAGCATGTTGTGTTTAAGGAAAATAACCTGTGTTGTTATGTGTCATGCCAGGAATCAACGCCATTGTGGCGATTGCATCATACACTGGGTACAACCAGGAGGACTCGGTCATTCTTCACGAGGGCGCCGTAGACCGGGGATTTTTCAGGTACATGTCAACCCTAGAAACTGGCTTAGTTTGCCTCATTTACAAAAGTAATGAAATGTATTGTATTTGGTGTAAATGAAGTTTGCCGTGTAAATGAAGTTTGGTGTGTCTACTGCCACAAGCCACTGTCATTTGTGTTCTGTCTGCCAGGTCTGTGTTCTACCGCTCCTACAAGGACTCGGAGTCAAAGAAAGGCATGGACCAGGAGGAGATCTTTGAGAAGCCAGATAGAAACTTTGTGCAAGGTGAGGCTGCTTGTATATGTATGTACACCAACGGTGCTAATGTTGAGCCTAACAGACAGTTATTTGGTATTATTTTGTTGTTGTGAATATCAGAATGTGTTGGAGAACTGGTGAAAGTGATTATAAAGGTAATTTTTATATAGCGCAATATCCAATCCTCAGGATTGTTCAAAATGCTTTATACTCTACTCCCTGGCAGACCTGTTCAATCAAACACCATCTCCACGCTGCAGTTAATATGCAAAGAATGTTCATACACTAATATCCACCACTGTCTGTGCTCATTCATACATGCGAGTGAGCTGGAACAATATAAAGTGTAAAACACAGCAGCACAGGATTTGAACTTGGGGTCTCTTAGTTGAGAGTTGCATCTAAAACAGCATTTCTTAAACATGGCTAACAAATCCTTGGGGTGTCGCGTGCAGGTTGCCAGGGGTGCTGCAAAATGTTGGTCTATAGAAGGGGTGTATTGTAGGCTGTCACACTTCTCAGGCCATCGCATAGCAATAGGTCATAATACAATGTAAGATATATTCATATATCATAATAAAACATAGGAGTATATTCAAGTTTCTCTTTAACAATCAGAGAACAATTTCACTGTGTGAATGAGAGGGGGCTGTGGTAACTAAAGCCCGCAATGGGGGGAGGTCATGGGTAAATCCAGCTGAGAAATTCTTGTCTAGTGTATCTCTAATCAGCATATATGCATAATTTATGTAATAAATTTGTTTGTAAAATATATTTTTTTAATTAAAATATTTGGATTGTCTTATTGTACACATGTGCGTAGTAGCGTTGTTGTTGCACTGATGGTGCCCTCTGGTTGCAGGAATGAAGCCTGGAGACTACAGCAAGTTGGATGATGACGGCATCATAGCGCCAGGGATCCGAGTGTCTGGGGATGATGTGCTCATTGGGAAGACTCTAACCCTGCCAGAGAATGAGGATGAGGTGGGTACGGAGTCTCTCCAACACAGTCCGTGCAGTGACAATGCTCTCGCTGCTAGTTCAAGCCCTCAGTCTGTGCAGTGACAATGCTCTCGCTGCTAGTTCAAGCCCTCAGTCTGTGCAGTGACAATGCTCTCACTGCTAGTTCAAGCTCTCAGTCCGTGCAGTGACAATGCTCTCGCTGCTAGTTCAAGCCCTCAGTCTGTGCAGTGACAATGCTCTCGCTGCTAGTTCAAGCCCTCAGTCTGTGCATTGACAATGCTCTCGCTGCTAGTTCAAGCCCTCAGTCTGTGCAGTGACAATGCTCTCGCTGCTAGTTCAAGCCCTCAGTCCGTGCAGTGACAATGCTATGGCTGCTAGTTCAAGCCCTCAGTCTGTGCAGTGACAATGCTCTCGCTGCTAGTTCAAGCTCTCAGTCTGTGCAGTGACAATGCTCTCGCTGCTAGTTCAAGCCCTCAGTCTGTGCAGTGACAATGCTCTCGCTGCTAGTTCAAGCCCTCAGTCCGTGCAGTGACAATGCTCTCGCTGCTAGTTCAAGCCCTCAGTCTGTGCAGTGACAATGCTCTCGCTGCTAGTTCAAGCTCTCAGTCTGTGCAGTGACAATGCTCTCGCTGCTAGTTCAAGCCCTCAGTCTGTGCAGTGACAATGCTCTCGCTGCTAGTTCAAGCTCTCAGTCTGTGCAGTGACAATGCTCTCGCTGCTAGTTCAAGCCCTCAGTCTGTGCAGTGACAATGCTCTCGCTGCTAGTTCAAGCCCTCAGTCTGTGCAGTGACAATGCTCTCGCTGCTAGTTCAAGCCCTCAGTCTGTGCAGTGACAATGCTCTCGCTGCTAGTTCTAGCTCTCAGTCTGTGCAGTGACAATGCTCTCGCTGCTAGTTCAAGCCCTTAGTCTGTGCAGTGACAATGCTCTCGCTGCTAGTTCAAGCCCTCAGTCTGTGCAGTGACAATGCTCTCGCTGCTAGTTCAAGCCCTCAACACGTTTGTTCGCTCTACATTGCTCCAGTTCACTCGGTTCTGTGAATGGGTGCCTGGTTGTAGACTGGTGGATGTATATTATTCTGTTTGTATGTAAAGTATTTGCAGTGTGGCTGAATTGCTTCCAACAGAAGTCATAATTGTGTTCGATAGAACAGGTCTGTCCATGTTAGGATGGTGAAGCACTCAGGGCAGTCCTAATGATTGTACACAGTGCAATGTAAGAATTTACATGTACAATTTTATTTAAATAAATTGTGGGGACCACATCATTCCTCTATTTCTCACTCATCATAATACCCTTTCAACCATCTCAATACCCCACTGTGTTTTCTTCCACTCTCAACTGTTTGTCCCGGCCCTCTTTAGGTCTCTCTTTACCCCATCTCAGTCTTGTTCATCCTCGTCTCCATCATGTCTGTCTTCTGTTTGCCATGCTCTTTATCAGTCTGTTATAACTTATCCCTTGTACAAGTCCTGCTCATTCGATGTTTATCCCAGCTACTTTGATTTCACGTGTTAGTTTTCAATATCTTCACCCATTTCCTTCTGTTCCGTGTAGCGTGGCTAATCTGTGAAGCGTGACTGCTCAAAAAACAACAATTGCCAATGTGTTACTGATCGATGAACCGTGACTAATCGGTGAAGCGTGTTGACAGTTGGAAGGTCAGGCAAAGAGGTTCACGAAGCGAGACGCGAGTCTGTGCATGCGGCGGACGGAGACGGGCGTCATTGACCAGGTGATGGTGACACTCAACCAGGAGGGCTACAAGTTCTGTAAGATCCGTGTGCGCACCGTCAAGACACCCCAGATTGGGGACAAGTTCGCCAGTCGACATGGGCAGAAGGGAACTTGTGGCATCCGCTACAGGTCCGAGGTGAGACTAAAGACGCATATGTTAAAGGCAGAATACTGCTGACATTTTATTGGAAATTGCATTTAAAAAATAAATATTAGTATATGTAATATTTTGAATTATAGTTATAATAAAGTCTATGGTTATAATAAAGTCAGGGCTAACAACTTGCAACATGTGCATTCTGTCTTAGTAATCAGTACATGCATCGATCAGTTATTGTGTATTTTTTTTTTTTGTGCAGGTTATGTTTTATTGAAGTAGTTGTAAGACGGACTAGCTGGCTTGGAAAATGATCAGAAAGTTAATAACAGTCATTGAAGTAAGATATCATTACTCGTCTGCCCAGAGAGCATTCTAGCTAATGATTCTTGACAAGCGAACATAGTTTTTTGCTCAGAATAATTTTTGAGGATGCATCTGTCTGACGTGGTTTTTTTGCAATGGTAATACAAAATGCAAATTAGCCAATATTCCACATATCACATACTACAATGAATAAATGGTTGTTTTTCTATTAGTGGCCACCCATAACAATACAGGCAAAATAACCCATACGTTGTTGCAGGACATGCCGTTCACAGCCGAGGGTATTTACCCCGACATCATAGTCAACCCCCACGCCATCCCCAGTCGAATGACCATTGGTCATTTGATCGAGTGTCTGCAGGGGAAAGTGTCGGCTAACAAGGGTGAGATAGGTGATGCTACCCCCTTCAACGACACCGTCAATGTACAGAAGATCTCCAACCTGCTCCATGACTACGGCTATCATCTCCGTGGCAACGAGGTGAGTTGTCACCGATGGGTGTCTCGCAGTTAATTAATTAATTAATTGCATGCATCTTTCATGATCGTCATCAGATGGACACATAGCCACAGATCATATTTCTATAAAATATAATTTATATATTTAATTTAAGATATTTTACTAAGACAACACAAAAAGCATACATTTTCAAAGTCTCAAAGCAGATAGACTTCCAACAAAGTCCAGCAGATTTAATTTGATGTTAGTTTATTTCATAATGATAAATTTGATTTGATTAGAATATGTGTAACAGATGAAAGAAGGGATTACACAGTTCATGTCAGAAGTACAGATAAAAGCAACAGATTGTGGCAGTTGCATGTTGTAACTTTTGTGTGTGTTAAGTATGGAATGCCTTACACAGCCAACATTGCTGGCAGTGTTGGTGTTGTGTACTTTTTAAACCTTTATTGTTCTCATTGTTTAAATATATTGTTTTTATCACCAGTCCTGTTAAATGAATTTTAAAATATTTCGAATGAACGATGTTAAGAAATTGTGTTCCATGGCTGTCCAATGCTAATTTATACACACTATTACAAGAATACAATACAGAGTTCAATGTTTTACATGCACCCATCATCATATATAAGTAATACACCGTAATTGTAAACCAATAATATCCAACAAGTATTCCAATCAAATAGATTCCCGTAGGCATATAGCAAACTTCATTATACAATCAAAGTTAATTGTTACTATGTCTTCAGACCTGTTGATACTGAATATGAGCCAATAAAATGTAATATTGTTGCCAGGTGTTGTACAACGGACACACGGGCCGCAAGATGAATGCTCAGATATTCCTCGGTCCCACCTACTACCAGCGTCTCAAGCACATGGTGGACGACAAGATCCACTCCCGTGCCCGCGGCCCTGTCCAGATCCTCAACCGCCAGCCCATGGAGGGCCGCTCCAGGCACGCCCAGTCTTCTTTCTCACTCCTCCGTAATCACCAGAGCTGTCTGCTCTGTGCCATTGAATCTGTATTTTTATATACAATTTTGAAACCGTTTTTTAATCATCAAAACAGGTGTACCATATGTAAGTTACGTCACCAACTGGCAATACTTCTGAATCTTACATGTATGTGTAAAACTCATAGCAAATTAATGAAGAGACACTAAATTTAACACATGCTGGCGTTTCCAAAAGGTGCACATCCAGAGAACACGTGGCACTGATCAGGTAATGGCAGTGTCCCACCCACACAGTGTGACGCCACTCATACATAACTACTTCCTGTGAATAACTTTAGCATACAATATACAGCTCTAGCAATGACTATATGTGGACACTGTAAATAAAATTATAGCTCTCCAGAATCAAGTCCACATTCACGTAGTCATTGTGGGCAGAAAGTCAGGCAGGTAAAATAATTTAATTTGTAGATATTCAGTAAAACTGTTTTTTGTTTTCCAAAGTGGCCATATCTACCCGGTATTCACACACCTGAAAATACGTTTTTGGCTGTCCCAAAAGACACTAGTAATGTAATTATATTTGTAGACACAGCATAGTTATGTGTAGATTTGTTAGCGTTTAAAAAAATAGATATTAAAAAAAATTGACGTTCATGCCACAGGTAACATTTGGTAAGGACGTCGTGAAAGTTGCCAAGACATGGGTTTAAAGTAAGTGTAGGGCGCACTTGTGGTTGTAATAACTTTTCGTCAACTAATTTTACATGCAATAGGCTGAAACGTCTTTATTGGCCACAGGGATGGAGGTCTGCGGTTTGGAGAGATGGAGCGAGATTGTCAGATTGCCCACGGTGCAGCACAGTTCCTCAGAGAGAGGCTCTTCGAGGTGTCTGACCCATACCGAGTTCACGTGTGTGACCTCTGCGGCCTTATTGCCATTGCAAATCTGCGCAACAACACATTTGAATGTCGCGGATGCAAGAACAAGACTCAGGTAACTGCCATTGTATGACTGTCTATAAATTAATGTTATTTTATAACAAAACAGCAGAAACTACTCAGATCTTCATGTTTTCATTATCTGAATACTTAGGAATAAATGTTTTATTTAAAAAAAAAACCTCTAGATGTTAGTTTTACCTCACTAATAATGAACATTATTTATGTGTGAATGTTACCATATTGGACTGCTTCTTTTGTTGACAGATCTCGCAGGTTCGACTGCCGTATGCGTGCAAACTGCTTTTCCAGGAGCTCATGTCCATGAGCATTGCTCCACGCATGATGACTGCGTTGAAATGATTCCTGAAATGCTGTCTTACGGAATGGAACTTTGATGAAACACATCAGTAAAGTGGAAATTTCAAGATTTCCCAACTTTAGTGTATGGAATAGGCTCGATGATGCCACGGAAAAGAGGAACTCTGACATGTTAACTCATGATTTGGGCTCTGTAAAAGAGTGTCAGAGGTCTCACTTTGTACATAGGTTGTACCACTGTAAGTGTAGATTAATATCTCTCACTGTACATTGGATGAGGTGTAAAATATGAAAAGCGCTCGTTTTGGAGCAGTGTTCAATGTCACTCTTGTTAAGTATAAAGTGCTCTTTGTGGACTGCTGTTCAATATCATCCTGGACACTGACATCCGATATGTGTAAACTGATTTTTGTATGTGATGTGATAGAAGTTTTATAATAAAAAGATTTATGTAACTGTATTACTGCCTATGTCATTCTTATATAAATTATAAATATTGACATCTTTTATGTAAAATGTTTTGGTGGTATTTTATGTGTCATGTGGAGCTGTATACAGTGTATACCAGTATATCGTTGAACCAGTATTTTCTTACTTTTTATGCGAGTTGAAACCTGTTTTTTATTCATCAAAGCTGATATTCTATATAGTATCTTATAAAATCATCATGCATGCTGGGGATATACCACAAAATGTTATCCGCCCGCCATTGTAATCCTAACAAAACTGCATTGTGCCATTTGTGTAAATTTATGGAAGCACTGAATGTAGGATTGATGGAGTAGAAATTATATTTCTGTGTAGCATGACATCAGAGCTGTGAAATAATGACATTTGTCGGGCAGTGATGGGGTGCATATGCAATATGCATACAGGTGTACTTTGGCCAAAAGGTGTCAACGTCGGCAATTGCCGGCTGATTGAAGCAGAAATGAAGGGGTGTCAGGTTAGAGATTACACAAACTTTATACATCACGTGTGAATGACAATTAATGTCTGAAATTGTCAATAACAGCTTCAAAACCAGCAGGAAATCAAAGAAATTTTACAGTAGTCGCTGTGGTGGTCCCAGATTCGACCAGTCCATGATTCGTCTAAACGCATATCGTGCATGCGCAATGATCGCTTTTATCTGTTGTGACGCGCTCGGACTTAGTGGCAACGGCATAGGTCATGCCCGGGCCGAGATTCGACTAAATAACACATGTTTGAATGAGTGAAAATGATCACATAAGTTAATCCATTTTTATTTAAGTTGTGCGTGATAACAATATTATTTCAATACTTGATGTATTACTAACGGAAACTACGTTAGTAACGAAGGCGAATCCTGGCTCAGTACGAATCTGGGACCGCTACCGACTGGTCGAATCTGGGACCACCACACCGCCTATGGGGAAATCAAAGGTGGTATCTAGTAATTATCTACTCTGCTAAAGGATACGAAGCCCTGCTGTGCCTCCTGATTTGTTCACTGTGTGGTTGTGAGTAGGTACTACTACTGCAAGTCTGTCAGTGCGTAATACGCAGCAGCTGTCAACTGGACGGTTCCCAATGACGAAAGAAGAACAACTGTATGACGTGGCAGCACTGACTATGGACGGGAGGGCGATGGGACACCTTTTTACTCCTTTGACCAGAAGGTCCAATGGACAACGGACTTACGGCATCACTCTGCGTCTGTCGTTGGCTCCCATATCTCAGAAACTGCCCGGGATCTATTTTTCACTGCCACAGCACGATAAATGTATATCTGATTGGATTGTTCTAAAGTTACCCCAGGATCTTCAAGGGCTAAATAAATTATATATTTTCTGTACACCTATTTTTTAAAGAAACTGAACGAACATTTTCTTTAATTTTGCATAGACATAACTTTAGGTGAAGAGGTAATACACAAGAATTTTATTGGATGAGTACGGGCCTACCATAAAAGCGAAATTTTGACCTTTGGTCCTGCCTAGAATCACTTGTGTATTTGCTTTTATTTGCATGTTTCAGGTCTTGCGTGTTCGCTGACCCTGTGGCCTCTTGTACCAGCTGTCTACTATTGGTGCACTCAGTGTGACCTTCTTGTTTTCCTCTTGTTATCAATATCATAAGGGGTGAGGGTGGCCACGCTTACCATCGTCTTTTTAGTTTGTCTTCTTTCGTCACTCTTCTCTCCTAACTAAGAATATTACCAATAGTAATAACAGTTTTGATAACATTTGCATATTTATATAACAAAAATGCAAATTTACGCAAGTTCAATATACCTGTGATACTTGACAGATGTTTCCTATCCATTGAGCATGTATCCAGAGATAACCAGAACAGTGTAAATGCATTTTGGCAGAATGGGTTTAACTGGATAATAAGCATTTCTATTTTTGCACAGGCATTTCCCGTTGTAGTAGCACACTACAGATCTGTATTTGATCGAATCCCTCTCAAGGCATCTAAAAATGCCATGTTTATGGTGTGCCCATTTCTTCAACAACAACAAATATTTTCTTACAATTTTGTGTTGACGTACTCCATGGTTGTAATGCCCCTATGAATTGATCACCAAAATCACAATATATTCCAAAGGACTTCAGGGCCTCTTGACCTATTTGTTTTATCTTCGATCTCGGTGAAAGTTACGCAACCGAGCTGGAGTCGGTTAAGTGAGACTACCGGTGCATTTGGTCATCTCCGCAACGATGACCACGAGACGGTTGACATTCCTGACCTATCGTGTGATTTCTTACACCTACGTTTGCTTTCTGGCATTCTGTCCATCGTCGCACGCCAGGCGTCGCTGCGGCTGATTAGGTCGTCTCTGCATGTCCCTTTCAAAACAAACTCTTAACCTCCGCCAGTGAAATCGTCCACGAGCTAGGATATCCGTCTTCAAATTAGGGCGGGAACTTGCGCAGTTCCCACGGCTGCCATAGTAGCTACTGGCGAAGTCAGTCGCTATAACTGTATAGTTCGACTCCGCTCAATCCCCAGCTATAGGGAGACTATCGGCCAAACGTAGTAACGTAGCTCAACGACCCAACCTTGCGAGTATGGTCCAATCCAAGGAGAGACCAATGATGTTCAAATATTCCTACAAAACTCGGGTAGACAGCTGCACGGCCAAACTCTGGCTCTTGTTCTCTTCTGCGAGGAGCAACGTGAAATCGTCCTTGAAGAGACAAAGGCCACGACGATCTGTGAGGAAATAACGGTTCGGCTGATAATACTAATGGCCGGGAGAAACGTTGTTGCCCACCTTTAGAAAGAACGCACTAACAGTGACCAATACGCAGTATTTGAACTGGAACTCGTGATTATCACTGTACAGCATGAAATAAGAGAACACACGCTATTCCGATGCGCGTCCCTTGCCAATACCAACAATGATCTTCAAACATTGAAATCGTTAGAGAACGGAGACGATCAAAATCTGACGGAGAACGTTTGTCCTGTGCCGTGTCGCTGGCCACGTAGGTTTGTGACGTAACAACACACGTGACTAGTTACCGTAGTTACTAACGTCTTCTAGCTAACGACTAAATAATGTTAGCCAAACGGTGACTGCACATTTTGGTTCTCAACAAGAAACCTCCAGAATGTGGCAACTACAACGATCCGAGGTAAGTACACTATGTACTTAAAGTAGGCGTCTACTCTGAAATAAAAGAAAAGTAAACGATAACAGTTTCAACACACTAATGAGAACGTTCCTTGATTCGGAACAATCACAACATGCCAGCTATTATGGTACAGCGGCCTAACTCTACGCTACGAGTTGACCGAATCAAACAACGCTGTTGTTTTTAGAATTATCATCGGCCTACTGAGAACATCTTGCTTTGAATGTATTGCAAAGAATCAATCACCAGACACAACCCGTACGAATTCACATGTAATGTTTTCATGTTACACGTGTGTCATTTCTTCAAGTTGCCTGTACGAATCCTTGTTTGACTCAACGAAGATTTCGACACCTTCACGGTGCCTACGTCAGCGTTATTGTATGGTCATTGTCACATCGCCGGGAATCCCTTACACAAATCATTAAGCGTAATCTTTAACGGACGTATGCAAGAGTCATCAAAGGAGTACGGAACCGCCGAAAGTTAAAGGTGGGAATACAATTTCAAACAAACATGCCTGAGTGCTTTGGCGACAAGTGGCTTATATATAAAATTATGTTGGCTTTATAACGATAAGGAGTTGAGTCAACATGTTGAATACAGATATAGAGAAAGGGAAAGCACCTTTGTCAATCTTAATATTAGGAACAAACAGTTGTTGGGAAAGATATATATATATATATATATATATATATATATATATATATATATATATATATATATATATATATATAAAACCATGTATCTGCTCATCTAATAGTAACAATTACGTAACTTCTATTGGTACATAACCATCTTCAGAATATCTACTGCATAACCATCTTATATCAGACAGTTCGGTTTCTTCAGACCCACCATAGCTCGGCTGATATTCTAACCAGCAATGGTCCAATGCTCTGGACAGGGCCTATGAAGTGCGTCTTATTGTCCTGGATATTAAAGCTGCTTTCGTTACGGTTTGGCACAATGGTCTTTGTTCAAAGGTAAAGGAGTTACTGGCAAGCTGCTGACGTGGCATGAGAGTTGCTTATCCAATCGCTCCATCAAAGTGGTCTTATCTAGCCAATCCTCATGTGCCGTGTTATCAACGACTCTGTACCTCAATGTTGTTCTCTGTATTTATTGACGACCTTGGAGATGGATGTGAAAACACACTGTATCAGTATGCAATGACTCCACCATATTCTGTGAGACCAGACCCAGTAATGATAGCAGGTGTGTAATGATAAGCCTGAACATGCACCTGGAGAGAAAGAACTGGGCAGACAAGTGGAAGGTAACATTTGAGCTGTGTACGTACAAAATCTTGACCATCTCAAGAAAGAAGAAAAGAGGAATCCAACAAGGTCAGACCTATTCTTTATAAACATCAAACTGCCTGAGGAAGATGAGTTGGAAATCTTAGGTATCACTGTTGACAGGAAGCTCACCTGGACTAAGCACATTTTCAACATTACAGCCAGAGCTGGACAGAAACTAGGAGCACTAAGGAAAGTTGCCAACAAACTGAACATCGCGGGGAGAGCCACATTGTACAAAGTCCAGATTTACAGCGGCATGGAGTACGCGTCATTATGCTGGATGAGTGCCTCAACCACCACACTTAATTTCTCGACTCCATCCACAGTAACTCTAAGCATTGAGGATCATTGGTGTGAACGAACAGCAGGCAAGAGTGCATCTAAACATCCCGACATTACATCATAGATGTCAGGCGGCTGCTACAACTGTGCTATACAAAATGCACACCAGCTTACGTCCATCAGATCTGAAGCTGATGCTTCCTCTATGCCAAGGCATACGCTCATCGCACCCATCTCAAGAACCGACTCCATTGGCAGAACATTCTTCCACCCCGCGGTCTACATCTGGAATGGACTTCCGGACAGTGTATTTGTTAAGATCTATGACAATGGTGGTCAGTCCTTCAAGAGCAATCATCTTATAGCAGAGGGTTCGATGACACCTCACTAAGTTGCTGTGAACCATTGATTGGCCCATTAAGACTACATATACAGTGCACATATATTATGTACCTGTGCATGACCTGTTTATGCCTAATGTGGCTATTGTTCACAAGAGCAGTATGTGTATGTGTGTGTGTCATTACGAAATCTCCACAATGTTCGCATGGCTCAATGTACTTAATTTACTCAATGTCACATGACGATCATTATTACTCAAGAGCCTATTTATCACGCTATACATTCTGACTGAAGTTATGTCCACGATGTTCGTATTCACTACACTAAGATTGTGAACTTCACAATGTTCACAGATTCAATCTCTGCGGTGATTTCCGGGTTCTCTCTGATCTGCGAAGATGTGTTGGGAGTTACCCTTACCGCACATTAGATGGGATCTCGTCAGACGGCACACAGCGAGAGCCATCAGACGGCGGAGCTCGAGCGTCATCTCTCGGCGGAGCTCGAGAGCTATCAGACGGTGCTCGAGCGTCATCTCTCGACGGAGCTCGATAATCATCAGACAGCGGTGCCCATGCTTCACCAGACGGCAGCGCGCGTTCGCCGCCGCCAGACGGCGGTGCGCGCTCGCCATCAGACGGCGGTGCGAGTGTGTCACCAGTCGGCTGTGTCCGTGTGTCACCAGACGGCGGTGCGCGATCATGAGACGACGGTTCATGTGGCTCACACGGCGGTGCTTGATCTTCATAAGATGGCTGAGTCTGTACGTCATATGGTTGTAGATCTCCCCGAATACACATGAATAGGTTCCGTCGGAGGCAGTTCCGAAGATAGTTTTTCTATTACACCAAAGTTTCTTCCTTACATGACGACGTCTCACATGGTTGACATGTCTGCGCACAACTCTCCATTCCTCCAGACGAACCCTGAATGAAACCGGACCAGTCTGCTCCACAATAATGCCATTCAGCTATTTTGTCTTGCCACTGAAGTTTATCACAAACACGGTGTCGTCCACTCGGATTGAGCGACCCTTCGCGTGTGTACTATGCGGTTCTGCTTGATTCTGTTGCCGTTGAAGAACACGCCTGGACTATGTCGGGGTGCAATAAGTTAATGTGCGAACGCGGACGTCGTCCTAGTAACATCTCAGCTGGAGACAATCTGGTTGTGCTTTACAGTGTATTCCGGTATGGGAATAAGAATCGGGAGACCCTCGTTTCAACTGTTCCTCCCGTATCCCTGCTTGAAAATATCCACCGCTCTCTCAACCAAACCGTTTGAAGCTGGATGATACGAACTGATCACTTGTGAAACAACTACCTTATCAACGTTATCGGTTACATTTAAATAGAGACTGTTCTCAAACACTCGAGTGTAGCACTTGTTGCACTGTGCACAGGAAACACACCCAACCATTTGCAATGCGCGTCGATGAGAACCAGGAACTCTGTTCCCTGTAGAGCCCCACCATAGTTGAGATGGAGTCAAGACCATGGTTTCTCTGGCCAATCCCAATGATGTAGTCTTGATTCCGCAGGAGCGGTGCAGTTCTCTTGGCAAATGCTTCATTTTGTTTATTATAATGTTGGAAATGTTGACACCGTATCTGGATACTATTGACTACCAGTTTGGATTAAAGAAGGGACACCCTACTGATCATTGTATGTTTAAAAAAAATAGTATTCGTGTAGCTGGTGGTGCGTCAGAGGATAACAACAATAGTCGCTTCTAATGTATTATTTATTTCGGCAAATTCTCACCATTAAAAGTAAATGTAAGTGAATCTGAGTGTGTCACTCTGAGCTAGTCTAAGTAAGTCTAAGTCCTACAACGAAAGTAAATAAAACTACTGAATAGCTATAACAATTATAAATCATATAACATCCGTAATACAGAGATCTGGAAAGAATGGGAGGAGAATGGAGAACAAGATCAAAGGACTATGGAGATTATTGATAGAGATGGAGTCGATACCTTGAGAGAAAAGTGAGGAGAGAGTAGAAAAGATGACAGTAACAATTGTCAACCTCACCCTTGACGACAGGAACAACAAGAGGAGAACAACAACAATACAGAAACATAAGAGCGTGAAATAGATTCGCTGTTGTGTAAACTGATATTATAGATAGCTAGCTACAAATGCCTATCTCACTAGCATCATTGTTTCAACAAAGGAAAGACATTTGTTTACAATAATTATTGCTAATTATATCTTACCTCAAGATCTTACCTCTAGACCGGTCAGTAGTTGCCAAAAACTTAGCATTGAGACCGTCTCAAGATTTATTTTCTGATGTTGCAGTTCTCTATTGATTTTTTTATCCGGTTTATCAAGGCTGGTTAATTTGAAAAATTATAATTACACAGGTCTGGGTGACCTCTTCGGAGGCGGGACTTCAGTTCGTTCACTGACCTGGCCTGAACTGTGTCGTCTGACAGGGAGTTCCACATTTTAACCACTTTGGTCGAGAAGAAGTGGTGTCTGTAGCCAGTTGCTCTCTGGGTTTGGAGTTTTTCACTGTGCCCTCTTGTGGTACCACTGAGTTTTTCGAACATCAGCTTTGATGGGCACCGTGAACATCTGCAGTCCTGGTTGACCGAGTCTATTCTTTTGATAATTTTGAAAGTCTGGATTATGTCTGTTCTCTATCTACTGTTGTACGGTAATCCCTTTGTTTCCGGCGTAAGTCGTGTTGCCCGCCGCTGAACTTGCTAAATGAGGTCTCTGTCTTTTTTCAGATACCGGCACAAGACACATGTCATGACGCATACTCCAGGTGTGGTCTAACAATTCTTTGTAAAGTAGTAGAAATGTGCATGTAACATCTGATAAAAGTACTAATAATACACATGTATTAAAGATTGTTTTACATACTAACTTTAATAAAGAACACGCACAAAGTTAAAGGATGCAGTGGAATTAAAACATTCTTCCATCAGTTCCTGACGCTTACCCTGCTCTGCCTCTTACCGCTCTCCAGTTCCGGAGACCCGCGGATGTAGTGTTTTAATTTTAATTAATGTTCTTCGATTTTTCGTTCGAGTACCCTCGAATGTTTTTGAATTTCAATTAATGTTCTTGAAGTGTTTCATGAATATCAAGCACAATAGCGGCGTACGGCGAGGAAATAATTATGGTAATATTTTGCGAATATAACATGGCAGTAACTCGATTCAGTAGATGGCACATGAACTAGTAACGAACACGATCGCTCGATGTCGCCACTCGAACACGTGAGCCAATAACACGCGCTCTGTTGTTGCATTTGTTTTGCCACTCGCCAATCAGATGGGTTCTTTCTTCGCATGTCTGGCTACTCACTCGCTACCGTCCATAGTGTTGATTGTTGTTCTTCCATCATAGTATCTACTTTATAGTTGACATTATCGCCACGCTGCAACTGAAGGGTGACTGCAAACTTAGATATATTATGTAGTTTAGTGGACAATGATCATAAAATGGGACCGGGAAAGAGCGCCACGACATGCAAAATTTACTGTTCTGCACTAATCAATCTAAAATATGTCACATCGTGAGCTCGCTTTTCATTGCCACAAATCACCAACACGTCCACAGGCATTACCTGTGTGGTAGGACAGGGTTATTGTAATTTATATAATTATTTGATATTAATTAATGCGTTGCGAAATTGTATTGGGAGTCCTTAAAAGAAGGGAGAAGTGTGATTAGCCTTAAAACATCACAAGGAGGGAAGAATGCGGAAGGCCAGGACCCACTCATGGTAGCATGATAGTTGCAGATTAACCATTCGGGGCAACGCCCCTGAACGTCCCCTTTGTTAGGTATATAAGGGCTGCAAACATTGTATACTATGCTGTTACTGTGAATAAAGACCTATGATGCAACGTCCAATCGTCGTCATTCTAGGCCGTAGCAGTCATTCCGATGTAATACGTGTTTGGGGCAAGGAAGACGACAACGACCCGACAACGACACGACAACAAACACTTACTTAGAGTTGTGTTGTCGTTGACCAGACGCAAAACACCGTTTACAACATTGGTGTCAGAGTGTCAGAAAAACGTACGTCCACGCGCCTTGTAAAAACAGGTTAGTCGTTAAGAGTTGGACAAATATTTTGTCAACTAGAACGCTAGTTTTCCAATGTCAATTTGACGTTGTGTGAAAAACTGCGTGTTCCCGCTGTGCTAATATTACATAACTAGAGAGTATTATGAGAGGCTGCAAACGCGTTTCCCAAAATCGACCCACGGCAACGCCCACCACAACGACTTCGCCTACCCGACTGAATTGTTGACGAACGAGTTTAAACTTTATTGCACACCTTAAGCCATAATCGAGACTATTGCAACTCATTGAAGCAACACTGCTGGTTAATGGCAATTCGGTGACAACAGTCAATAAGCCGAAGACACCAACCTATCAGTCGCTTCACATGTCGTTTATCTAGCTAATATGGCACCACCGAAGAAGCAAATTGATATGCGTAGCATCGCACAGTCACTCAAACAGATGAATGACAGGCTTGACAGAATTGATTCTATCCACGCACAGACACTGCAATCGGTACAGAAAGCAATAATCCAAATAACTGAGAAAGTAGACAGGCAAGAAGCAATGGTGTGTTCCTTGCAGACAAAGGTGTTCGGCCCGGAAAGAGGTCTGGTTGTGGAAAGATATGCTGGATTGTCATAAAAAGCCGGACTGAGGTATCCTCAAACCGACGCAAATGTCGACAATAGCATCAGTCGTAAAAATAGTATGGCTATACACCGCGTATCAGGTGAATCAACTTCTGAAATAGGTCACCATGTCCATCTGCGCCGAGACGAACACCCTAAGCACTATCACCTGGATTATCTTGACAGGCTGAGCAACTGCTCAACGTGGACACCAACAATCACGCAGCATTGAAACGCACGCTGTGGCTCCACAAACTCGTTGCATCGGAACAACTGATTCAACATCACATACCACAAATACACATGTTGTGAAATATCAGGCCACACAAACGACAACGCCTAATATTGTGACAAATGTCTTGAATAAGCAGTCTTCACAGGCTACTGTTCAACGTGTGCTGTATTGCTTCACTTGTGGGGGAGAGGACACAAGTCACGTGGTTGCATGTCACCTAAGAAAAAGTATGTCTCGTGTGGAGACCAACACATTACGCCGGACAGGACTACACATAGTGTCGAGCCTACGGACATCAGTCCCCTTGCTTCGAATACGGTAAACAGTCCAGTCCATGCGACTACATCCAGCGTCGAGCCTACGGACACCAGTCCCATTGCTTACGACGCACGCAGTAAGTGGCCCAGCCAGTGCGACGCTGAAACCACTAACACCCCCAGCTGTTCGAGCACCTACAATCAGTAATCAGCCTGGCGACTCATTCACATCGGCTGCAGCTTCCGGCAACGACCATGTCGCAATGGATATGTGCTTTCCGATGAGCGCGCCAACGTTAATTCGCATGACAATAAGGGTCGGACATGCTTACACTGGGCAGGGAACTATGGTATGACGCTGAATTACTACTGTGTCGGACCGACAGTCACATAGATGTACTTCACGACAACAGCGACACGGCAACGATCCTGGCGGCGAAGATGAACCACGCCCCTGTTGCTTGCAGCTGGACGTAGCGCAGCAGTTGTCGGCGAAGAAGACAACGCCACGTCTGTTACCGGACACGATGAGCGCCACCGACGCGGAGGGCAACACTCCGCTGCTGTGCAGTGCCATCCACCACCATTAATGCGTTATGTTCTTCCTGTTGCGGATTTCTGTCGGCCTCGAGTTTGACGTACCTGTGTTCGGAGAGGGAGGCCGTCGACCTATCCACTGCGTGTGCGATTTCCACCGTTCAAGGCGATGACGTACCTGATGTCATCGCTGCTGGCCGCTTGATGCACGCCGGCGACGCAAATTCCAATACGACCGAAAGTGTGACCGCCCTCGGGTACGTGCGTGATCATTCCAGCAAGTACAGCAGATAGTTGACAGCAGTTTGCCGACTGCGGACGGCAAGCGCCACTTGTGATTGCAGCGTACCGTCGACAAGGTGCGAACGTTGTTATTCCGGGGTGTTTCTCGGACAATGACATTAAAAGATCGACTACTCAAGTCATTTTCAATTGCGTATGAGGACATTAACGTGGAAAGTGCCTCGACAAGAAGAAAAAAGCATCATGTGACATTACATTGGTGTTATGGCATGGATACAATACGTGTGCTTTGCTGGACAGTACCTCATCAACGAGATTAGATTGGTGCGAGAGACAATGTCTGATCTTACACAACATTGATGTTATGTGATGTTGTGTCTAAAGGGATATGTATGTGAACAATGCATTGATAACTATTATATTTCATTCGCCTCATCAAGAAGAAGAAAGACAATCCGTGTTGTTACATGATATTGACATCGCATGTATAGGAATATGTATGCCAACAATACCGTGATATAATTTGACATGCTTCATCAGCGAGATCACCTCATCCAGAAGAAGAGAGACAATCCGTGTTGTTACATGATATTGACATCGCATGTATAGGAATATGTGTGCCAACAATACCGTGATATAATTTGACATGCTTCATCAGCGAGATCATATCACCAAGAAGACGAGAGACAATCTCTGATGTTACATGACATTGACATTGCACATAAGGATCAATATGTGAGCCAATAATACAGTGATATAATTGAACATGTTTCATCAACGAGATCACCTCAGAAGACGAGAGACAATCCATGATATTACATGAAATTGTGTTGACATACGTGCGTTAATACTGTAGTTTTATTTGTATATAATAAAATGGCTTTGTGTAATGTTATTGTAAACTGAATTGTCATGTTCATGTGTTAGCGTAGCATAGTTTAGTGCAGTATAATGTAGTGTAGTATAATGTTATTTATAAAATATTGTAATTTAATGCCTGTATGTGTAAATGTAGTATAGCATAGTGTAGCGTAACGTAGTGTAGTATAATGTTGTTATTTATAAAATATTGTAATGTAATGCCTGTATGTGTTAGTGTAATGTAGTGTAGTGTATAGTGTAATGCATAGTGTAATGTATAGTGTAGTGTATAATGTATAATGTATAGTATAGTATAGTGTATAGTGTATAGTGTATAGTGTATAGTGTATAGTGTATAGTGTATAGTGTATAGTGTATAGTGTATAGTGTATAGTGTAGTGTAGTATAGTGTACTATAATATACTGTAACATGTTGTCAATTATAATGTATTGTAATGTAATGCCTTTATGTGTGTAATGTAGATGTGTAACCATAATGTTTCGTGTAAAGATTATTGTAATTTATGTAAATATATGTTAATGTGTTTTTTCTATTTGGAATTTTTTTCTCAAATGAGTAGGAAGTCTTTATAAGAAGTAAGAAGTGTGATTACTCTTAAAACATCATAAGGAAGGAAGAATGTGGTAGGACAGGGTTATTGTAATTTATATAATCATTTGATATTAATGAATGTGTTGCGAAATTATAAAGGGAGTCGTTAAAAGAAGGGGGAAGTGTGATTAGCCTTAAACATCATAAGGAGGGAAGAATGTGATAGGACAGGACGCACTTATGCCGTTACGGTAGCATGATAGTTGCAGATTATCTAGTCGTGGCAACGCCCCGGAACGCCCCCTTTGTTACGTATATAATGGCTGCAAACGTTGTACACTGTGCTGTTACTGTGAATAAAGACCTATGATGCAACGTCCAATCGTCGTCATACTAGGCCGTCGCAGTAGCAGTCATGCCGATTTAATACGTGTAGAGCAAGGAAGACGACAACAAACTGCAAGTATATCACATTTACTTATACTTGTGTTGTCGTCGACCAGATGCCAAACACCGTTCACAACACAAGCATAACACCCGAGAGGTTATATAACCATTTGTAAAGCGAACTAATGAAAGAATCCCCTGAGGAAATGTGTATTAGATTGTACAAAACATCTTAAAGTTGCATTCTGACTACTGCCATGTATAAAATAAAATGTTCCAGTAAACCAGCATTCCCCATACACTATAATATTATACACTTAGCCGGTGGCAATGATCACGGAAATCATTACTTTTAATCGTGGTGGTTGCCATAGTGGTTGCCATGGCATTAGCGGCAAGTACTTGTGTTTGGCGATCTTGACTAATAATGAAGAGTGACATTTATCGCGCAGTACAACCTGTTTGGGGCAAACGTATACATGTGTTATGATTATGTGCATTTAGACAAGATATAATAAGTGCTTATCGAAACCACAACGTACAGCAATGTAACATGCAAATCCCATAAAAGACACATACAATACGGCCTAAATAAAATCGTATCTATTATCTGCACTACGTAAATCGCTATATGTCTATGATAGTATGGTAAACTCAATATTAAATCGGACAATTAAGATAAGAAAGGTATTACACAAGATATTTATGACCTGATTTTCCTAGTATTCATCAGTCGGAAGCTACAACTGTCATCCATCATTAGAATATTATTCTTGTGTCCAGTCCCCAATCAGCCCCAGTCGCGCGGCGTCTCGCCATGTATCGTGACTCACTTACAGGCCCTATACCAGTGAAAAGCGTTGTCAGACATGTGCAATGATACATGTAAACAAGACATTTCCGGTGTCGCACTTACATTTTTCCGGGCGTTATGAACTATCCGGGGGACGTTTCTGCGCATGCGCGATAAACGTAAACCCATCAATATGCAGCGAAAAGCAAAGCATTTATCATATAAATATCACGGGCTGTTCGTTAGCTCTCCTGTGGTGATTACTGTGAAGAGTTGCTTAAAATTTCGTTAAATACATTAAAATAGTACGTCTGTTTAAATAACTATCACGGATTATGGCACGTGATATACGCTTGCTATCAAAATATGCCTCAAAACTTGTTTGCCTCGTGTTAGTTTGCGACGAATACCATTGCTGAAAGGTTATATACGTCCTAGTGAACAGCCCGTGGTATTTATACCATAAATGCTTTGCGTTTTGCTGCATTTTTATGATTTGACATTTATCGCGCATGCGCAGAAACATCACCCGGATAGTTTATAACGCCCGGAACGCTACACCGGCATGCAGCGTTTTCGCCTTTACACATTGTTTTCATTGTCATCTTGACTTATGTGGTATGTTTGATAGACTGTGTCGTAAAGTCGTTGCGACGTATATACTAAGGAGTAAAGGCAAGATCGCAACACACGACATTCCGTTGCAATATTGAAAGCACGTGTTTGACTTTGACTACGAGTGTGACTTGGGCTTGGCTTTCAGACGTGGCTACTCAGCCTTCTTCTTTCAGTAATCCACTACCGTAAAATATCCAGATTTCATGGGTGGTGTGCGCTAGTTCAAGTAATAATAAATAATAATGGTGTTGAAATGTTTATAGAAAATGTGCAAGTGCGGGTTAAAATCGCCGGTCAAGATATTTTAATCACTGCCTGTTTCAGTGCTGTCAAGGCTCAACCCTCCAGTGCAGGCACTGCTTGACGCCTTGAGAGGGAGCATTTACTGTTTTTTGTGTGTTAGTTTGTTTCAAGGTTCTGTTGGTGCTACACAGAAGGAGTGTTCATAGTCTCAGGCTATGTCATAGGTTTGTACCCAGGAATGTTGGACCATTAGTTGGTGGGGGTGGCCTATGCGCCCAGCAGCTAAATGTTCTGTGGCACAGTCACAGTGACTGAGTGAGTGCATGCTGGCTGGGCATGGCCATGTGTGTATGCAGTATGCAGTGTGCACAGAGGGATGTCAACTAGGTCTTAGCCCATGCAGAATTGTGTATCATAGTTAACCTAGATTCAGTGAGCCTAGCTGTGTGTCTATGGTGTTCAGGGGACTGCCAATTCAGTCTTTGGGTCATTGTAGTTAGACTACTGTGGCGCCGCCAGTCACTGTGTAGAGTTATATACGTTATGTACATATCTGGCGGCTCGCCTCTGCGCCATTATCCTCAGGTTTGTTGATGTTTTGTTTGGTGGTGGGGTCCCAGATGATAGAAGCGTATTCAATTGGTCTAACAAAGATTTGATAACAGTATGATTAGACTAGTCTTCAGGTCTTGGGCATTTGCTGGTGTTACGTCTAAGAAAGACAAGGGTGCTATTGGCTTTCTTTATGACAGCATCTACTTGGTGGTTCCAGGACATTTGGCTATTGATATTTATGCCTAGGTGCTTTGCAGTGTTGTGTAGCCGTTCTCCAGGATGAGTCGCCCTTTGTCAATGTCTAGTTTTCTCTTACTTCGATTTAGGGTCTATGGCTAGAGATAATATGTGATCATGAATATACTAGTCAGAATTGTTGGGTTTATCTAATTTGTAATCTTTATAATTTCACATTTATCTGGGTGGAAATCCATTAGCCAGGTCTTCTCCCACTCCTGGAGCCTGTTGAGGTCCTCCTGCAGGTGCACTGCATCTTTCTCACCACCGATTCTACGATACACCAGACTGCCATCTGCAACATGCTTTCATAGATATCCCAGCAAGCATGCACCCACTGTGCCAAAGAATATCTAACTGCTAGGGACAGAGGGCATCTCATAAAACTAATGACATGGCATTCTTGGATATATGCCTACAAGTACCATTGCTTATTTATAGCCCCACAAAATCAGCATATAATGATGATACTGGATTACCCGAAGAAGATGATGAACATACTTATTAATATGAATTATGAGATTTAACGAGTACAACACAATGATGTAAGTGTAATGGACCCTGATTCACTTATCTCCATGCCAGGATTCCTCAAAAAGTATACTGCAGTTCATGGACATTGTTAAGGTATGTATAAAATGGCTATTACCATATTGGTAAAGTGTTTTTCAAATGATTTAGATACTCTCACTTGATATTTCTCTCACTGCATTATTTGTGTGTACCTGAAAGTTTAGTGTGTGCATTGAGAAAGCACGGATTTCATGCAAACTGAACTGACAAAATTGGGTTCCTGCAAATTTGATATATCCATAATGCAAATTCCCCATATCTAATATTTTTGACATTTAATTAGTCGAATATTAATATGTTCCATTCATCATGTAATAGTAATAGGAAGGAAATTAAGTACAGGTATAATAGTAATATATTACACTGCATTATCGCTCAATACTGTTACTATCAGTCGGTAATGCTGTTACACTAGTAGGTAATGCTACAAAGAGAAGTTAACATAGTCTTATACAAAAAGTTCACAATTTCTAAGTGATCGTACATTTGAATACTAATCATAACTGATCATATTTATGGTGTTGCTTTTTATTATAAACTGTCGCTTCTCAACTCAATCTTTATTTCCAGCATGTGCAATAGCCAGTCAATGTTCTAAAATGTTATTATATTACAGAGGCTAGCATACACATTATACATTTGCGACATCGTTTACATTCGTTGACCGGAGAGTTCCAATGGTAAAAATATATCAATTTTTGAGAAACTCCGGAGTCGTTGTTTGTAGCAAACTTATGTTTGATCAAATAACGTATAAAACCACACAAAGTGAGACATGTGGTAGGAAGTACACTAATCAGCAAATATCGGTCATGGTGTACATTGAGTTTTATAAAATGCGTTAAAAATGGGAAATGATGTCAGAATGCAACTTTAAGATGGGGGTAGACCAGGGAGAGCCACTAGCAACATTGTTTTTTAAACATCAAAGAACAGTGTGACAGTGATCTTGGGTGATCCTTCCGAGGATCTTTGAACATTTGTGGGTTTTACAATGAATCATGTGTTTTGTGTGTTTTGAAATATATACAATACCGTCCCATTGATTGCAGTTTTTATTTGTGGTGTGGTGTGTCAACATATCTACAGACTACAGATCCAAATTGATATGTGTGAGATTGTATGCCAAATTTGAAGATGTATGACAAGAAAGCAGTTTGAAAATGTACTAGGTTGCATCACAGACAAATGTCGTTTTCAGTATGACCCCTTATTCTACGGTTTGCCGCGCCGCGTGCAGATGTTCCTCGGAACTGACTTGCCTCCTCTCATATGCCTTATATATATCTTTTCGAAAAATAGTGAGATGGCCAACCTCCTCATCATCGTCATCATCATCATCATCATCATATATATATATATATATATATATATATATATATATATATATATATATATATATATATATATATATATATATATATATATATATATATACGCATGATTATTTACACTATAAACAAGTAGTGGAAGTTTTCATGTATCTATTTGAAAGCCCGTGTATAAACACTCTCACGCGATAAAACCTGGTGGCTTCACTTACATGTCGGTACTTACTTGCCGGTACTTACATGCCGGTACTTACATGCCGGTACTTCCATCCCGGTACTTACACGCCGGTACTTACATGCCGGTACTTACATGCCAGTACTTCCATGCCGGTACTTACATGCTGATACTTATATGCCGGTACTTACATGCCGTTACTTACGTGCCGGTACTTACATGCCAGTACTTCCATGCCGGTACTTACATGCTGATACTTCCATCCCGGTACTTACACGCCGGTACTTACATGCCGGTACTTACATGCCAGTACTTCCATGCCGGTACTTACATGCTGATACTTACATGCCGGTCAAGCTTACTTACTGCCGGTACTTACATGCCGGTACTTACATGCCGGTACTTGAGTACGTGAGAGTTAAACTAAAGTTACTCTAGAACGATGTGTCTGACTGGCGGCAACTTTACCAGAAATGTGAAATCTGTACTTGTTCTACGCAAGCAAACAGTTGGCCATACGTGACTAACATATACCATCAATTACTATCAATATATAAAATATATATATATATATATATATATATATATATATATATATATATATATATATATATATATATATGTATAATTGTATATGTAAATTAGTATAAATATATATATATATATATATACACACATATAAATATATATATATATATATATATATATATATATATACATACACACCTAGTCGTTATAAATGAATAAGGCACAAAGAATAACTCTCATTTACTGTTTCCCAATAATCTCACAGTTATACTGATAATTTTGACCCATTCCAGCTAATTACCTACAAGGAGAAACCAATTTACCTTGCACAGAAAACCGTCTATAAACAAAAGTGCATTGTTTTTGTCTTAGTGACAGTGCTATTTTCACCTTCCACTAAGGAATACTAATTGACAGAGACGCGTCACATAAAATAAGTTTATTGTTATATGTATATAAATATTCTTATTTTATAAGTAGAGCGAGCCGGGATAAACAAATTGATATGTTTATGAATGATCGCTTATGTTAATAAAAAGAGAAAACATAGCATCCACTTTCTTTCTGTGATATTTTATACCATCGAGTGATAAAAAGATGTTAGCCCATATTTTCGATCTGCGTTTTCGGTTCCATTTTTGTTTCTTTTATGAAATAGATATATAGCTTTCTATATATGGTAGTCTCAATGCGTTATTAAAATTCGAGTTCTCACATATAACAAGATTAACCCTTTTACTGCACGTGACCATACATTGAATGTCTAGCAGAGTATACTAAGCGAAATAGACCATAAAATCGATATTTTATTCCCATAGGAATATGAAATCTCCTCTAATTCGTCTGTCTGGGATCGGGTAAATTAAATCCACGACCGTCGGGAATCGGCCGAATAGCAGACGCCTGACATAATTGTTGCATGTGTAGTTCAGCAGTAGTAGAGGCGTAATGAGGCAACACAGTTTTCTTGTTGCAGTTATGTGCGATGAGGCGTACGTTGGCCTTATGACGGGTGGTGCGGAGTTGTCCGTCTTGGCCGTGTTGGGTGTGGTGGTCGGGGTGTACCGGCTGTGGATTCGTTACCATCCGCCACGCCGAGGACCCCCGCCTGCAGCCGGAGTACCCCAGCCGGAGACGAAGGTATGTCTTACTGGACTCATGTAGATTGATTGGGTTTAAACCAAGTATGTACTTTTGAACGTAAACATAATGTGACAAATTGCCAAATAACAAGTATGTGTAAGGGTGACATTATTTATTTTGTAATAATTGGGTAAAATGGCTACAAACTCTTTCAATGCTCATTAATTTAATGCAGTTATGTTTCCTTGTGCGTTATGTTGATCAGAGATACATGTAGCATCACGGGTCAAATGTGACACTTCCTGAAATATTTCAAATTCAAATTAATATTATAAAATGTGTCTTTTTCGTATTTTTATTACTGCACTGTCCATAAAAAATAGAACACTTGTCTGGATAACTTTAGTTCCATTTCTCTTTTTGATCCTGTTGTTATGGTCTTTCAATATCAAAATAAAATAAATACCACTACAAATGTGTATTCATGTTGTTATTATAGTGTTTTTCGCCTCACACTGACTTAACGATGCCGACAGTCCGACTAAAATAAGGTAATACATGTACATTAACAGTCCTAAAAATACTTCGAACCTATATTAGTCACCATGCCATGTCTTTTACTGTAGGGATATATTTTAGATTAATTAATATTTTGTTTAAACATTGTCCCAAAAATGTCCCAAAAACACCGTTACCCCCCCCCCCGTAACAACTCGTCTTCGCTCTGCAAATTGTGGGCCTATCACATTTAAACCTGAAATGCTCTAAAAGTCCTTTTGCATACATGTAGTTTAATATACCAAAAACTGACAATGAAATGAAACATTTTCTGTGACGTACGAAACGGTTTCAAAAGTATGCATTGTTCGGCTACTCAGTGCAACATCTAGGCTTATTGCAGTGTGTCTCTAACATTGGAGGGCTACTTGACGTTTTGAATAAAAACCTTTGAAAGCCAGATTTGACGTTTATGTAAGAAAGGTGATGGTATTCTCCAACTTGTAAAGTTACCTTTGACATAACAATGCATATCGAACATGTGTGCATAATCCTAAATGGCCTAAATGACTATCAACTAGCCGATATTTGTAAAGAACATTAATTTTGGTGAGGAATTATTCGGACATTTCATATATTTAAAGACAATATTCTTCTCCCGTTCTGCATGTGTCGTTTTGTTTTATAAGTGACCAATCAGTAATAAATAATGTTAAAAACAGCTGCCATGCTATTTGTAGTGGTACTTGCTGTATATTTATCAGTATAAAACATGTATTTGACAGTTCAATATTAAAAACACATAATTTACAACTTTTAAAGTGAGTGTTGTTAAAGTTTGTGAAACAGTTAACCAGCAGTTGTAAATATATATCGATATAAATATGTAATTGACATGTTAGCTATGCAGATTATAAAATATAATATAAAATGCCAATGATATGGTGCAGAGGCTCAATCAAGTTTGAAAAGCAACGGTAAAAGCCAAGAGGGGGGAGAGCGCTGGATAAATTTGGGGACCTCCCGGGAAACCGGGGGCCTCATCGACCGCAAAGGGCCAGCTATGTCACATGCGGGAACTCCTCCAATACAATACAGTTTCTTGTTGTCACAGAGGATGACATAGGTGAAAGTAGGCTGGCACTCGATGCATTGACGACTTCCACGACGGTGAAAGGAAGTTTGAGGAATCACGCAGCGGTGTGCGTCCCGTCTGAGGTACTGATGGTGCGTAAGACGTCCTGCGACAGACCATGTTGTTTCCATCATGACCAATATGTTCTTGGAAGCCAGGGCTGGACGAGACACGTACTGTTCCCACAACGTAGGGCAAGTCCTGGTCCCAGCTAAACCAGCAGACATCAAGGGGAGAAGCAGGTGAAGACCCTCACTTCCGGGAGTTCCAGGTCGGATCATGTCTTTGATGCCATCTACTATGTAGGTGAAGAACAACGTGGCGTATAGGATGGCACAGTTCGAATGATTTCCTTTCACCCAGTGGTAGGGAATGTGAAGCGATACAAGTGAAACGTGCCCGTGCTTGTTGTAGATATACTCACACAGAAAAGCGACATTCGGGTTAATTGTTTTTAAGACGTTACATTCATTTCGATATGTCTGGGTTATGAAACCAGACACATACAGAACGAATTCGTCACGTACAGAACGTTGTGTTTTGTGCAGTCACAATATTAAAAGTAAATTAATAAAAAAACATGTGCCACCAGTGAATACATTGCAGTGCATATTATGTCTTTACCATGATAATTTTGTTATAATTGCAATTTTACGATGTTACAAAAAGATATTGTAAATACCACAAATAAACCAGTATTGTTGATTATCCCAACATATGCACGTACTTCTGTCATTTCATAGCCTATGCCCATCTAAAATGAGTATTTAGTATTTGAAAATGTGTTAAAGGTAATAAAAAGACACGATACAGATTAATGGAAACTATTTTGTAAAACGCGTCACGAACAGAACGAAAACAGTGCTGTTTTTTAATTATAATAAATAATTAAAAATTAATGGAGTCCTAATATTTGTTCACGTCTTAAAAGAAAATATAATTGGGTACTTAAAAAGAAAACAAATTGTGCTGCTTACATGCCTATCCTCCTCAGCCTCCTAGCTTCTTCATCCATTCATTGACGACTCACGCATTGTTTTACGATTACAAGTTTGCTTAATCCCTTGGTTTTATTGCGCCAATGAGCTTGATCTTCGAGGATATTGGCGCAAAAGATGTTATTATTATTATTATTATTATTATTATTATTATTATTATTATTATTATTATTATTATTATTATTATTATTATTATTATTATTATTATTATTATTATTATGATTATGATTATGATTATGATTATGATTATGATTATTATTATTATTATTATTATTATTATGATGATTATGATTATTATGATTATGATTATTATGATTATGATTATGATTATGATTATGATTATGATTATTATTATGATTATGATTATGATTATGATTATGATTATTATTATTATTATTATTATTATTATTATTATTATTATTATTATTATTATTATTATTATTATTATTATTATTATTGATATTAATTATTATTTTATTATTATGGTAGGATTGTAGTTATTATTGAATATCCTTTGTTGTTATTTTTATTATTATATTATTATTATTGTTATTGTTTTTATTATTATTATTATTATTTTTTTATTTTTTATTATTATTATTATTATTATTATTATTATTTCATTATTATTATATTGTTTTTGTAGTATTATTATTATTATTATTTTTAAATTATTATTATTATTCTATTATTATTATTATTGCAGTTTTATTATTCTTTATTATTATTATTTTGTTATTATTGCAATTTTGATTATTATAAATTATTATTGTAAATATTATTATTATTATTTTTATTGTTATTATTAATTATTATTATTATTATTGTCATTATACTATTTTTAAATTATTATTATTTTTTTTATTTTATTATTGTTATTAATAATAAATTATATTATTATTATTAATGAATATTTTTTTTAAATTACGTTATTATTATTATTATTAATGCTGTTTTTTTATTATTAAAATTTAAATTTAAATTAATTAATGAGTCCAAATTATTTTTATTATTTTTAAATTAAAAAATTATTATTGGATTATTAAAAAATAAATTATTATTGTTTTATCCTATCCTCCTCACTCTTTATTATTCTTATTATTATTATTATTACTCATTATTGTTTTATTATTATTATTTGCTTATCCTTGTTTTATTCCCAATTATTATTATTCTTATTATATTGGCAATAAGATTATTATTATTATTATTATTATTATTATTATTATTATTATATTGACTCGTTTCCACCTCCCACTGCGAGGACGCAGGGCTGGCCTCGGAAGGTATTGAATGTCAACCACAAGGCGTAATTTATGGCGGTGCCACGAATCCAGCCTCTTCAAATCCGTCTGAGTCAAACCTCATGTGTCCATATTGTGAGCTATTATAGGAAGAACGAATGCTGGGTATAGGTGGAGCCATTACTCGAAACTAATATGATTTCGCCCGAACCAGAATGTTGACAAGTTATCAAATGAATGCTACTTTCGCGTGCTGCTTTTGGCTTACCACTAGTAACCCTCTTTACATTCCTCGGGTGTAAACGAAAGCTGGGACACGAGCCTTCTCGGTTGCCGAACCAACTGTGTGGAATTGGCTTCCTGCCAGTGTTAAATCAGAGGAATACAGTTTCATTCCGCCGATGTCTAAAAGCATATCTCTTTAATGCTGCCTATCCTCCATTAGCCTCGTAGCTTCTTCATCCATCCATTGACGACTCGACTCACGCATTGTCTTACAATTACGAGTTTGGTTTTGTCGCGCAACTGAGCTTGATCTTCGAGGTTATTGGCTCAAAAGATGTTATTATTATTTTTATTAAAACATCATCTGCGTCTTTTACTGTTGGACCCAACGTGGCGGTTTATACGCCGGTATACATGTTTTAGGCGAATGTTTGTTCGGTATAATAGACAGTTGTTTGCGTCTGGTCCAGGACAGTAGAGCTATAGCTGACGAAAACTATGTATGACCAGCGTAAGCTGTACTCAATGTCGAGCCGAGGTCAGTGAACGAATGTGGCAGCGACTCGGACTTCTCGTGGCCGTCTCGAGGTAGACGACGCCCTCGCAAATGAGGCAGTCCTCCTCAGTGCCTTCAGAATCACCTACATCGTCTCTTTCAGGGGATGTTGTCGGACCACACAGGCTGCCTGTGGCCATCACGTAGTGGGCAGTGTTGCTGTATGTGTTCACTGGTCATCGGGCCTGATTCACTGGAGAATATCTCTGACCGACCGACCTACATTAGGATAGAGTTTATAAGAGCTTGACGCAGTGGTTGGGCGCCCGGCTGCTCTGTGTCTCCGACTTCCGCTGATGACGTTGAATCCACTGACCGATTCACGTGGTTTGATTGAAGTGCTTGCGAGGAGAAGTCGTATCATTCAAATTTCCTCCGCCACCGCCACCGCCGCCGCCGCCGCCGCCGCCGCCGCCACCGCCGTGCTGCTGCCCGTGCAGTCGACTCTACAAGGCTTACAAGACCGGCACCAGACTCGCAGACCAGCGCGAGATGTCGCACCTCCGGTTTCTACGCGGTTTCAAAGACCTCATGGACGACGTGTGGACCGAGAAAACAAAGAAGCGACTGCGACATTTAAAGAGCAAGGCGCGTCGTCACAAACGCACGGATCGGTGGAAGGCCGCCAGGAAGGAAAAGAGACTCCTGATGTGACATTCCTTATATTTAATGTATTCATAACTATAATGATGTAGGATTGTCCTATAACATGAATGGTAATTAATGTATGTATAATGCTGATTTAACTTGAAATGTACGATGGATGTTAACAATGTTATTGTTAGCTTTTTAACTGTCGATATTTATAATAGTGTCTTAAATTGAAATGTACGATGGATGTTAACAACCTTATTGTTAGTTTTTTAACTGTCGATATTTATAATAGTGTCTTAAATTGAAATGTACGATGGATGTTAACAACCTTATTGTTAGTTTTTAAATGTCAATGTGTATAATACTGTTGTAACTTGAAATGTACTTTGGATGTTAACAACGTTATTGTTAGGATTTTAACTGTCGATATCTACAATAATGTATTAACCTGAATTGTATGATGCACTTTTGCTATGTTGTTACTAGCTTATTAACTGTCCATTATTCTCAGCAAATGAACCGTATATACATAATTCACTTGCGGCTGTGATCATGCGTATTTGTGATTAAATTGATTAAACGCAGATATATCTATAAATGGAATAATTGCATGTTATGGCGATTTTTGTAACAGTACGTTACTGTTATTATGTATACATGTTCATGAATAAATGTCCTATTTCATAATAGAGATTATTAATGTGTGTATGATATATTGAATAGGGGCACTAAAAAGGTGCCAACAGTAAAGTGATTGTGAAAAGCTACATGGTCCGTGTTTAATCTGCCACATTTGTCCGACATTAAAGGGTGACGTTGTCCTGCGGCTGTCGAGACTGATGATGCTCTCAGTGACGAGGGAACTCCGATCATTTGGGGCTGAAAACCGCCGGAGCACTAGCACCACTCCACTTTCAGCACCACTTCGCCTTATGCACCACTCCACCTTCAGCACCACTCCACCTTCAGCACCACTCCGCCTTCAGCACCACTCCACCTTCAGCACTACTCCACCTTCAGCACCACTCCACTTTCAGCTCCACTCTGCCTTCAACACTAATCCACCTTCAACACCACTCCACCTTCAACACCACTCCACCTTCAACACCAATCCACCTTCAACACCACTCCACATTCAACACCACTCCACCTTCAACACCACTCCACATTCAACACCACTCCACATTCAACACCACTCCATATTCAACACCACTCCACATTCAACACCACTCCACCTTCAACACCAATCCACCTTCAACACCACTCCACCTTCAACACCAATCCACCTTCAACACCACTCCACATTCAACACCACTCCACCTTCAACACCACTCCACATTCAACACCACTCCACCTTCAACACCACTCCACCTTCAACACCACTCCACATTCAACACCACTCCACCTTCAACACCAATCCACCTTCAACACCACTCCACCTTCAACACCAATCCACCTTCAACACCATTCCACCTTCAACACCAATCAACCTTCAACACCACTCCACCTTCAACACCAATCCACCTTCAACACCACTTCACCTTCAACACCAATCCACCTTCAACACCACTCCACATTCAGAATCACTCTACCTTCAGCGCCACTCCACATTCAACACCACTCCACCTTCAGCACTAGTCTGCATTCAGCACCACTCCGCCTTCAGCACCACTCCACCTTCAACCTCGGTACTCTTTATAATGGGATATTCCAGCAAACAAACAAACAAGGAACTCAGCAGAGGCACATCCCATTTTCTCCTTGAAATGAGATAGGAACCGTGGATTATGGGTACCCACTGGCTAGTCAGCTTACCTAATCATTTGTTCATTAAAGACACTTCTCAACATGATTGGCTGATATGTTTTTCAATGTCAGTCATACTTTTTGATTAGAGACAGAGATACCACATGCCTGTATTGCAGAGACATCTATACATGTTCAGATTAAGTTAACTGGAATATTGCTTGATGAACTTTGTTGCAAGTTTTGAAGTATAAACATAGTAGAATGTCAACTGTACTAAGCCTTTTTATAGTACCCCCTAATTCCATAGGAAATGTGTTAGTTTTTTGCAATTTTCTTCAAAATCATTAATCAATAATTACCGTTGTGTATTTAATTGTGTTGTGTTATATAAATTAGATTAATTCATAATGTTGAAGTACATTATATTTTAATATTTTTAAACGTTGTACTTGTTGTCATGAAAATGTACTCGTTCTCGGGTCTTAGCTACGTACTTGTACTCATACTCATCGACAAGCAATGTACTCGTACTCGTACTCATGAAAATGTACTCAGCTCCATGTCTGCTCGTGAATATGTAAGTTTGGCCTCCTTTCAGTAAATGTAAAAGTAAGTTGTTACAGAGTGCAAAATCCATCCTCAGGGCAAATGTATACACTTCACACATTACTCATTGACAGACCTGTTAATATCAAATAAAAATTATTAGGTCCTCATTTTGTGAGGTTGTGTAATTATTTCTCAATAAAATATCTCAATTAGTTTCACTTTTATGAAACATTTACATTTCCTAATTAGTTACAGCAAAATGGTGTCACTTACCCTAACTCACGATTAAGTAAATTGTGAAGATATAAGTCAACCAGTTAGGCAATCTCAAGGTCAAGTAAAATAAAAGTTTATTGAGATTATATATATATATATATATATATATATATATATATATATATTTTGTATATATATATAATGTGTATCTATTTGTATATATATATATATATATATATATATATATATATATATATATATATATATATATATATATATATATATATATATATATATATATATATATATATGATGATGATGAATAAACATCATCACGTATATATATATATATATATATATATATATATATAGATGATGAGCGAGGTTGGTCATCTCGCTATTTTTGAAAAGATCACGTGGTGTTACGGAGAATGTCAGCCATTTTGTTCCACCCTCTCTGTAATTCACCCAAATTTATGATGCCAAGGGTCTTCCCGACTTGTTTATGTCGGCGCGACTGAAGAGAAACGCGTTGTGTCCTCGCTAAAGCCGACCTTGCTTTAGCCAGTGCTATCATCGGGATGAGAAATGTGGACCTGGTACACAGTTTGTACTAGTGTGCTAAGAACATCTTAAAAGGGAACGTACCACTGAAGAAAAGTCAGAGAGTAAATTGGGTCGGTACAAGAAGGATCTGAGAACCGTGGAACAAAAGACGTTTTAGGCCATCGTTTTGTTATGGGCTCTCGTAAATTGTCATCACTGAATGAATTCCTGGGCCTACGTAAGGCCCACGAAATTGTCCAGGCCCTACAATAGACCATAGAGCCCACTAATGCCGGACTCGGACATACCACGGGGTTTGATTTTATAAATATTTTGATAACTCTGAGTCACTCAAAAATATCCCAGTTTTTATGGTACATTTAAAACCACAACTGTGGTTCTTAAGGTAGTGTATTTTGTTTGTTGTACACCGGCTCACCAGCAGTGTTTCCCTTAATACCCACAGTATGCGAGCCACTCTAAATATAGCATTTATAAAATACCCAGAGCAACATTACAGAATGTCATCGTGAGGCAGCCACGCGTGACCCACGCATAACCACGGGTGACTAGGTCAGCCACGCATGAAATGCTCACACTGCCATGATTTCTAGCTACACTCGCAGTCTTTTGGCAACAATCTAGATAGTATGTCTTGTGGTGTCCCGTTTGGAGTAATACTGCGGTTGGCGACGTTACAATGACATTGGATGTTCTACACTACGCAGCCTGTTATTGTGAACTGTGGAACACTCGAGTTTGTCTAAACAGGAATAAGACGGTAAGTAGCTGTTGTATTTAATCGTGACAGGTGGTTATAGTGTTAGTTGATATTCAGTCGAGTACGGTGTAGATATGTAGCGAGTTATGAAGTTAGGGTGACGCGGTAGAGTTTTGTGTGTCGCCACCAAGACTACCCTCTCTGGAGCCGCCGCTGTTCGGTGCCTTCACAGGAGACAATTCGTACCTTCACCGTGTGTAAGTGGCGCCGAAAACGTTAATTAAAATATTACGAAAATGGAAAAGTCTGTAGCGGTCTCACAGAGTCAGTAGTCTCGATCTTTACACACCACACGGTGACAGCATTGGCTGCTGCCCGAGTTCTTGGCTTAATAATGGTACCAGCGTAATATTCAAACGTTTCTATGCAAATATAAGCGCTGCATATAACGACAGGTTACTATCATTACCATCCTCAGTATACGTTATCGTGTAATTATAGTAGTGGTTATTGTCGTTATTATTATTAGTATTACTACTGGTAGTAATAGTAGGTTCAGTAATGGTAATAGTAGTAGTAGTAGTAGTAGTAGTAGTAGTAGTAGTAGTAGTAGTAGTAGTAGTGGTAATAGTAGTAGTAGTAGTAGTAGTAGTAGTAGTAGTAGTAGTAGTAGTAGCAGTGGCAGTAGTAGTGGTAGTAGTAGTAGTAGTAGTAGTAGTAGTAGTAGTAGTAGTAGTAGTAGTAGTAGTAGTGCTATTGTTATTGTTGTCCTTGCTAGTATTCATAATTTAAGCTATTTGCATACACCAGCGCTGTATATCGTCACATTATTAATACTGTTGCAATATTTTATATTTAAATCTGACAAGTGGTTATATATCAGTAGATATTTGGTGGCAATTTATGTAAATTTGTTTACTATGGTATCGTGTGTACGTGTAACATCAGTCGAGCATATTAACGAGAGAAGGAACGTGAATAACTGCCCAGTGTGACTTAGGTGAGGTAATTCAATAACGTATGAGTATGTAAAGATGGAAATGTTCTACATCATATTTAAAACGTGTGTCAACGACAATACAACTTTTACTAATACAGTAGGTGTGTGACGTGTGTTAGTGTTTACATACACGGCACACTTCTTGGTTGAATAGTATTAATAGAGTATGACGCAGCCAGGCATGTGGCTTCAGTGTTGCACTGAGTTCCGTATTGTGGGCATTGAGCTATAACCACGCTAAGAAATATATCAGTAGTATTGATATGTAATGTGGCGTATCGTCACATTTCCATACTAGTTATTGACTAGAAGTGATTCAATTTTAGATATTCTAAATATGTACACAATTACAAACAATCTCCTTGACATCGATTCCAACCATAACTTCAAGCCCGGACACAGCCAAAACAAATCCAACCACCCACACAAATACAGATATATATCCACCTACCACAATTACTACAAATAGACCTTCTTTCCCGAACAATAGCACAGTGGAATAGATTTCGATCTAATGCATTTATCCCTAACAACCAGATGCCTTTAACGGTGCATTGCAGGATAGTAACCTGAAAACTGAGCCCTTCAGGTACCTCCAATATTGTGTTCCACCCTCTTTGCAATTCACCCCAATGTATAATGTCGAGGGTCTTCCCGACTTGTTTATGTCGGCGCGACTGAAGAGAAACGCGTTGTGTCCTCGCTAAAGCCGACTTTGCTTTAGCCAGGGCTATCACCGAGAAGAGAAATGTGGACCTGGTACACAGTTTGTACTAGTGTGTTAAGAACATCTTAAAAGGGAACGTACCACTAAAGAAAAGTCAGAGAGTAAATTGGGTCGTTACAAGAAGGATTTGAGAGCCGTGGAACAAAAGACGTTTTAGACCATCGTTTTGTTATGGGCCCTCGTAAATTGTCCTCACTGAATACATTCCTGGGCGTACGTAAGGCCAACGAAAATGTCTGCGCTCTACAATAGACCATAGGGCCCACTAATGCCCTAACACACCACTGACTAGGAAATACCACGGGGTTTGATTTTGAAATATTTTGATAACTCTGAGACACTCAAAAGTTCCCCAGTTTTGATGGTACATTCAAAACCACAACTGTGGTTTTTACGGTAGTGTATTTTGTTTGTTGTACACCGGCTCACCAGCAGTGTTCCCCTTAATACCCACAGTATACGAGCCACTCTAAATATAGCATTTATAAAATACCCAGCGCAACCTTACTATCGTGAGGCAGCCACGCGTGTTCCACGCGTAACCCCGGTTGAATAGGTCAGCCATGCGTGAAATGCTCACGCTGCCATGATTTCTAGCCACACACACACCATCTTTTGGCAACAATCTAGATAGTATATCTTGTGGTGTACCGTTTGGAGTAATACTGCGGTTGGCGACGTTACAATGACACGGTATGCTCTACACTACACTGCCTGTTATTGTGAACTGTGGAACACTCGAGTTTGCATCTAAACAGGAATAAGACGGTAAGTAGCTGTTGTACTTAAACGTGACAAGTGGTTATATTGTTGGCTGATATTCAATCGAGTACGATGTAGATATGTAGCGAGTTATGAAGTTAGGGTGACGCGGTAGAGTTTTGTGTGTCGCCACCAAGACTACCCTCTCTGGAGCCGCCGCTGTTCTCTGCCTTTCACAGGAGACAATTCGTAGCTTCACCGTGTGTAAGTGGCGCCGAAAACGTTAATTAAAATATTACACAAAGGAAAATGGGAAAGTATGTAGCGGTCTCATAGAGTCAGTAGTCACGATCTTTACACACCACACGGTCACAGCATTGGCTGCTGCCCGAGTTCTTGGCTTAATAATGGTACCAGCGCAATAGGCGTTTCTATGCAAATACCAGCGCTATATAGCCACATATTACAATCATCATCATCAACAGTATAGGTTACGTTACGGTGTAATTATAGTTATGGTTATTGTTGTTATTATTATTAGTATTACTACTACTACTACTACTACTACTACTACTTTTAGTAGTGGTAGTAGTATTAGTAGTAGAAGAAGCAGCAGTTGTAGTAGTCGCAACAAAAGCAGTAGCGGTAGCGTTAGCGTTAGCGTTAGCGTTAGCGTTAGCGTTAGCGTTAGCGTTAGCGGTAGCGGTAGCGGTAGCGGTAGCGGTAGCAGTCGTAGTCGCAGTCGCAGTAGCAGTAGCAGTAGCAGTAGTAATAGTAGTAGCATTAGCAGTAGCAGTAGTAATAGTAGTAGCATTAGCAGAAGCAGTAGCAGTAGCAGTAGCAGTAGTAGTAGCATTAGCAGTAGCAGTAGCAGAAGCAGTAACAGTAGCAGTAGCAGTAACAGTAGTACTAGCATTAGCATTAGTAGTAGTAGTAGTAGTAGTAGTAGTAGTAGTAGTAGTAGTAGTAGTAGTAGTAGTAGTAGTAGTAGTAGTAGTAGTAGTATTGTTGTCCTTGCTAGTATTCTTAATTAAGGCTATTTGCATACACCAGCGCTGTATATCGTCACATTATTAATACTGTTGCAATATTTTATATTTATCCATGACAAGTGGTTATATGTCAGTAGATATTCGTTGGCAATTTATGTAAATTTGGTCACTATAGTATCATATGTACGTGCAACAACAGCCGAGTATATTAACGAGAGAAAGAAAGTGAATAACGGCCCCGTTTGACTTAGACGAGGAACGGCAATGACATTAAACCTGTACGTAAAGAAGGGAATGTTCTACATCATATTTAAAACGTGTGTCAACGACAATACACTGTTTCTATTACAGTAGCTGTGTGACGTATGATAGTGTTTCCATACTCGGCACACTTCCTGGTTGAATAGTATTAATAGAGTATGACGCAGCCAGGCGTGTGGCTTCAGTGTTGCACTGAGTTCCGTATTGTGGGCATTGAGCCATGATCACGCTAAGAAACATATCAGTAGTATTCATATGTAATGTGGCGTGTCCTCACACCTCAATACTAGTTATTGACTAAATGTGTCCTCTCTGCCTACAAGTGATTCATTCGTAGATATTCCAAATATGTACACAATTACAAACAATCCCCTAGACATCGATTCCAACCATAACTTCAAGCCCGGACACAGTCAAACAAGATCCAATCACACACACAAATACAGACATATCCACCTCCCACAACTACTACAAATAGAGATTCTTTCCCCGAACAAACAGTGGAATTTTTTTCGATCTAATGCATTTATCCATAACAACCTGGACGCCTTCATCGGTGCATTGCAGGATATTAACCTGAAAACTGCACCCTTCAGGCACCTCCAATAGACAACACCCCGTCTCGCTCCACACCCCGTCCCTACCACACACCCACCCTCCCCCATCGCTGACCTATACTATACACCCTAATCAAATATTTCCAAGGACAAACACTCTTATTCCACTTCCAGATAACACAAAGCCAGCCATCATGA